>UFQX01000779.1:0-112220 GCA_900497675.1 Arapaima gigas
TGGAATGGCCAACTCAAAGTCCTGACCTTAAACCAGTAGAAATGTTGTGGAAGAACCTGAAGCAAGCAGTTCATGGGAGGAAACCCACCAACATAAGAGTTGAAGCTGTTTTGCAAGGAGGAATGATGTAAAATTCCTCCGAGCCGACATGCAGGACTGAACCCCCATAACCGGAAATGTTTAGTTACAGGGGGGTCACAAGGGGGTCACACCAGATACTGAAAGCAAAGGTTCACAAAGGTTCACATACTTTTGCCACTCATAGATGTGTTATTGGATCATTTTCCTCAATAAATAAATGACCAGGTCTAATCTTTTTGACCCATTTGTTTGATTTGGTTCTCTTTATCTCCTTTTAGGACTTGTGTGAAAATCTGATGTAGTTTTAGGTCAAATTTATGCAGAAACATGGAAAGTTCTGAAGGGTTCAGAAAATTTCAAGCACCACTGTACATCTGCGCTCTGAATATAGTTCTGCCCTTAAACCCTGGTTTCACCTCCAAACTCAGTATAAATTCCAGCTTGTTGAGTACATGAGAGGCACATTGATGAAATTTTAAATCTGACTTTTTGCCTCACTGCTCATGGGGACTGTAACTACAAGGAGAAAGTGCTCATAAAACACGCTTTAATTTTCATTTTTCTCTTGCAAGTGAATAATATAATGTGTTTATTGCAGCTATTATTTATTCACTTCGCTGACAGGTTCCTCCACAGCCCAAATGTTGGCTTTGTTTACGGAGTTTGTTATGGTGATTTGGCCGCTTACACAGCAGGGCAGTTGACAGTAATATTGTCAGTTCAGGGTAAGTTTCTTCCCCCCAGGTCCTACAGCAGGAGGTGGGACTTAAACCGCAGTGCTTCGGTCTCAAGGTGACAGCACTGGCCTTGAGGCCTGCTTACTGCTGAGCACCATCTCAACATCCTCCAGAGCTCCTGTACTGAGGGGTCAATTCCAGAAAGGGCTCATTACGTCGCGCCACACCAAAGCAGCAGCTCATGTCACAGGTGACAGTGTGACTCGTGTTGAATGTGGGAGCCCTGTCTCGGTTAGCGGGGTTTCTGGCCCCCAGCTGCCGTGTGATTCCCCTGAGAGGGGGGGGGGGTGTCAGCGTGACACTTCGGTGCCACTTTGGAGCATCGCAAGTGAGAGGTGCGTCTGTACGGCGGCTCTGCACCACCGGACTGTCCCCCGAGGTGCGGTAGTGCTCCTCCTGAGCAACAGTGCTCTCTGCTGGGGGCCCGTGCTCACGTCCCGCTGCAGCTGACGCCGTTCCTCTCGCTCACAGCGGTTCTCATACCCGCTCCCCTTTTCCGCATCTCCCCACCTTCATCGAAAGCTACGCTAAATTGGCTTCAAGCAAGAAAATTGGCACAGCAGCTTAAGACAAACCTGCACCCTGTTTGAGACTCGCTTCTTTGGCAGCGGTGTCTGTCAGCTGCCCCCTCGTGACCAGGCTGGACCTGCGACTGTCAGCAACGAATGAGTGTGAAGTTACACACCTTGCCGGACGGACAAAGTGCCAGCGACGCCCTTCCCAGCCACTGCTGCTGACACCAGGCCCCTGGCGTGACGTCGCGGTGTCCTGCTCCAGGACACTGGAAACATCGTCGGTTATAGAAAGCAACTGTAAACATTGGCAGCACGACAGCAGAGAGTAACAGGTGAGTCCATCCTGCTGAGGAACATCACTCCTGCAGATTAGCTTCAATAGGAGAGGTTTCTGTTCCCAGAGCAAGAAGGTTTTTTCAAGCCTTGTCCCACAGTTGAAAGTTATAGTTGAGGGGAGTGTAACGTGTAAAATAGAGGGTAAACACAGCCGACTTTCTGCAAAACACCTGAAGTGGTTCCGAAGATAGGATGTTGACCACATGGAAACCGGAACATAACATGTACTTTTCTCTCCAGCTGGTCTGGGGCATTTTCTCAGGGTGTCCTTGCAGAGTGATGTGCGTGGATGAGGTCAGAGGTCAGCTGCCCGGCCGCCGCTTTGATTTCATGCACACAGAGCCGTGGGGGGCCCGGAACGGTCAGAAAAAGGTGGGGCGTCTTTGTGAATCCAGCAGACGTAGGTGTGTTTCGCAGCGGCCTCTCTGACCTTCTGATCCCACGTCCCAGGTTTCTCGCAGCAGGTCACCTTTTTGCAGAAAATTTTTATTCTCTTTTCTTATTTGTTTTTTTTCCTCAGTGCTCATAGTTCAATATGCATTTTTATATTAAAGTCATTTGTGAAGGTCGTTCTTTTTGGTGTTTTCTGTTATTAATCTGACTCGCACTCTCACTGCACTGGAGGGCAGAAAACTGCAAGGGAGAGACTGTCTGTTGCTGTAGTTTCTTCCTTTCTTTTTTCTTCACTTTTTTATATCTTTTTCATTGCTTTCTGGGTAATAACAGAGGATGACGACAATAACTGTAACAAGTCCCTTTTCTCTCACAAACCGTGAAATATGTCTGCTGTCAGCGTCACGGTCTGCTGCTGGGGAAAGGGGTGCACACACACACACAGAAAGAATTCCGGCTCTGTGGACTGAATTATGTGAGTAACCGAAGGCTCATGTGTGCAAACGTGCAACAGGTTCCACCACTAGTGAATGGTTTTTGATTTGAGGGGTAGCGTTGCCTTCACATCCCGATCATTCCATCCCTTCTGCTCGGCTGCGCCGACTCGCACGCACACCCAAACACACGCACGCCCACAGGCACTGTCGAAAAAGTCACATGATGCTGGCCAGACCTCACGCACATATACATACAAAGACTTTCGTACATTTACACGGCGTGTTTTCTCAATTACACCTGACTGAAGGAAACACAGCAACAGACAGCGGTGCCACGCAGCTACGATCAGGACTCTCTGTCATTCTGTTCGAACAGCGAAAGGCGCCGTGTGTTCAGTGGAACATGCAGCAAACGTGTCGACTAAACCGCAGGAAAGTGCTCTAGTTCTACGAAGGTGTTTTGTCACATTTACATTTCATTCAGGCGCTTGACACTTACATGGTCACACCAGCAAAGTTCAGAGCGATAAGTCGCCCTTATTGCCATCCTTCCGTCACACTTGGCTGTATCTCAATGAGCTCTACTGTACGCAAGTCGTCTTGAATGAAGCACATCTGACTAATGTGACAAAAATACCATTTCAGTCTCATTCACTTGTCTTATGTGTGCCGTACATTTACGTAAGACCAGCAGGTTATAGAGACACAGCAGTAAAATGCTGGACTGCTGGTGGGAAGACACAAAAACCTCAGAAATGAAATGTTTCTATTTATATTCCACAATTATATGTTATACGTATCCATGTTACCTCAATGAATAGCCAGTTATTCCTTTAGAAATATTCATTTCTGTCTATGTGTGGGTGAGTCATTGTAAATAGCATGACGGTGTAAAATCTAATAAATGTAAAACAATTCACAAAACTTTACAAAACTATTGACTTTTAAGAGCAGGCATAGTCGGTAGACTAGAACACAAGAAATGAATATATAGTATTTTACATTTCAGTCCCAAATTTTTTTGTTAAGGATTTAGAGGATTTTGTTAATTAAGACTTAAAATCTTTATTTACTGTCACTTATTTGCTGTAAAAAAAAAAAGAAATTTCTCATGTTTGAAAACAGCGCCCAACAATCTCAGGTTGCTGTTGCCTTATTCCACCACCAGGTGGCAGTATAACAAAATACTCAAAGCTGCAGGTCTGAAAGGCTGATGAGGGGAGGAGAAAAAACAGCTTCTGTAGCCCAGGAGGCTTTTGAAAGCAGTCGCTCATGTTAGGGTTTAGTAGGTAGAAAATACAGCGTCAGTCTCCTTTTCTACACATCTTCTTCATACGCAGCACAGCAGCCGTCTAATCCCGCTCCGGCACACACATGCCTCCCCACACGCGTGTTCCCGCAAATTCAAAAAACAGACAAAAGGCACAAATTCCCACACAGGCTGGCGCAGGATCACACTCTCAGGAACCGGCTGAACGTGACACTTTTATTATGTGAAAACCTCGCTTGAAGTCTCAATATCAGAGGCCCTGCAGGAGCTCGGGGACTTTAGAGACTGCAAGCCCATCCACCTCCTGGCTGCCGACATGACAAAAGGTTTGTGTCACGGTGACTGTGTCTTTGTCCCCTCGAAACAGTCCTGCCACTTCACCCCGTCCTCACCTAGTGACAATAAATGCAGATCTGACTATGAAAACCAGGAGTGACTTTGACTTAAAAAAGTTAGGTGGAAGTTTGGTGACAGGAAGGGAAAAGAAATGAACACCTACTGTTTTTACACCACTGTGGCCAATAGCGATGGCACAGTGGTTGTATCAAAATGAGTAGGAAATTTGGCGAGCCACCCACAGCCCCCCCCCCCCAGCACCCTGGCACCCGATCCCACCCCCCAGCTGCCTCCAGTGAGAGACCCGGCCTCCGGGGGGCAGAGAAGAGGCCGGGCAGAAGGTCGCTCGACATGGATCTGGCCGGAGTAAAACAAAGGATTTCCAAGTGTGATTTAAGAAGGAAAGCGGAGGGGAGGGAGGCGGAGCTCCAGCTCACGTCAAAATTGATATTAGTTGACTGAACATTCATTAAAGATCAAATAAATGTGACAAATGGTGGCATTAGAGTGCAGCTAGAAGAAATGACCCAGACACAGCCAATCCAATTGGGCCAATTTTTGAGGTCTCTGGCTTTGAGGGGCGACTTGTTTATTTTCCGAGGGGGGCCGACGGGGGCCGCGAGGATATTGGAAATGCAGAGCCGGGCTGTTTTGAATTGGATTGCACGCTTTAACACAGAGACAGATTGTAAACTGTGATTTTATTAAATCCTTCATTAGGATTCATCAGCAAGATTGGATCAGAAAAAGGTCACCGTGCAAATGCGTTTTCTCGCCGAGGTGAGCGCCTTGGTGACAGCGCCGTTGAAACAAATTTGCTGTGAAAATGGGAAAAAATTATCATTACGGACTGATGCAGGAGTACAAGGTGAAACTGACATTATCTCCCTCCGCCGCCGGGACCCAGTTGCCACAAATCATTTGTATACTTTCATTTTGTCGTGCAGGTCTTAATATTGCTTACTGCTTAGCGAGCAGATGACTTTGAAAAGGGGGAAAAGGGAGAAAGAGTGGAAATTCACTGTCGGCGGGGTGGGGGCGGGGGAGCGCTCTTCACGTTGGATCTGAAATGAAGTGTGGAATTATATGTGGCATATGTCATGTATGGTTCAGCAGAAGGTTGTCTTTGATGTTTGTGTGTTTCTGTGCAGCACGTCTTGCAGCTCAGATCGTAATGCTCAGCAGTCAGATGCTGCTTTTGCAGGTTCTGATAATGTGCAAAAATAAGAAGAGAACACGAAAAAGCTTATTATTCGCAGAAAATTCAGTGTTTGCCCACAACCCTCCCAAATCGGGCCGGACTGTGAAATATGCGCCGTTCACCAGCACGCTGCCCCCCCAGGGGGGTCCCCACTGGAGGCTGGTGGAAGTGACTCAGGAGGTGCAGGAGGTATCAGAACTGTCGTCTCTGCCAGGCTCCAGCTCACAGAGAAGTGCGCGATGTCACTGTCGGTGTCGGTTTCCTACTGTGGCCTCGGGTTCGTTTTCTTCCCAGGCCTCATGTACCCACGGGAAATGGGTGTCTCAGAGACACACCCTTCATTACCCCCCCAACTGTCACAAATGTCTGGGGCAGACTTAGTGCAGGATGACCTAGATAGGGCCGTGAGCCCCCGGGACATGAGGCTTCCAGGACACCAGGATGCCGGGACATTGGGACATGGGAAACCAAGCTGCCGACACACTGGGACACTGTCACACCAGGACACTGGGATGCCAGGATGCCGAGACACCGGGACACCAGGACCTCGGGCTGCCGGGATACCGGGACACCGGGATGCCGGGACACTGGGACACTGTCACACTGGGCTGCTGGGACACTGGGATGCCGGGACACTGGAACACTGTCACACTGGGCTGCTGGAACACTAGGACACCGGCACACTGAGGCACTGGGACACTGGGACACCGGACTGCTGGGATGCCGGGACACTGGGATACTGTCACACTGGGCTGCTGGGACACGAGGAAGTTAAGTTACACAAGAGTGAAAAATTATTTAGGCAGAACTCTGCTTAAAATAACATTTTCGTTCACTTTGGCAGATTTCTGCAAAGGAGCTTACAGTGCAGAGTTTGAACATTAAGCGAATTATCATTATTTACCAGTTCATACAGGAGGCTCATTTTTAACAGTTCGGGGTTAATACCCCTCTGTCCCTGTTGTACAGGGGTGGCTTTAACCATTACTCTGCCTCCCACTCCGTAACTACAGGAATAAAGTAGCAATAACAGACTTTTTACCAGTTTGCTGGCACAGCGTCTGCTCCGTTCTCTGCATCATTCGACTGTGCAGGAAGTGCTGTGTTGACTGGGGTAAAAACAAGTGGGTAATACAGTGCTGAGTGGTTCAGGGTAATTTCAGGTCAGTGTTACTCCTGTTGTATAACAGATATGGGAGACGGGAAAAACCCCGCTGAGATGTGGAGCAGATCGGTGTTCGGATCCCCGGTTACTGTACACTGCAGGGCTGGAGGCCGGAGGTGAGGAAACACAGGAGTTTCTTGGGAGCTGCAGGTCCTCAGTGTAGCATCATCAGGACATACAGGAAACCCCCCCCCCCCTCCCTTTCCAGTTTTCTTTATCTTTGCAGCTTTTTGACATTAAACTGTCAGTTACGGTGCTGTATGTATGAATGCTGAGAAAGAAGAAGTGATGCTAGTTGTGTTTTTGTCATCTCCTTGGTGTGGGAGAGAATGAAGTGTGAAATCAAAGGCAGAAAAAGGTAACAGGCTCTTTTGCCACCTTTCACCTGCAATGTCTGCAATGAAGCTTCCAGTAGCTGCTGGCCAGGGTCTCACGTCGGGCCAGAGGGATTTCAGCTGACTCCCTCATCCATTCGTCCTTTAGAAACGTACGGCTCTGGTCACAGTTCGCCTGAGGTTCACACCTTTAGAAATGCCTGTTCACACTGACAGGTTTTGGCAACTTTTCTCCACAGAGAAAATCTGCTGATTTTGGGCTTCTGTGAGTTTCTTCACGTTTGCGGGTAAGAGTGTGAGGATCTCAACATTATGTTGAGCAGAACTGGCCAAATGGGGTCTAATTGTATCCAAATAGCCATTGTTTTTTCCCGCATACAATGACACGTTTCATTAAGTTCCACGCCTGGGAGGCGACACAAAAACAATATTTGCGTTCCTTTTTGTCTGCTCATAAATCGTCTGATCAAATTTAACGTTGAAAAGCTGTAAAAATAGAGGCGGGGGGGGGGTGGCTCACTGCATTGTGTCGTGCTGGATGTGGTGTTAAGGATCTCCTCAGCAGCACATGCCAGCTGGAACCCTGCACCTCCGTGACTGACGCGTCCCTGTCACCCGGCCACGGGGGTCAGTTCTAGGGTTTGCGCAGCACTTGATGGGTTTGCTTTATCCAGCAGGTTCAAAATAGACATCAGATGAGAGCAGTTTGGCTCCACCCCCTCAGGCCTTTCCTTTTCATATGACATTGGGAAAAAGTCTTTTGTGCATGTAGTGCAGGAATAACGCTTTCTTATCCCTGCCCGGCCTCCTGTGTTCAAACAGGCCCCCCGCGGACAGAGGCCCGTCTGCGCCCCCAGATTGGCAGGACAGGGGGCCCCGGATTATGGGGGGGCGGCCTGGTTCAGCCCCCGGTGTTCCCTCACTGTCCCTCTGCCCTCCACAGCATCACAATGCGGGGGGCGAGGGAACTGGGATTTGTGAATGGGCTGCCTGCCGGGGCACGAACGTCACCGCAACATGAAGACGAAAACCCCGGAAAGATGGAAGGCCGAGAAGACTGTCGATCGCGTGTCCCTTCTGCCTAACCGTCCACTGAGCTGAACTTTCCGGAAACGGGAGGAGAGAAACGCTGAATCACAACATTGGACCTATGCTTCAGCTCAGGGAACCAAACCGTTTGCAAACTCATGAAGATCTTTCCATGTCAGGATATAAATAGGATGTATTTGGAAGAGGCCTTTCCTGGTTATTGTTGTGCCTTTTCCAGTGTTTTGCTGCACGATTCCCTTTTTTACCCCAAGTTACGCTCAGCAAGGGTATAAATTGATGCGCTTTAGAAGCGCATCCATCTGTCCACTTTTGTTTCTTTAAATCGCTGCTAAGGACGGTTTACAAAAGCACCATTTTATGAAATAGGTGCTAAAACCCTTAGAAGCAGCTTCTTATTAACCATAAATAATGAGTCCTTTTTGTGCGACGACACATGGCGTCACACCGCTTCCCACCAGCCCCAAAGGCCCGTTTTCACACGGCTGTCGCTGTCGCTGTGGCCGGGCGCCCAGGGAGCGCATCCGCCTGGAGTCCCGCAGGCAGGTCTTCCTCGGCCCGCGGCCTGGCCCGGTCCGCTCCTCGTGCCATTGAAAAGCGAGCAGAGGGAAGGCCGTGCTTCATTAGCGCCGCGAGCGCATGTGTGATAAAGTGCCGGTGGCGCAGGACAAAGGGAGGGGAGCGGACATTAGCATGTAAATAGCAGCGCACCAGCCCTGTCGCCGGATGACAAAGAGCCCTCAGGAAGGCTGCTGCTCCCCACAATGGGGCAAAAACGCTGAGGGTTCAAGTGCTTTCTCCCTCCTCTCCTGCTCTCCTCTCCCTCTCCCCTAATAACACAGCTGGTGACTTTTGGAGCAGTCATCTCTCCCCATACCTGTGGAGAAGAAACGCTCTCTTACACGCTGCGTATAGAGACAGAGCGGCAAAGGCAGAGGCCTCAGCCAGCGCTGCCCTCGCTCTCAAGTTGCTCTTCCTAACCTGGGGTCCGCAGGTGAATTTCGGGGGTCTGTGAAGTCGAATGGGAAAAATCTTCAGTTTCACTAACCTGTGACTGAAATGCAGCTTCTTTTTTTCCCCTTATGTATGTAGGTGCCAGTCCCCAGCAGTGTCAGCGGTTCCTGTGACTGTCGGCAACAGAAATCACGGATATTTTCACACCGCATTGTGGTTGTTACAGAACATCTTGTTTTCGCTCGTCGGTACTTGCGAACCGCGATGGATCGCGGTCTTCCCGTGTGCCGCGCCGCCGAACAACTGGCGCCAACTCCCCGCCTGGTAGCCCTTTGCCATCGAACGGCAAATTCGCGTGGCCTCTCACCCAGGACCATAGAGCCGCTGCTTTCCAGTGTTCCTGCTGTATCTACAACAGCCTGTTGACCAGCGCATGGAAGGAGGTGAGTCGCCTTCATTATTTCTTCAAGTGTCACAAACCTGGAAAGTTCTGTTGGGAATCGCTGACAGCCGGTGAGGCGCTGAGGCCTTCTGCGGCGCGACAGGCTGCCAGTGTCGACCAGGCGAGTTCAAACACACCCGACAGCTGAGGTTACTGTTCAAATGTGTTATTTCAAGGAACTTCTTACTATGGCTGACAAACTGCGCAGTGGTGGGTCTTCTGTGAGTAGCAGAGGTTCATCTTTTATTTATTTTCTCTTCTTACTTTCTCTTACAAACACTCTCTGTATTGCATGCAGCATGTTGTACAAGTGGTCTTTGTTCATTATTATTATTATTATCATTATTATTCTGTGAATGGCATCAGACCCGCTGTTTCTAGAAAGGCCCAGCTAGCGACGCAACTCCATGCGCAGCAGCAGGCGAATTGCAGGAAGGACATGACTCCGGGATGGTTATCTGAGGGTTAAAAGCCATGAAAAGTGTTAAAACTTTGGACAAACTGTAAAACTTGCCTTATTTTACTTATAAAAATTTCTTGAATATCTTCCACCTACTTTATTAACATATAAATTGCTTATTTCTGCATGTCGATTAATGAAATTTCCTAAAAACCATACAAAAATACTAGGTTTCAAAAATGTCAGCTGAATCTAATAATCTTCTTTCAGACCCAATTTAAGCTGAAATTGTGAAAAGGAGGTAAGATCAGTGAACGTGACAGAACACAAAGGCCACGGTGTTTTTACGAGGAAAAAGTTTTGCCGACCAAAGTATGAAGCCAGCAGAACTGGAAGAGCAGCTCACGTGATCCTCCTGAAGACACATCTGAAGATGCGGGTTTTTTCCATGTGGAGAAAACTCAAATAGAAAAAGCTGAGGCACTTAAAAAATGTGGATTTACCTTTTCACAGAAACCTTTTCTAGAAGTCTCCTATAAAGTCGCTTTTTGGAAGGCCAGACAAGCGACGCAGTGGAGCATTGTGGCTGGGAAATGGAGGCGCAGGTTTGCGGACCAGAACGGAGGAAAACGCTGGATGCAGTTCCCCTGTCGAATGATGTGGTAAGTTCTAGAACAGTTGATATTAGCGAAGCTGCTCATGGCGGGTCGGCAGCATTGCTGTTCCCCGTCACTCTGCACCGGGACGAAACCACAGACATCACTGCATCCAGTTCCTTGTTTCTGCTCGCTGTGTCCATGCTGGCCAACAACTATTCTTATTCCGAGTCCCTTTTGGGAACTACAGTGGCATCAACGCTTTGGAAACGGTAAAAAGATTTCAAATGAAGAATCGAGAATCTTTTATTGTCAGCAGGTGTACAAGGGAGCGGTTCCTCAGGGAAGACGTTTTCTCAACAGCCACAGAAGTCATCAACTTTATCAGGCCTGGTAAAAGATTCGGTGAAGAAATGGGAGCATGAAATGTTTCTCTAACCCACTGGAGTTTGCTGGCTTCCAGGAGAAGAAGTGTTGAAGCGCTTGATCCAATTAAGGGCAGAAGTTTCACTTTTCTGCAAGAAAAAGAAAAGCCACTCTTCTAAAATCCTTACTGGGCAGATATTTTTAACCATATGAATGAGATAAATCTTTCAATCCAAGGACCTGCAGTCACTATTATGGATGCTACTGAAAAATCACAAGCTTTCTTGACGAAGCTGCCGACGCGGAAGAAGAGAGCAGAGGCCGATGTCCTTGCAAACTTCCAAATGCTGGAGGAAGTTCTTCGCCGAGATGGAGCCAAGATACTAGAGTCTGTCGGTTTCTTTGAAGACAGAAATCTGCAAACATCTGGAAACATTTTGAAGATTTTCTATCTCGATGGCATTAAAGTTGGACCGTGGAGCCACCATATAAACTGGATTGAAGATGTTGACCAAGCCGAAGATGAACTCACTGATGTTGGGACAAAGAAGTCGAACTGAAAAAGGCGTGAGCGGGTGGTTCCCCCGCGCGAGAAGGCCTGTCCTCGCCTCGCACAGTGAGCTGTGGCAGCTCTAATTCCATGTGCATCAACACATCTTTGCAAATGACCCTTTCGCAGGACTTGAAGCCACTGAACAAACCGAAATGGATTGGATGTCCAACTTGACGTGTGTGTTGGCCTGTCAAACACCTCCACACAGTTTAATGTTCTTATTCGCTGCCTTCACCCTCCTTCAAAATAACACAACGTTCTCTTGCCTGTCTGTTAAATATATTGTCCTGTCATTTAACGCACTAATAAATATATTACTATCTCACAAATTGTTTGTTTTTTAATATTTTGGTAGCTGTAGTCCAGCATCATATATCTGATGCTTTTAAAAATATTATTCTGAGAAGGGGTCCATAGGCTTCAGCAGGCTGCCCCTGCTCTACCAGCACGAGGACCCCCCTCCGCGAACTGTCCTGTCGCTGCTTCCTCCCGACGGATGTGCGTGAGTTCAATTCGCTGCTGTCCTTCAGCAGCAGACCGGCGGGGGACACTAACAAAGGGGCCGACGGGGTGTCGTCCACCGAATGCCTTCTTGTGGAAATTGGTACGTCGGGCCTGCTGTGGATGCCTGGCCATCCATCTGGTGCGGAGAGGCGGACGGCGCAGACGTCCCTGGCCGATAATGAGCTGTGTTTGTGTCCGCAGCTCCGTTCCCTTGGTTTCTCCCACAGTTCACATTTCATCTAATTGCCCGGAGGTATGAGGGATGCTTACGCAGCCTTGGCTTGCAGAGCTGGGCTCACCTGCCTGTCATGCCAACGGGGGTGGGGGTTGGGGGGGGGGGGCGCACACGCACGTGTGTGTCTGTGTGTGCGCTTCCCTGTCCAGCGAGTCCCTGGCCTTTACCATGCTTGCAGAAGCTCCTCTTTTTAATCATTTTTACAATCCAGTCCTTCCCCATTGCACCTCGTACCTGGAGCTCATCACCAAAGATAGACATCAAATGTGTGTGACATTTAAAATGTCATGCAGCACACTCTGTTGTGTAAACTTCAAAAGATGGAGAAAGTGGTTCTTTCTGATTAATCGTTATTTGATTTAACCGCCGAGACGGGGCTTTTAGAGCAAGGCTGCCGCTGGTTTCGCACAAGGCCGTCTCTGCCTCCAGCTCTACGGACCGGTCACCCTCCGCTCCCTTCCCTCGCTTTTGTTTCTCACCCGAGCACAATGCAAAACGTTTTTTTAAAATTTTTTTTAAATCGAAAATAAGTTCGATTTACGCGCCGCATTCTTCGCGTCTTCCGCTGGTTTTGCTCGACTTCCTTTGTTGTTTTCCGGTGAGATTGTCGCTGCTCCACGCTGGACGTTACCTTGGCAAACAGCTACTGAGGAGCCTGAAGAGGAGTGAGCAGAGGAGCGATAATAGGGCACAAGTGCTCATTCCTTGTCGGGAACTGAATAATAACCAGGCCCAACAAAAGAATTTAATAACATCACCTCCCCACCCCCACGAACAGGCCCCTCCCGCTCAAAATCTAATAAAAGAAAAAAATCTTCCTTTCATGAACTTTCCAAGCAAAGTGGTTGGACTGTAACTAACCGTTAGTTTCACTGCCCTGCCATATGGCACGGAGCTAATCTGGCCCTTCCTGCTGGGTGGGAGAAGGGTAACTTCTGTAATTAGACCAGATTAGACGGAGCCTCGGGGAAGGGATCTGGGTGCGGCCGTCTGGCCTCTGCACCGCTGCCGGGGACCCCGGACGGCCCCCGGCTCGCGCCCCTCCGTCCGCAGCCGGCCGCCAAGGCGTCCAGCCGGCCGGCATTTTCCCGTTGTCACATTTTTACATTTTCGCAACTGACTATGACTCTTACCTTTATAATTCTAACATCCTTTATATCCTCACTGTTTATCCAAGTGGCTTTTCAACCACGTGAACTTCATTCGGCTGACCGTCTATGCGGGAACAGGTCGTCAAACCCGCCGCCCGGGGGCCGTGTGATAATATTTTGCAGTTATTATAATTTATTTTAATTGCTTAATTTAAATGTATTTCATTATTTAATTTCCGGTCCCTCGCTGACTGGCACATTGCGCCTCCACCTTCGCACACAGCGGGAATCTCCGCATTCCACGCGCTTCTGGATCGCACCGACGTTCCTTACCTATGTAAGAGTGTCGCTTTTTTAAGAGATGCTGAGTGGGTCGTGTTGGGATTTGAGACAGCCTGAAGCTGCAGGGCGAACGACGAGACCCCCCCAACCCCGCCGCCTCCCGATCCAGCTGCTCGTCCTCATTCCGGCGTAATGGACGACGCCCCCCCGGGCTTGGTTTCACCCGGCCGTTCCGGCAAGACTCGAGCGTCATCGTCATCCTCGGCGGCGGCACAGCTGGTCCCACCTGCACCACGGTTTCCCCGTCTGCACGTCACCCCGGCGAGGTCCCGCGGTAAACAGACACCATTGTCTGTGCGCTCAGGCTGCTCGCCGTCCTCAGCATATGCCGTTTGGAAGTGGCCGCTAATTAGGAGGTCCTATTGTTGCAAACTTTGTCCTGTTTCCACCAGCCTGTCAGGCGGTCTTTCAGCAGGTCTAATGGGTTTAGCTCAGTGTTGTTAAGATTTATCAGATCTCTTGCCACATCCTGCTAAAGGCCTGGAGGACATGGTGCAGGGATGGCTCAGCTATACTTATCTTTCACTTTCCTTCCCTTCTGTCCAGGACGCGCGGGGGGTCAAAATCCGCACTGTGGGGAGATGCGAGGCCTCCCCTGTGGGCTCCTCACCGCAACGGGACCGACGTTTTTTTTTTTTTTACTAGATAACAAGGCTGCTCAAAACAAACTCAGTTTGGCTTTTTTTTTTCTAAAAAAAAAGTGCTCTTTTTTAACTCTCCTTTTCTATCCCCTCATTCCAGCCATTTTAATTTTGGCCATTAAACGGAGCGTCGTGCGCGAGGGACGCGAACAAACACAATTAGCGCCCAGACAGCTGCGGTGTGTAACTGCTAACTAGATCATTAAATAAGACCAGCCACAATGAAGTAAACGCCGCCTTTTTCTTTTTTCTACTGACGGAGCTCGAAAGACGGCAAAAGCGGCTGGATTTCTCCCCCCCCCCCCGACTTGGCTTGAAACGGGACGATCCTCAGCGAAGGGCTCCGCTCTACGCCGGGCGCGTGGTGTAGAGACTTTCTGAACAGAATAAAAGTTCCGGTGAAAATTTCTATCTGATTTTCAGTTTTCTGTGACGCTTTTATTTGGGTATAAAATAAAAGTAGCGCTTAACTGACACTTTTGTCCCAGGTGAGTTACACCACCACGTATTTAACCATCCCACCAGCGGAGCACCGTAACTCACACGGTCAAAGACACGCGAAGGACAGTACAGAACCACCAAAAGCGCCAAAGCGCACGTCTGTGGACTGTGGGAGGAAACCAGATCACCCGGAGGAAACTCACAAGAACGCAGGGGGAAGATGGCAAACCCACCTTTTAGACATCGGGGAACTTTATAATACATTTTATCCTTAATCCTTCCATCTGAACTGTATAGTATTGCTTACAGCTTCATAGGTGTGTGTGCAAGTTTACCTGCGCCGCTCAGGTGTGTCGGTCCAGACTGCTGCGCCTTTGCTATCCATTAATCATCATATGAAATGATAAAAACTCAGTTTAATGAGGAAGCGGACGGGGGGGTCATTAAAACATATTTTAAATTCCCCTTCCAGTTACAAAGGTGATGAATACTCTGCATTTTGGCTTATTTTTACATACTTGCATGTAGCAAAATGAAATTCACATGTATATGATACCGAAAGAAAAGCATTAGTCGCCAATGCGGGTTGTTGCTGCTGCGACACAGTTAATATAAGACGGGCTGCGTCTGTCATGCACATTAACCAATTTAAATTCCTTGTCAGACAAGCTTAAATGCACTTCAACCAAATGCAGAATTAGATTATTTCTAATTTAAATAAATAGAAACATTACCATAACTAACAGTCATTAAAGTTAAAGGCTGCTGAAATGATTTTTGAAGAGCAAAGAAATTAAAATGCTGTTGACCCCCCACCCCCCAAGTTCTGCTCATTTCAGAATTTGTTGGTCACAGCAGTTTGAATTTTCTGTTTTATTCTGGGCCTTATTGTTGGTGGCCGAATGTGACAAAACGTAGTTTTCGGGATTAACAGGTTTTACACTTCAGACACAGGTTTTAGTTTGGGGCTCGTATGGTCTCCCCATGTTTGCACGATTTTCCTCACACAGTCCAAAGACGTGCGTCTCGCCTCTTCAATCCTCTAGACCACCACCACCACCACCCTGTACTGGACAAGTGGTTATCGAGGATGGATGGATGGATGGATGGAAGGATGGATGGAGTGTGTAACCTTACTCTTGCAAGGCACTAAATGCTCTTGTCTCCATGTTTGAGGAAAGGTAGAAAAACCACCTTTCTTCTGGCCAGGTGGCATCAGCAGCCATCCCTGGATTGGTTTTCTGTGTCAGGGAACAAACGTGACTTGTGTACCGTGCCTCATATCTAATGATCTCCCATCGATGCTCAGTGCGTGAGTCCTGTCACCGAGCTTCTACCGGGGAAAAGGGTCCTCGCGGTGCCACTGCATTGCAATAATTCATTTTAACATTTCATATGCAGCTGCTCACCACCATTTACAGATACTGTTATTGACCATTCAAATGGCAACTGGCCGAGTGTTGGCTTGCGTTGCATCAGCGAATAACTATTTCCCAAATATTTATGATAAGTTGTTTATATCGTCTGTACAGCCGGTCTTCTCTTGCACAGGCTGAATGTCAGTCACACATCCGCACAGGTCAACGACAGTTGCCTGCGGAGGGAGCAAAGACGTCACGTTAAAGGGAGTGTCCCAAACACTCGGAAGCTGAGGTGCAGCACAGCGTCGACGAATTCGCGCTCAGCCCTAACAAGCCAGCACCTCGCCGGTGTCTCGCAGTTCCGAGAAGATCCGCAGAGGTTTTGCTCTGGTCTGAGATCAATAAGCCCCGTCTGACACGAACAATAAATACAGCAGCCCGATTTCATTTTTTACTTCTACTTACCTCAACACTGAGTTATTTGTTTTTGCATTGGGGATATAAATCTCATTTTATGCTCCAAATTAATGCTTAATGAATGTACAGTTTTGTTTGCGATAACATCGGCTCCTTTAATAAGATTGTTAGGCTGTCGGGACGTCGACCGCAGTCACGATTGCCTTGACTTTATGATTAACTTGATTTATTGGACAAAGTCATTTGAGAGATATGTATATATACACACTGCCTTAATATGATTATGCGATTATGTAAGTTAATGTATTTTTACCTTATGAAAATAACATGGTTGGCTGCCAGGAAGGAATACTAAATCAAATCAACATGTAATCCTGCAAACAGATGCTTAGCCGACCGTGCATCTTATAATTTGAGTTCATATTGTGTTTGAGCTCACAAAAACCTTTTCTGGGCCTTGAAAATAAACGAGAGCGTCGTTGCCAAAAGCAAACCCGAAAAATGGTTGCCATTTCATGTAAAAGGTGTTTCTCTCGACGTGAGCAGCATATTGAACGCACGGGGCTCGCGGGGACGGAGATGCCAGGATCGCGTGCAGCGCCGTGTCGTGCGGACAACTTCCTGGAGCATCTTGCCGGAGTCAGACCTGGGGTTTGGCAGGCCTGTTCACCTGGGAGGACTCTTCCGTCCCGCCGGAAAGCCTGGTTCTCCTCCGCGGCGAATTGGTCCGGCACAGATTTACCAGCTGTTTGGGAGATTATGAAAAGAGCAGAGCATCGCACCAGTTTCCAAGTCAGGTCAGGTAGGTTGAAACCCTCCGTGTACAGCGTGTGATCTGCGGTGTCCTCTGCGGGACATACGGCTTGGCCAAATAACAACCATGACGGCGGGACCAGAATCTTATTCCCCGTGCCAGCTGGTCCCTGCTGCTCTTCACATGACTTTCCACGCTCCTAATGCACTCTGCCCTTATCGTGTGGCTGGTCACCCGACCGCCACGCTACCAGCTACTGTCCCTGCTGCCAGCAAATCCAGGAAAAACTCAAACCCTTGCATGGAAATTAAACACACGGCGAATTTGTTAGGTTCCTTCTGTTTTCTTTTCATATTAGCAGGTCCTCATTTTCATTTTCAGTTCTTGGTTGAGGTTGGCAGATCTGATTCATTTTTTTTTCCATAACAAATTAAAGTGTTGGCGACTTTTTTTGTAGACTAAGCTACTCACAGTCGTGTTATCCATATTTAAATCGTTGGGATTTTAACTTATTTATTGGAGCAATTCGGGATAAGTACCTTGCTTAGCAACGTTACTGTAAGGCTCCTTCTGGGACTTAAACCACCAGCCTTCTGTTTACAGGTTTGTTTCCTGAACGGCCACACAGGCCACAGCCCTGTGTGGACATGCACTTCAAAACATGGTTGAGTAAATGTTGGAAAAGGCGGAGAGAGGATGTGTTGGAACAGCTCTCGCGTGCTGGAGGTCTCTGTAAACAGGCTTTACCACGTTGCTGCGTGTAGTATTGACTGCGCCGTCTCTTGTAAAGCCGACAGCTCAAACACACTGTGCCATTTGACAAAAGAAGGGCTCTGGAGTATTGTGCTCCCTGGTGCCTATTTGAAACCTCCAAAGTGATGTGATGGGGGAAAGGGAGCATCTGGTCTTGTTCCCTGGGAACCGGCGAAGGCCGCGCCTCACAGCCACAGTCCGACCTGTAAGCGTGTTTTAGCTGAAAAACGCACCTCAGGTTTGCTGCTTAACACGACGGCGGATGGTGAACGATGTACTGGCTGGGAGAAGAAATGACACGTATTCCAAAACTGGACAAATACGTGATATATATTTTAGAGACTTTCTGAACAGAATAAAAGTTCCGGTGAAAGTTTCTATCTGATTTTCAGTTTTCTGTAACACTTTTATTTGGGTATAAAATAAAAGTAGCGCTTAACTGACACTTTTGTCCCAGGCGAGTTACACCACTACGTATTTAACCAGCGGAGCACCGTAACCCACACGGTCAAAGACACGCGAAGCACAGTACAGAACCACCAAAAGCGCCAAAGCGCACGTCTGTGGACTGTGGGAGGAAACCAGATCACCCGGAGGAAACTCACAAGAACGCAGAGGGAAGATGGCAATTCCGCACAGACTGAGCCACATTCAAATCTGCGTCCAAACACACGGCCTAGGAGCCACGAGGCCCCCACACTACTGCGAACACTGTGAAGATTATGAAGACACAGACCGCAGCAGGCAAACGATTGTGTTCGGCTGCTTTATTTTCTTGTGTACCGATGTTTTGGGCGTCTGGCCATTTGTCTGGTCATTATGAATTCGTGCTTCATTAGACACGTGTGCAATTGCTCGTGTGTACTGGTGGAAAACACACACGCAGGCCCTGCACGTTACGTGAGCCGTGTGAAATTCAGCCAGGTGAGCCAAATGCATTCTTTCCATTAAACGTGTGTATGACACCGAGCACAACTTACACACCCCAGTGTTCCCTGCTAAGCTAAAAACTGTTTATCTGTCCCCTCAAAGTCACATCCTGGAAATGCAGCTCTAATGGGAAAGTCCACAGCGGCGCTTTTCACCTGTCATCTTCCATTAGGCCGGGTGGCAGCTGACCTTGGCGATTCTTCGATTAGGGAGGGGGTTTATTTTATCGTAATAATGCTGCTGTGAAATTGGGCCGGTGTGGAGCGCGAATTCTCATTACACCTCTCCAAATTAATTTGCAAGGTTGATTCTGCCCGTTCATGCATACCCCGCACCTCATACCCAGGCCGAGCCTGAAAATGATACGTCTAGAAATGCTCCGCTATACATAAGGTGTCAGGGGAAAGTTGTTTGGAGGTTGGAGGTGGTGGGTCTATCTGTCTTACGCGGCAACTCGGGCGCTTCGGCAGATGTCATACCAAAGTCACAGTTCAGACTAACTAAATAACTCCGTGACACTGCAGCCCAGGACGAACCCTGGACTCTCTCAAGATCCACACTCAGTCTTCTCCTCAAGCAGATCCACCCAGAGCGTCTACCTGTCAGCCGGCCGAACCCCCCACCCCCCACCCCGGAGCAGCAGTTGAGAGTAACCAGTTAGCCTGAAATGCATTTTCTGAGTGTGGGAGGAAACCAGAGCGCCCGGAAGGGGGAGAAAATATAAACTCCACAAAGACTGAGCTGGAGGACATTGAAATTCACCACTATTGAATCACGGTCATCACCGTTAGCTGTCAAGATTAAACTATGTAGAAATACGTATATGAGCGGGACACACCGTGTATGGGAGGGGTGGTGCAGAGTCACGTGGCTATTACGGTCCACTCATATTTGTCCCTGACCCCCCTAACAGACACCTCAAGGTCTGTGCACTGCAACCTGGCTACCTTTTTCCCCTCTTCCAAACAGGAGCGGGAGGCAGACGCTCCCTCCCCAGAAGCCTCTCAGAAACATCTCGCAGTCGATTATGATCCTCAGAACGGGGGAAAATATCATGATAAATGAGTCCTGTTTTGCTTCCCAGGGTAACACTGTGTTATCCAATCTCTCGATGCCGTGCTTGAGAGCAGACGTAACCGATGCAGGCCGCACAGCGTGATGAATTTCATCTGTTTATATTTCGCTTGATGTACTCAGGGAAGATGTGAAAATCTACCTTGGCCTCATCGATTGCAGCTGAGAAATGAACAAACCCTGTGTCTCTAACACTTGGCTTCGCTTGCTTTCGCTGTGATTAACTTGAGCCGTAGAACAGGGTAAACAAATGGTTCATCTCGCAAAATGGAACACCCCCTTTTGCCTAAAGCAAAATCCCATTTTCTCATGTCTTCTCGCTGTCGGTTGGGCCACCTTGAAACGGTGCGATTGTCTTTGACGTTCTTCAATCGCTCACTCGAACCTCTAAGATGCTGCTTTCTCTCCACTTTATTATTCCGCGTCCGTTTCAGCATCGTCAGTCTCATTTCTGCTGCTTTGTCCGCTGTCATAATATTAAGGAATAATACGTCGCAGCAAAACATTATTATGCTGTTTTGAATATTTATGACTGTGTCAAAATAATAACACTCCCCTTTGACAAGGTATCAATCCGCTGACACCTTGCATCCACTGATGCGCTGCCTCGATTATTATTCTATATGGAATTGCGTGCGTGTGGTGCTCGCGTTGCCAGGGCAACCGAGCGGAGTCCGTGCACCATTGTGCGTCCTGACAGGACTGGGTGCAGACGAGGGAACCGGGGCGAGCGCTTGTACCGGAGTAAATAGAACCTGACCATTTGCAAATGCGTGTGTTTGAATCACAGCGGAAACCGAAAGGCCCCAAAGAAACGTAATTCACCCTTACAAACGCGGAGCTAAAAAAGACCAACGCAGCCGAAAGCTTAAGCCGCCGATTCACTGCTCACCTGTGAAGAAATGAGATTCCACAGGTGCCCGTTTCCTGGCAGGCGGCTCTGAAAGGCAGCGAGCAGCTCCAAGGCCGGTAGAAACAGTGTGACTAATGCAAGCGGCTTATTTCCCGCTCCCTGCCGCATCCATTCACAAAACCCGAAGGCGCGTTTAACCTCCTACCTGCTCATTACCACAGCAATTATTTCACTACAGTTTGTTTTGTGCTGCAGTTGTATACGAATAACAGCTCTGAATAATTGCATTTCTCTTTTTATTATGTGCGCTAGAGAAATCCAGCTGTCATACAGCTTAGACCGCAGGCAGGCAGGACAGCAGTCAGGGCTGCTCTCCTGTGTGCAAAGGTTTTTTGGACCCGAACCTACATCTTACTGCCGCATCCCTGAGCGAGGGGCTCTCGGTTGACGCGGAAAACCCGGCTGTTCTGGGGGATGCGTGCGAGTAGCTTAGCGATGCAGGCTGGCGATAGGAAATCTATCAGCTAACAGAAACATTAATGTTCAGAAAATGTTCCTCTGCGGCCTTTATCTCCAACGCTGGAAAAAACAGAGATTTTGTTCATTAGCCCCTACAAACTTTACGTCTTGTCTTGTCGACTTCTTGCCTTGTTATATCGCCTTTCAGAACTAATTACTTGTGAAGATGAAACAAGACGGTACGATCAGTGGAAAGCATTCCCAGCGCGTGGCCACCGTCTCCCTGGAAGCAACACAAAGCAGGAGCTGGACAAGCAGGAGGTCCAGCAACACAGCCAGGGGTCATTTGGCCCCCGGAACATGTTTGGTTCCGCCTCCGGGATATAAAAATTAGGGAGGTGAGGTCTGTGCACAACCGGGGTCAGGGGGTAAGTATTGAGTCTGACCTTTGCCCAGGCCCCGACCTCGACCCTACCTGCTCCCTGCGCTCAGCCCATCAATAGGCCCTGGGGCCAATTCCCCTTCAATATCCGCCGTAAATTCAGCTTGCGCAGGTACATACAAAGCAGACACCACAACTCTTTGGCGTATTTTGCTGTCGCTCAAGGTGCAGCGGATCTGAAGACGCGCCCATGAATGGCTAATGAAGGAAGTGATTTTGCACGTTAAAAAAATGAGGTAAAACAATGAAACCGTTCGCTGTGTTTCTACTTAATTGTACTTGTATGTATTTGTTGGCACGCTGCTAATCCTGTTTATAAGATCAAGCTTTGCACTGAGGCCCTGCTAATGTTCTCTCCGCTCTTGTCTACCAGCACAGCGGCCGCCCCCCTCACCTCCACACACACACACCCCCCCTCCCACCACACACATGCTTTCCTGGAGCCTGTTCAAACAGACAATTGTGTGAAGTAAATAAATTACGCTCGGCTCTCTGGGTCCTTTCCGAGCAGCAGGCAGTGTTGCGAGCAGCTGTCCGGGATAATAGGCCCCGGCTGGAGCGGATCACAAAGGGCCAGGGCTCCGTGCAGCCAGACGCGCTCTCCTTCCCCAGGTCCTCCTCCTGGGTTCCCCGGCCTCTGGCAGCCCACGTCTTGCGGAACACGTTCACCCCCCCCCCCCTTTCACCCTCTCTTTGTGGCCGCTCTCCTCCTCCTGTTCTCCACGGGAGATTTTCGCCATACAGGTTGCTGGCATCACACGATCCAAATTTTACAACAGTGGGGAAGAAAAAATGATGTCAAAAGTGCTGGCGGGGAGCTGGGAGGAGCAAGGAATGTGGATGAAACCGGTGAGAAGTGTGTGGGGGGGGGCACACGTTCACGTCTGCACGCTTTTACATGGAACTAATGTTCCTCATACACAAATTGGGTTGAAAACACAGCGTATGAGACTATGAAATGCATAAATGTTGTCCTTTCCTCTAGAAATATCCAGAAGCATCAGGCTGTTAAATGCTTTGATGAAAACAGTTGCTTTTGTGGACACTCGGATGTGTAAATAGGAACATCTGAGAAACTTAATGGTCAAATAAATAGTGCAAAATCCCTCGCGTGTGTCAGTTCATCACAGCCCCCCAAGTCCGCTGTGTGCGGGGTCAGTCTAGGCTGAGGAAGGTCTTTGCTCAGAGCAGAAACAACCTGGGAAAGGCTGCTGCTCTGGAGAGAACTGGAGGGCCATTCAGAATCTCCGTAAGCAGGACTACAGCAGTCAGGCTCACCAACGATTTTCTTGTTTCCACTTCATAACCGAGACAATGCTTTCATCTGCACGGAATGATCTGGAAGCTTCTGTGTCAGCAGACATGCTCAGCTGTAAGCTTAATGAAGACACACTCCACAGCCTCTGCTCTCCTGAGGTTGCACAGCACACGTTTTCTCGCGACTCAGACGATGCCATTTACTCTGAAAACTCTGTCAGCTATCAATGAGTAGCACTGCTGCTGACATGCGGGTTCAGATCCTGTTCAGTCTATGCTGAGTTCCCATATGTTCATTAGAGTTTCCTCCCACAGTCCAAAGTCATGTGTTTCACGTGAATTGGTGACTCTGAATGGCCCTTTTTGGGTCTGTGTGTGTGTGTGTGTGTGTGTGTGTGTGAGAGAGATCACGGTCAGAGTGGCCTCCTTTCACCCAGGTTCACATCCCACTTCCAGCCACAGTGATCACAGATCAAGGGACTTTCCCCCACCGATGCAGTGAAACCCACCCAGCTGTATAAATGAATAAAAAATTAAATAAGTTAACACTGTAAGTGGCTTTGGAGAAAAGTATCATCTGAATGAATAAATGATAATTATGTGATAAAATATGCATTAACAATGAGGAAGAAAAACCCCGAACGAACATTATCATGACTCCCCTGCAGAGGTTCCTAAATTTACCACTAAGACTGAGGCCCTAAACATCCCTGCAGTGTGGAATGAGAGCGAGTAAGAAACACGCAGCCGATTCCCATTCAAATATAGTTACGGCGATAGGACCTTTTTTGCATGTGTGTAAGTGTGGTGGAATAAGACAATAAAGGGCACCGCAGTGATGCATGGGCGATAGAAGGGGGTCAGGAGGCCAACAGGAGAGCAGAGCACCGAAGCCGAATGTTTGTTGTTAATTGCAGGTCGGAGAGAGAGAGAGAGAGAGAGAGAGAGAGAGAGAGAGAGAGAGAGAGAGAGAGAGGTGCCCCTTTACACGTCATTGACATTTAGCTGTCTGCTGGGGGGCGGCTTCAATGTCTGCTGAGGCCTGAGAGCCTCTGCAAGCGGGGCTGACAAGCAGCGGTAATACGAGATGCTTTGCGCACGTGACGTCACCGTCCAGCTGCGACGTTTGCGCTATGAGATGTTCCTGAACGTACATATTTGTATAAGCTGCTGGAAAGGATTACGCCCCCTGTGGTGTTTCGTGCGATTATTTCTGAACAAACAAAGTGCCTAAGGCGGGAACAAGCCGAACTGAAACACCAGAGCGTGACGGTTTTAGTGGTCATCAGAGGGACCGCACGACACAAGTTTCGCCCCGAGAAGCTCGGCTGAGCAGCTATTATGGTCGGGTCAGCCTGTTGCGCTGTTTCTCTCGCCTGCGCATCACTCCACAGCACCGACTCCTTTTCTCCTTTATCGTTCCGTTATAATATCCCCCGTGATGCTCCTGTTACACCATTCTTTTCGCTTGCTTTTTGGTGAAATTAAAGCTGGTCGCAGACCTTCCTTGCTAGGCCTCTAAGGCAGCAGTTCTGATAGAGGAGAAAATTCCTGGTTAGGGAAGTCTGTGCGGTTATTGTGCTGGTGACCAATACGTGGCGGAGGAATCGGTGATGAACCCACTTGCAGGTGCAGGTACAGGTGCACCGTGGGACGGCGGCGCTCTGCCCTCCTCACACAGCGCACCTTGAAGCACCCGCCTTATTAAAAGGGGAACAAAAAAATGAGCTGAGCAAAGTGCGTATTTTTTTTTATCCTTTCCTACGAATGACTAGATGCGTACAGCACGACTGCATGTGCGTCTGACACGCCAAATCTCCTTTTGCGACACATTCAGAGCCGCGATGGGGAGAGAAAGAAAAGACGGCGTCATTTTGAACGTGTACATTTCCGGCCATCGGAGTTTCAACACCGCCGGCTGAGATTGCAGCGAGTGTGACTGACAGTCCTCAGCTGCACTGCCTGGAATATGAAACACCGCTGTGTGTCTGTGCAGTCTTTCGCACACACTTACACACGCTCACACACACTCACTCCATGTCCTCCTGAGGAAAACTGCAGTAGGGTTTAGAAACAGCTCTTTTGCCACATGAAATATACATATCACAGTACTATATATATATAAAATAAAAGAGAAGAATGCACGTGAGGGAACTGCATGCCTCGGGTTCTGAGGGTTGTGTGTTAAGCGCTACGCTACATGCTGCCCTTTCATGCCACATGTGAGAATATTTATCCAGAAAGACTGAGCAAATGTTCTTGAGGGCAGATTTTTTGCAGCACAGGCATTCCTCGAAATGCAAATCAGAGTCGTCGGTCCTGCTGGACAAGAATGTTGTGTGTGGCTCTGAGGCTCAAATAGAAACACAAACAAAGTAAAAGGAGTGAAGCTGGACCTGCGGTCAGAGTGGCGCTCCACTGCTGGGCCTCGTGTGTGAAAGCGGTGGTTGTCACAGTCCAAACCTCACGGTCGACTCCCTGTCCCTCTGTTGTGTTTGTGCAAATGATTGACAGACACTTCGATAGATAGACAGATAGATAGATATGTATATAAGTAAATAAGTCTATATGTGCATAAATGGATAAATCCATAAGTAAATTTAGGGGACATGACACAGCTGAGTCTTGGTAAGATCTGCCTTGTGAACACAGTGTTTGAAATCTGTCAGGTTGAAAGGTGCACGAGGAAGAAAGTGTAGGTTTTGGGGGAGGGTGTGGAGGCACTTTTGTTCTCTGAGAGTTGGGGTAGTGTGTGAAGGGCAGTGTTTGGTTGCCTGAAAGCCCAACAAAGACACCAGCAGGTGCAGCGAGGGCTTTTGTCCTCGACCCGGCGGTTTGTTTTCTCAGAAACTTGTTGAAAACTCTTTTCTTTGCCTGAGGGAGAAAAGATAACTTTCCTGCATTCTTCCAGCAGCATATGGCCCCAGCGCAGGCAGCAAGCGGCAGACAGCAGGTGCTGCACACACACACACACACACACACACACACACAGACACACACACACACACACACACACACACACACACACACACGCTCATCTGTTCTCAAACAAGAGCTCCTTCCGATCCTCAGTCCCACAACCTGCACACACACAGCAGCACCTCACCTATGTCCACAGGTAGCTCACCTTTGCACCTGGCCTCTCTGGGGCAGATTAGACCTCAAAAAAGCAGTGGCAGCAGCGGGGGTCAGTAACCAGTTCCAGCCGGAGTCACAGCCCTCAGAGCCACTGCCTTTGGTGACGGGTACTGTTACTGTTACTGCTACATTACGGTTATGGTTATGGTGACAGTTACAGTCATGGTTGCAGTTATGATTATGGTTATAGTTTCAGCTATGGTTACAGTTATGGTTAGGAGGTAGTGTAAGGGACCTTTGAATGAGGAACTTCCCCAGAATTGTTCTAGTAAAAATTACCCCATGTATTAATGGGTAAATCGGTGTATCTGAGGCCTGTAAGTCACTTAGAGAAAAGCATTAACTAAATGAATAAAGCTCAGCAGTCACTTTCCTGCAGTCTGGTGTGAAACTGGCAAAAAAACCAGACGTTAGGATTTGATTTTCATCTCTGTTCAAAGTATTTTTTCGAGCAGCTGAGCGACAGTTTCGCCTGTGCTGAGATGAGTGGCTGCGGCTCAGGAACTTGCCACTTTGGTGCCTCGTTCACTGACCTGACACGACTAAGATGTCAAGATGAGCTCTACGTTCTCGTCACGTCTGGCCAGATGTCATAGCTCTGAAGGCCACTGTGGACTGGACTGCTGTCGGAGCATAGGAAGCGTCACAGCGCTGTACAGTTTTCTGCAGCACCGCCACAAAGCGCTGAGTCTAGAAAACCTTGTCAAATGCTGCCAGCCACTGCAAGTCCAAGCCAGGATAGAAGGCCCCCTGGAAAATTCTAGAGGATCGGTAAAAACCGAGAGACAGACGAAGCTGTATGTGACGTTTTTAGATGCTAAATAAAAACACATTTGTTATGCTATTTGTTTTGTCTTTAGCTGCGATTTCTCATGCCAGCTGTTCATGTCGATGCCGTTTTGATGCCTACTTTCATTCCATCCTTATATCTGCTGACTTATCTTGCCTTTAACAGAAGGAGTCTGTGGAAACACTGTCTGCTTGCGAACTTTGAAGAGGAAAAATTAAGCTGCTACTCCAGAAATGTCTCACTGAAAATGACCATTATTTTCACAAAACCACAAATATCCATCCTCATTTGGATGTGGGAAAAGGAAAATGTAAACTAAGGTACGTTACCATATGCTAACTTCTGTTCTCATGCCGTCCACTTCCACAGCACTTTTTTCCAATGTTTGCCAGACATCTTTTGGTGGACTCAGCAGCCTGGGGTCTGCGCAGCTGCCTGTCCCTCCAGCGGAGGTGATGTGCTTGTGCTTCGCTTCACACAACCTGCCCTCTGAAGGCTATAAAGAGGGATTCACTTTGCTCAGTGCACATTAAACATGCACGAACAGCTCAGGGGGGTCTCGCTGACCCCTGTCAGTAAGCAGTGAGGTTGTTTCAGTCTCGGTACTATAGTAAAGTCCAGGGCTTGGTCTGGCCCAGCACAGGGTTTAGGCCAGGCATGACCTTCCCTCACATACACAAACTTTAGCTCTGAAGAACCACACTGTGATGTCAAGCACCATTTGTTTATCACAGAACCCTCAAAACTATTTCATTTTTATTCTATTTATTACTAGGTGAATTTTTAGGGCAAAATGATGCAGGCAAGTGCTTCTGTTCAGTGAAATCTGGGTTTTATTGTACTAAGTTGTGTAATAGTTAAAAGTGTCCTGGTTCCTGTCTAATGACCCAGGAATGGACCAGCTGCAAGACTCGTGAAGGAGGTATAAACAACCCAGTTTGCTTCTGCAGAATATTCACAGGTCAAAAAGGGCAATGCTGTAACGTAAAAACAGTTGCCTGGCAACAAAATGTTGTACGTTCATTACTGACATTGAAGACGGAAAACATCCAGTGACCCCTTGTCACACGACTGATGTGCCCAGGAGAATCGCAGGAGGTGAGATGCAGAGACCCATCTGTCCACTGCAGGGTGAAACACAGTGCGTGAGGCAGGGTTCACACCGGATGGGATGTCAGGCCATCACTAGACCTTCTCACACTTTCATTCACGCCACATAAACAGTGGGGCCATTTTAGAGTCACCGGTTCATCTCATACATGCGTCTTTGAACTGTGGGAGGAACCCGAAACACAAACACAGGGCGAACATGGAAACTCCACACACTGGGCTGGATTCAAAAGCACATGAGGATCCACAGCAGAGAAGATGTGAGGCACCAGCAAGACCGCAACGTGTGAACGTCACACGTCATTCCTCCAGTTACTCACATACCCAATAAACCCAGTTAGTTCTCTTTCACATAAGCAGGAGCGCAGGGGATGCTTGCCACTTGGAGCAGAGCGTGCTGTTGAACTTCTCCAACACCTCAACTTGGTGTAAAGTCTCAGTTCCCCCAGATGCATGAAGATGGACATCAGCAGGCCTGGTGGTTTCTCAGTGACGTGTACATGTCCTGAATAGCAACCACCCGTGTTGCACACATTCAAAAAGGGTTATATAGAGTTTTTTTCTCCCCTTTTTTGCAAGGCATTCTGTTGTTTAAATGCCGGGAGGGAAATTGGGCACTTTGCTGCAACAAAACTCCAGCAGCTGTTGGTAATCACCCTCCACACACCGCGGGTAATATGTGGTTATCGTGGCCGGGCGGGACGCAGCAACCAGCACAGAAAACACCATTAGGAGAAAATGATAGCTCTGTCTCTGGAACTCCATTACACAAGAAACACTTTAAAGAGTGAACTCGCTTCATTACAGGGCGCCATGAATTATTCATGACCCAGCTCCTCTTCTGGGGGGGGGTGGCTTCTGTTTAAACTGGAGGGGAGCCAGTTGGAACTGGGCAGTGTGAGGAAGAGGGCCCTCTGTGCCGCTCAGGAGATGGCCTACCGAGGAGACCCTGCGGGGTTGGGTGGGGTGGAGGGGCACCGCCTCCAGGGTGCTTGGGGGCCTGCGCTTCAGAGCATGTCGCGATGTGCGTGTGCTGGACTCCGGGGGCTTCCCAGTGGACCTGACCGACAGCGTGATGTTGCCCTCTGATCGCTGCCCTGACTGCTTCAATTACCCATCAGCCATCGCTGCCGACGGCTGGGAGCAGAAACACACCACCAAGGAGGGGGCTCATATGTCGGATTCCAATTTGTTTACAATATAATATAGACACAGGTCAGACATATTGGTCCATTTGTATTATTCCACTTTACTGATGCATTTCAAACCTCTGCAGTCACAAACTGTTGTAACTATTTCTACTTATTTACTTATTTCGTATTTTTGCAGAACAATATTTTTATTTCATTATATTTTTAGCATACTTTTTTCTAAAAGGAAAACATTTTTTCAGAAAAGATTTTCGTCCTTAGTGTGAATAAGGTGGCTTAACTGAGGAAGCACCATGGTTCATAGAACGGCTCCCGTGATCCTGGGCGACAAACTTTCAGCAGTGTGGAAAGTGATGTTCAGAGGGACTATCTCTGCAAACACAGTTCCGACACAGCAGTGTGTGTCCTACTGATACCACACACCCCTCTTCAGCCCACTCCACATTTCTCTATACCATAATGTGATTTGCATACAGATGCCTCCCAAAATCCCCCTCTCTGATCAGCCCATGGTAACAGGGACATGTGTGGCCACCCAAAAGTGTGCAACCATTAGTCTATAGTGACTGCAGTCTGGAAACTCCGCCATCCCAGGTGGTGCCTCAATTGCCATTCATATTTGGGGCACTTTTAGTTTTTGGGGCCACCTCCCCCCACCGGCACTTCCACCACACTCTCACACACACACACACACACACACACACACATGCACACGCACTCCCTACCCTTTTCTTTAACTTTCTCCTTCACAGTTTATAATCCAAAGTAAAACAAGGGGAACACATGGCGGGAGATTATGTGAGAGTCGTGACCCGAGGGCCCTGCAGCAGAGGCAGGCCGGGCTCCGCTCCTCGGCATCCTGCGGAGGGATACGCAGGGGTGGGCGACGAGATGGGCGCGGGCCGACTAGTGAAAGCAGTGCAATGAGGACAGGGGCGCGGGTGCTGTGTTCACAACACGGCGGGGAGGTGTAGGCGAGTGACCCCTGGTCGGGCCTGTGTTGCACTTTCTTCAAACAAGCCACCTATGCACTGGAACATCTGCTAAGCTAATTTTCCAGGCATTAGGAGCTCAGCTGCCGTGTCAAAGAGATTAGGTGAAAGAAGGCCTGTTTTAAAGCAAGAGCACCAATCTCTGCATGCTTGAATTAACTTTTCAGCTGTAACTGAAAAGTTTACCGATGGACGTACGTATGTTCAGCTCTGCGTGTGCCTCTTGGGCCCGAAATGAACCTTTAGCGTGGAGATATTCCTTTATATACTGTACCTTTAAAACGAAACTTCTTTTCATGTCGGCTTCATCGGTGTGATTTTTTTTGGGGACAGCGGGTTAAAGGCGCTGCATTGTAACCTGAAGGTTGCAGCTTTGAGCTCCACTTCCTGCTATTGCTGTAGTACCCTTGAGCAAGGTACTTACCACGAATTGCTCCGGTGAAAAAACCCAGCAATATAAATGGAACAAATAAGTGTATTTTGCTGTGGATAAATGTATTGTCTCAGCAAAAATGTAATAATTTTCTGGCAGTACACATTACTGGCTTCAGGGTAATACTGTGAACAATGGGACGAATTAAAAGATTCCATAATATACATATTTTATGCTACCAGCTCATTTCTCTCCATAGGTCTCTAAACCTATAGTTTGCATTACTGGGGCACCAGGTGGTGGAGTCACTAGTGCTGTCGCTTTGTAATCAAAGGGCCCAGGTTTGAATCCACCTCCTGCTGTACCACCCATGATTAAGGGTACCCTAAATTACCCTGGTAAAAATCACCCAGCTGTATGAATGGGTAAGTAGCTGCGCACAAGCCTTGCGGATGCAACTCTCGGCTCCGCAATGATAACGTTATCGGTTTAATTTACGTATATATTTTTATTGATTATTTCAAGTGATCGTTTGCAGTTTTGCCGTGCTTCTTTCAGGGCCCACCAAATAATGCTGTAAAAGGGGGGAAATGGGCTATAAGTGCATCGGGCTGATATCTCTCACAGTGACAGCTGGCCACAGAAGCCTAGGCCTCCCTTTCACACACAAAGCCCATTAAAAATGCCACTCACTCAGTGGCCCCTGCAGCCCCAAATTACTCTGAGCTCCACCCACAAGTGTGGTGGCCTTTGTCATTGTAATCAGGCCTTGTTTGTGGAGTGCTGCCTGTATTTACCGCTGCTCAGGCCTCGTATTTACCAAGCCTGCTTCTTCAGTGTGTGTGTGTGTGTGTGTGTGAGTGTGTGTGTGTGTGTGAGTGTGTGTGTGTGTGTGTGTGTGAGTGTGTGTGTGTGTGCGCGCACGCCTCTGTGTACCTCTGTGTGCCTGTGTGTGTTTCAAAGGGGGGTTCACGAGGGGGAGGCGGAGGTGGGGAGGTGCAGTTAGGTTAGGAGTCGCGGGGGGCTGGGCAGGATGGGCAGAGGGAGGAGTCCTGCTAGGCCCAGTCACGGGCCAAGACAGACAAGATGCCTTTTGGCAGAGCTCGCCCGGCGGGGCTGCAGATCCATCAGCGAGGGTCGAGCGATGACGCTCATCGGGCCTGGCACCTTCCTGCGCTGCTCTGCGTTTGCCATAGTGTGCAGAAATGCCAAACTGCGCATGGGGGCAAGCGGAGGCCAGGGGCAAGAGCAGCGTCCGAGTCCACTGTCCGTCACGTCTCTTTCTCCTTCGCAGTGCATGTTTACACCCCCCTGCCAGCAGGACGACTTTCATTAGTATTACCCCGCTTCTCCAAATGGCAATGTTCATATTTTTATCCCTTATCGCATTTTTATTACCTGTAAATAAAGTGACAGTTTTTATAATATGCAATTCGTACTGTGTATTTCAATAAATTTTAATTTTAGTTCCGTTCTCATTAAAACGTCATTGAACCTTTTTAACATTCTTTTTCTGTCCCACTTCTTTATATGTTCTATAATTTGCTGACATTTATGCAGTTGCATTAACAGCTGAGGCGGTGCTTTGAATTGGAAGTGGATTTGACCAAAAAAACTCAAACAAAAAAATTCCAGTCTGTTAACACTTTTATGCATTTAACTGAAATGACTAAAATAAGCGCGCTAAGTAGCAAGTTTTTTTTTAGGTGTAGTTAGTTTTGTTTGTTATGCTGAACAACAATAAACGTGCTATTTTTAACATGACACTTTTCTTCAAATGGCCAAGCTTGGGGGGCACATAAAGGAGAAAAACTCTCTTTCTTTGCAGTGCCGTTTAATTGCATGATGCTCAGCAGGGGTGTAATAAAGCCATCAGAGATGGTTCTCTCAGGACGAGCAAAGTGGCCCATCTGTGAGATCTGTACCTCCAACCACAGGAGATATCGGACTCATTATTATTCCTCCTTAACAATTGTACTTATAACACTGTACAATATGAAGTTCTGAAATATCTGGTTAGTTTTATTGCCATTCTTATGAAGTAGAGTGATGTAGTTCTTTACTTTTTTTCCTCACAAACTGTGTTTACGATGCATACATAATGTGTCACGCAGTCATTGAAATGAGCATACTTTAGATGTAGGAATCAATTTATTTCATGCACTTTGCGCTGATTTCACTACTGCTTCACTCTGAGACATCTGCTGGCCATGTCCCAGTTTTGGGGCTTGTCCCAAATTATAATGGGGATTGATGGGTTAGGAAATATTTGAAGGTCCTTTCATGGGGAGCATAAAGTTAATAGGTTAACAAGTGGTCAGTGCTCCCCAATAGGATGAGAGGGTGTCTGGGATTTTCAGATAAAACCTTCCAGAGGTACAGACAAGGCCAGAACGCTTTTCAAGTGAGAGCTATTCACCACGAGCGCACAGAGAAAGCAAATTTAATAAGCAGTGAATCCATTACGTGTTCTTCCCCTTTTTTTTCACCATGGTAACAAGCATGGGGCTTTGAGACACCCCAGCAGAACCATCATTGTCCAACAGACCATCTGTTACCAAGGAGCATAGCTGCAAACTTGTTCCAAGACTGAGGTCCCGACACGGGCCGAAAAAGGTGTGCCGTTGGGAAACAAAAACTGGTGAAATTATTTCATCAGACGCAACTCGGAGGAATGGAGCGCAGAGCAGACGACTGAAAAACTGCAAGCATGGTGTCTGGGACCTCCTTCCTTTCCGTGTTGCCTTGTTCTCTGGAGAGTTCCAAAATTTCATTGAGCACCCTGAGCTGCGAATAAGTGTCATCTTGCGCAGCTCGCATCCGCAGAAGAGGAGACTTTCAGCTTAGTTTTCTGTGAAGGATCTTCCGAGGCCTGGTCCTCGTTCACTTTGATATTGCAGCTTACAATGGATTGTGGAAACTGGGAAAAAAAGAAAAATCCTTGTGCTTGTCACAGTCGTGCCGCTGTTATGGAATAATGCCAGTGCTATAGGTTTGGATCTCTGTTTGTTTTGCATAGAAGGTGGCGAAAATTTAACCTTTGCTTTCCTGAAATTGTATTTTCAACATTTGGCCGTTTAATCACACATAGCAAACTGTCTTTGTCTGAACATCGCTGTGCGCATTTATAATTACATTTATATTTATTCATTTAGCAGAAATTTCTCTTGTGTCAAAGCACAGTCAGTCTGTGTGATGCCCCCATTTGTTTCATACCACAGCATGGCAACTGAGAAGAATTTAGTGTGACATTAATCCACTTCTTTCAGAGCTGACTACTAGCTGGGAAAAATAACATCTAGCATTGTCACAGTGGCAATTATATTTGGTGTCTGCATATAACATGATATTAGAAGATGTGCCTAATATTTCATATTAACCTGAAAAACTGGAGGATTTGCAACAAACATGTGGCTGCCAAGTTTTGTAGGTGCTGCCCCATGGGCAACTGGCAGGACTTCAGTGATCGATAGCACAGCAGCCAAATAAACAGCTTCAGGCCAGGAGAACAAGTCAGGTTCCTCACATGTTTCTGTGGTCTGCAGAGCAGCATGGAAAACCCTTGGATGGGTAACCACAGCTGGTCCAAACCCAGACTTTTAGTGGCTGAGCCTTGGTTGTGGCTGGTAGCTCCAGCACATGTTCGCTCTGTGGAATTGACTTATTTATTCACTTGTTTTTCATCTATTTACTTATTTCTCATTTACTGCTTCAGCAAAACTGAAGTGTCAGGCAACTCAAGAGTAAAGTTGGTCCGATCTAAATCGATGCAAATGTATAATGCAAAACCTTCTCTCGGTGCGTAATATCCCCTGGTCCTACAGTAAAAAGGTTAGTTTTTAGATATACATGTCACAGTCATTTATGCAAAAAAAAAATCAATACAACAAAATCAGCAGAAGCCAAAATCCACTTTAGTATAAACTTTTTCTCTGAGCTGATTTAACAGAATTGCAGTGTGACAAGTCTACAGGGAAAGGTTTTGGTGGCTGCTGTACAGCGTGTGGAGCATCTCTTTCTGCTCATGTCCATAATCACATTTCAGTCCTTTTCTTACCGATTTTAGGTCACATACAGGCACAAAAACATCGGGTGAAACATGTGATGTACCAACCCTTACCAAAAAATTTTTTTCCCCTCCTAATAAAACATGGTTCCATAGTCACTAAAATCAGTGGTCTTAAACACTTCAAAAGCTGCTGTTTTCACATGTCTTTTACTTGCCTTCATTACTGTTGTTTATTGTAAACAGAAACAACATGTATGAGCGCTAGTAACATAATAATTCTGCATTTCTGGAGTTGCAGCAGGTGTTAAAAAGGTGGTTAAGAATAATGCAGAGTAAATATGCACAAACGGTACAAGAGCACATGATGCAATTCCTGCATATTTATCATTTTTAGGATGTTTTTGTTCAGCTTGTGATCAGCTGGGCGATTGTTACCAAATAACTTCGTATTCTTTAAAATCGTTCTGATGTCAAGTCAATAATCCTTATTTTTGAAGTTATAGCTATTCTTATTTTTCAAGTCAATTTCAAACCTGCTAAAACGTCTTAAAAGCGCGCGCGGCCTTAAGAAGACAATACTAGAAATATACGAAGTTTTTGTTAATTAAGGAGTTGCACAAAAGAACAGATGAAGATGGAAGAGCGGAACAATGGCTGGATGGGCTCGCGCTCTGCCTCGCGGCCGATAACTCCCGTCCTTTTGTCTTCCTCTTCAATGGCTATTGTTGCGGAAAGTCCGGCGAATCCGCGTCCCTCATTGGCTACAGTCGCGCGGCTGCCGCTCCTGATTGGTCGCCGAGAGCGCCGACGTGCGGGACCCCGGCACGGTCGTTCTCTCAACACCCCCCCCTCGCGCGCGGATAAAGTTGAACTCCGGTGGCCGCAGCTCCTCAAGTATGAAGTTAACTTCTCCGCACCTGGTGGTCGTGCGTGGAGGGAAGAAGGACGCAAACATGAAGCTGTGCGGAACTTTTCTAGGTTCGTATAACTTTTTAACGGCTCGCACTTTAGCGCAGTTTCAGTTAAGATCGGGTGTAGAACCGCCCTGCAAGACTGCAGTGCGCCGAAATATCGCTACACATGTTAACTGTCGGTTCATCACAAGTTATTACGCCATGAAAGTTTTTGTGTTCCTTTGTAAGTTTCTTCTTTTTTAACTTGTGTCGAGGCTGATCGTCTGCGCCAAATTGTGTTTCTACTGTGTTTAAACGTGTTTAAAATGTGTGCGGAAACATTTAAAACGCAGCATCGGAATGATGCGCTGCCTGCTTATTGCTGCCGTAGAATTGGACATATTTTAGTTCACCTGTGAACTTTGTCAAACGTCACTTGTTGAATCCGTATTTCTGGTTTCACTCTAACCAGGAGTTTTGGCAAGTTTTCAGGTAAAGTTTTTTTTATGCACTAACTTTATGAAACGTGTGTTTTTTGTGTTCATTTCTAAAAGCTGTGTGGCGTGTTAGCGGCAGTTGTGGTGTGTGTGTGAGTGTGTGTGTGTGTGTGTGTGTGTGTGTGTGTGTGTGTGTGTGTGTGTTGCCCTGCCTTGGCTTTTTACTTTAGTTGTTTTTCTTGATCAACACAGTGTTGAAGTTCAGTTAAGAATCTTTACTTCTCGGAAGTGGACACGAGCAAACAAAGGCAAAGTTTCTGCCTTCTGGTACGTGAGTCCCGATGCTGCGGGGACAATGGCAACCGCAAGGTTATTAAAAGTTTTTTTTTTGTCAGTTTGTTCCATCTGTCGAGGGACTTTGAAGGGCCGGACTCCCCTTCTGCATTCGCTCAGCTGCCCCCCCTATGCAATATTTATATGGCCAGTCCGTCACAATATAGGCGCAGCGCTGGCTGTGGGCGCCCATCTGCGGGCGGCCTTTAAGAATGAGCGCAGGAGAAGAGAGAAGAGTCCCAGCTGGTAACCGAAGAAGCCGGTATCTCTCATTAAATATGCAAAAACTTTTCGCTTGTTTTGTGCAACTGCCCCCCACTATGGGAAATGGCTTTTCTGTTACTTCCCCTTTGCCTACATTTTCTCATAAGGCGAACTCTGCGCCTTTATTAAGTTTTTAGTTATATTAGTTGATGTTCTTCTGTTATGCAAATTATAGAAAGCAGACATGATACATTTATGAACAGTTGTCCCCATGTAACCCCCGATTAAGACTCGAATTACACGTGCGTAATTGCTTTACAATTGTGTAGAATTGGAACAAAAGCTTCAGCCTTATGTTAGACAGTAAGTGCGCCAGACGGCTAAGAAGAGCGTGTGACTGTGTGTGTGTGTGTGTGTGTGTGTGTGTGTGTGTGTGTGTGTGTGTGCGGGTGCGCGAGCGTCCTGGGAGTGACAGGGGGGTCGCTGCGACAGTAATGGCTTCGCAGCTCACCGTAGTGTACTAATAATGCGCAGAGGAAAGTTTAATAAGCGCGTGCTATTAAAAAAAAATAAATAAATAAGAGAATAGAAACAATTTGCGCGCATTTTCTGCCGTCACAATAAACCTGCTGCTCTCCATGGTTCTGAAGCGCTCGTGACGGCTGCTGTCTGCGGTCCTTAAATTCGACTTCCATTTACTTTCACCTGTCACGTCTTCGCACCATATATACTTTTTTAGTGCGCAGCAGATGCCGCAGAGTCTGCGCTGGGCCCCGGTGTGCGGCTGCGTTGTGTTTTGCGCGCAGTGTAGCGCAGCTGAAACCACACTGATGCGCCGCGGACATCAATGATTGATTTTAGCTTGAATGAATAACAATAGGAGCGCAAAAATGCCTGCTGCAAGGAGATAAGGATTTAATAGAATTTGTGAAAGGCGAAGGTTGGCTTTTGAATATTCCGTCCGTGCACAGTGTGCTGGCACCAGATAAAGGATGGCATTTGTGGAGAATATTCTCAAATGGCTTGTAATGAATGGTTGTCATTTTCTCTAATGGCTGGGACACAACAAAAGGAAACGGTGCTGTGTGTTTGAGAGAATTTCAAAGTTTCCCTTAATATGTGTTTATTTGGCTGCTGGAAGTTAAGCCAAAGTAACAGTTGCTGTTTTTGTTGTTGTATTTGACCGTTCGTGGGATGCACAATAGTGCCACATTTCAGCCCCCCCCCCCCCCCCCCCCCCCCCAACCCCCCCCCCCCCCCCCAATCATCCCCCGACCCCACTCTGTCCTCTGGACCAAGCCCCGCCCCTCGCCTGCGGGGTTCGCTCGGGTGCGACCGCAGGGGCTCCGCGGAAAAGANTACTGATGGCAAGACAGTGTACTTTATTTTTATGTTTTGATTATACAAATGCATTTTAAATTGAAGGGCCAAGTTAGATTATCGAAACGCTTAAACACGAGGGGAAAACGCACGTGCGCCTTTGCCATGTTGACCCTCCGTTTTGTCTTTACGTTTTTATTCACTTTATTCTTGTTGTTCAGTTTCCTTCCGTGTACAACAATCCAGTGCCGCTAGGATGCAGGTTATGCGGGCCGTGTTGCGGTGCCGCACATCAGTTCTGCGCCGCTAAATTGCTCATTGTGTGACTTATTGGACAAAACCACTTCGGGAGATTCTGTGGGGGGAGGGTTCAAATGACAGTTGTGATATGTGCGAGCTTTCGTGGAAGGGGAGGAGGGCCGTGTTTTTTTTTTTTTTAAATTGATCACTTATCCTGAATTATGCCGCCTCCGGCTTTTCGCCAAAGCTGCTTTTGGGTGTCTGAGCATCTCGTTTCTCCGGCGGGTTAGTGGATCGCGGGCGGGTCGTGGTATCTCCCTCACAGACTCCTCTTAAAATTCATCCTTTCCTGCACAGCGGCGTGAAACTCAGACCCGGGTTGTGTGACAGTGGGAGGTTACTGGTCACACCGGGGAGGCTGGGGCTTGGGGACATGTCCCCCAAATCCAGACAGCCTAGTTTAAAAGCCCCCAAAGGTCATGAGAGTTTTGCGTATCTGTGTGCGTCTGTATGTGTGTATTCCTGCCTCTCTGGGCGTTTGTGCATGTCTACATGTGTGTGTGTGTGTGTGTGTGTGTGTGTGTGTGTGTGTGTGTGTGTGTGTGGGGAATGTAGGGCTTGTCATTGAGTCACTGTGGAGGGGGTGGACCCATAGCCCAGCCCATATGATGCTGTGCTGTGGGTTTTACTACAGCTTTCCGTGATGTCACACACAGGGGGGCGGGGGGGACAATGGCTCGTGAGGGAAAGGTAAGTCAATATTGCATTTTCTCTCTGACAAAAGGCAAATGAAGCCATGTTTTTTCTGCTTATAAACAAGTCGCTTTTGATGCACCGTTAATAAGGCTGCGGTCTCCACAAGGCGCACAGGAGCTCCGGCTGCGCTCCCCGGTCGCACCAGCCCGAATCGGGACATTGGTGGATCGTTTTTATTATTATTTTAGCTGGGATATTGTGGACTTGCCGCTTGACTTCATGTCGAAGTTGCGCAAATAAAGCGGAGGATACGCGTATGTACGGCGGCGCGACGCTTCAAAGAGAAACATTCCTTCCCAGGTATTTCCAGTATTACCTTCATGTTTTTGTTTATTATCCTGCGTCGGTTACAGGCCCGCGATCCGGGTTTTCATCCAGTTTCTGCTGTTTCGTTCGATTTCAGCTGGGAGCGGGTTTCGTCGGGCTGCCCGCCGTCCTCCTGCGTTCGGTGCTCTTGTGTCTTCCAGGGAAAAAAGCAGAGAGAAAAACAATTACGTAAAGGACCACAGAGATGTCGGCAGGTCTGTAGTCGCCTAACAGTCCTACAAAGCGCAAGTTTTACGCTTCTGCAGCTTTCTTTCTATTTCAGGCTGTTTGTCTGAATAATATTCCGTATAATTAAGTACAGTTTTTACTTAAGCCTCTTACAGCGACCCTCTTTTACACGAAACAATTCCCAGATGCTTTTTGGGTCAGATTAATGGGGCACTTTGTTCTTTATTGTTGTAGGACATGCGGCGCTTTTTCGTTCGCGCAAACATTTAAAGGCGCGGGGAGAGGAACTGGTTTGCGAGTTAGGGGCTGCTAGTTAGGACTGGTGTTGGTAGTTTACTTTAGAGAGCAGTAAAACGAGCGTGAGAAGTGAGACGGCAGCCGGCCATGGCGCTCGGGGGGCTCGCTTCCCACTGGCGGCTAGTGTGTGTTCAGTGGGTGTTCAGTGTGCGTGAAGAAACACACATCAGAACCCCCCCCGTAAGGGGGAACAAAAACGCATTTTCAAAAAGAACCAGAGCCAGGGACGCATGAAGAAGTGAGAAACCCCGCAAAATAGATGTTCGTGCACAGAGAATATTCCTCTTCGCTGGTGATTTTTTCCTTCCTTTCTTTCTTCCTGACACGGGGATCAGTGTGAGGGTCTCGCTGAAGAGCCAACAATGGTCCTCCTGCGCAACTCCAGCACTATGGAGAGCGGCCGTCCAGAGATGGGCTGTGGTGCTGTTGTGGGGGGGTTGGGGGGGCGTTGATCTTCCGTGCGCGTGCGTGCGTGCGTGTGTGTGCGTGCGTGCGTACGTGTGTGTTGGGGGTCATTTGATGTTCTGCATTTTAAAAAAAAATAATAAAATAATCGTGTCAGCCAGCCCACGGTGAGGGTTTGAGCTGAAGATGCAGCACTTGCTGGGATGCTACTGCACTCTCATGTACACACACTGCATGAAGTGGCGATATGTTTGTGCGTGCGTGTGTGTGTGTGTGTGTGTGTGTGTGTGCTCTTTTATCCCTTGTTATAGGCCCTTTTGTTTACATGTACATTCTTCATTGTTAGATGAATACTCTCAACTAACAGGCTTTTAATATCTTGCCCTCTTCTATTATTATGATTATGATTATTATTATTATTATGATTATTATTATTATTGTTATTATTGTGTTTTCTCAGTGCACAGAGATACTTTTGTGAGTAAATTAACAGTCAGTTTGGCTGCTGGCGCTTCCCTTGGCTGCCAGTGCTGTGTTGTGTCATGTCTCTGGGCATTTTGTTGCGATGCCCTTTTTGTTGTCAAAATTATCTTCATCTTCTGCAACATTATTCACTCCGTAACAATTAACTTGATTTGTCTTGTCCACCAAACTGCAATGTGTTTAGACTGCCCACCTCAGTAGGCCCATGTTGTTGCTTTTTCAAGCTTTTATTTTCATGTAAACCAATATATAGTTTCTTTAGGCCGCGCGAGGTTATTTTAGCCTGTTGAGACATTCTGTTACTCTTACTTCCCATTTGGGATGTTACAAAGACTCACTTTGTTTATGAAACAGAAAGAGAAGCGCGGACAAAACAGCCCTTCTTCATTCTGTCCTCTGAACGTCAGACCAGAGTGACTGAAACTCTTAAATGTTACCAGCAGCATCCCTAAAAAGCACCTCTGTTTGCAAAGAATAAAACTTAATTAAAGTTGAGCTGCAGAGGATGAATGGCAGCATTACCCCTTTTATTACCACAAAAATTTCAGAGATATTTCTTATACTGTTCACCTCCTTCTGTGACAGTCTCTTATGTCACAAATTTAAACAAGATTTTCTTTCAGTGATGATTAGTAATAAAGTATATGAGTTTTTAATGTGTTCATGAGGTACATTTGGAACTCAAGTTTGTGTCAGTAAGGCTGTTGTCATAGTAACGGAAAGTTACTCTTCAGTGTCTTGAGCCGGGTGGAGGGCATTTCTGCATATTACCCCTAGTCTTTTAACAAATAAGAAAAAAACGTTAAGGAAAAATTCTGGGTACGTTTACAGTCCCAATTACGCAGCACCGGTCGACATCACCAAGCCAGCTTTTCAGCAAAACTGTAATTTGCTTGATAGAGGCATTTCGGTTTAAGTGCAAAGTAGTACAACTTTCACTTTCAGCCACTGATGGAAAATCTTTTTCTGCTTAATTCTAAATAAACAATGGCAACATTTTCTCCTTCCTGCTTAATATATGCACCATTTATTATGGTGCGGTTGTGGGTGGGGGGTGGGGGGGGTCACCTCCTGGCCTGAGTTTTGCCATCAGATGCCGTATGATCACAGTCTCCCCAGGATGCCCCGTCCAGCCACAGCCGCCATAAGTGCAGCAAACGTAACAGTGACAGATCTGCTTTCAAAAAAAAAAGCAGCACGAGGAAGTCTGCGCTTTATCCTTGTTGGGAGAGCAGGACAGGAGGAAAGTGAGCTGGAGGCGTGGTGCGGGTGGCGGGGGGCTGTGGGGGGCCTGCCGAGTAAGAGGGAGTTTGTTGATTTCCCTTGTAGGGCGTGAGGTGCAGGCGTTTAAATCTGCTGCTCACGCTCCCATCTGGAGGCTGCGACTGCAGGTTTCTGAGTGTGTGCCGAGGGAGAGACAGATGGGGGTGGCAGAGAGGGACTCGCTCTCAGGAAATTAACCAGATTGGAGGCCGGCGAGTGCACGAGGGGGCTGTTGGGAGCTTCTCGGAAAGCGTATGCACGACGCCACATTTTTGCGGTAAACAGTAAACATGGAGGGAAGGGAAAGACAGCGGCCGGCAGGTGCAGGCCTGGTACTGCACCTCGCAGTGGGCTGTTTGCTGGTAAGTTGCATCTGGCATCTTCAGATGAACCGGCCACCGCGTGTGCACGTTCGGCTTTTATTCGAAACCCTTTCTGAGCCAGCGAAGAAGCATGGCAACTTGCATTGCTTCAGATTAATTTAGGGAAATTATTGATGAGCCACCGACTGAGCAGCGGAGCTGCCTTTTTTTTGCCATAGCACAGAAGCGGGAAACTGTTGATTATTCGCTTTATCATGTTTGCCGATGTAGTTTTGCTTTGTGGCAGATTAATGAAGTGAATGAATTTTTCAGCAGCCGTTTTGAACATGCTCAGCTTAAAGCCTGGACGGTACGACCCTTCCTCCTGCTTCTTTAGTCTGGAGGGGGCAGGTATGTCTGGTCATTATAATGAAGAGGGGGGGAAAAAAAACTTTATTTATGGATGATTCATTATTTAGTGCCTCGCTTCCCCCTTCCCCCACCCTTTTTCATACACTTGAAACTACTAAAGGGACAATAAAAATGCGCAGATTTCATTGATTCTAATGGCAGAGTGTGCTGCTCCAGCTGGGACCCTAGTTAAGGATGGTGCCAGGAGACACTGCCCTCAGCTCTGTCTGCCACCATCCTGCTTGATCCCCCTCTTCATTTCTTCATCGCTCTTCTACTGATAATGTCTTAATAAAGTCTTCTCCCCCGCACCCCACACCCTCGCAACCCCAACCTCTCTGCCACGTGTCCCTCCCCGACTTTGATCCCTGTAGAAAATGAATTTCGAGGTGAGCTGGTGAAGCAGAGGTGGACACGAGGAGAGAGGATCAGCAGTTGCGAATCTACAAAGAGCCTGCAGAGCAGACAAATCAAAGTAAGTGCCGTGGCGCTTCGTTTCCGCCTTCAGAGTGTCCCGCAGGGGGCTCTGTGGTGGGGGATGGGCGGGTGGAGCGGGCGGAGGGGGTGAAAGGTGCCGGGGGTAATGCGTGCGGCCGCCTGCGTCGGACCCTTGCGCTCCTACCCCCCCAAACACAACAAATCAAATTGTCTGTGCTCAGCTCTTTGTTTTAGGGAGCCCGGTTGGAGCTCGGCCTCGGTGCCGGATGTCCTTGACTTACTTCTCTTTAACTGATCAGCATTAAAATCTCCCTCAGTCTCGGTGCAGCGTTATTGCTTAGGTGTTTGTTTTGTCCTCCTGCTGAATAGACTTTTTTTCACTTGGAGTAAATTGGAGCCATTTTTTAAACGTTGAGTAAATCAGAGCCATTTCTTTCCCCTGCTCACCCTGTCTTGATGGGGGGCGGCGTCTGCGGCTGCAGCTGCGTGCACGCAGTTGCGCTGCAGAAGCAGATGATGCATCTCTCGGCCCGTGTGTTTCTCCTGCTCCCCCTCAAACTGGGCGCACATCAAACGGAATCGCTTTATTGATCTTTTCTCCCGCTTCCAATAGTGCCACTGCTTTTAAAGCATTCAATTGGATTATTCAAAAGACTGCTTCATTTACTCGCTTATCATCCCCCGGGATTCCGCACATCTGAAAAAAACTCCCTTTGAGGGTTTCACTTAGGGGAAAAAAAAAACAAAATTAAGCAAATGATGTGTTAGAATTCTGTTTTCTTGTGGAGAGCGGGAGGGGGCGGTGTATTTGTGCTTGTTCCTGGTGGACTGTGCGTCGCCGGAGCGGAAGTGCGGCCGATTCTGCCCTGCGCCGGCACTTTGATATGGTTTGGACTCCTAATTGGCAGTGGCGGCCTGCAGGTAATTTCTGAGACGTCAGTCCATCACTCGCTCGCAGATTGCGTTGTCTAGTAAATGCGCCGTGTTGCTCCTGGTCTCGCTTGTAAAAGTGAAAATGAATAAAAGACTCATTCATGCATGCGGGGGAAGAGGGGTGACCTTCTCTATGAAGTCATTGCCCCCAGCCAGAAATTTACATATAGCTGTCAGAATGCAGAGCAGAAAGCCTTCATGTGAGTACGGCACACAAAGAGGGACATTATTAATAATGTACACTGCGGCCTGCGGGCACCCCCCCATGCTGGCTTTCACCCCCCCCCCCCCCCCCCCCCCCCCCCCCCCCCCCCCCCCCCCCCCCCCCCNNCCCCCCCCTGCTGGCTTTCCCCCCCCCCCCCCCCGTTTTAGATGGAGACGCCGCTACATTTTCCCATTTAAACCATATGATTAAAAACAAGGCACAGAACAGGTCTAAATACACGATGCAAAGGCCTTTAATACAGATTATGAAAATGAGGCGAGTCATCAGTCCGATTTATGGCGTGTTATTCCAGGAAGAAAAAAACATTATCACTTTAGTTAAATTGCACTGCATTGTACTCAATTTGACGTTAGTTCATTAGTATAAATAATATGGAAACGGAATAAAAACAATTTTCTGCTTATGAGAAAAGTTTTTTTTTAACAGGCGGTGAAATTCTGCAAAGCGCGTCTGTTTAGCGGGCGTCACGAAACACATGTAAACAGATGGGTCGAAAACGCAAGCCGTTGAGGGAGAGACGCGAGGTGTGAGCGTGGGGTTCACCTGCCCGGCTTGTCTTCACAAACGCGCCCATTGACGTGCGAACCTGACTGCTTTAGGAAGCGGCCCTCAATGGCGCTGCACTGTGCACCGCAGCCCCGCTCCGGCTCGCGCACAAAGTGGGCCCGTTGTGTGGAGCACATTCATCTGGGCCATCAGAACTGGCGCCTGAAAGGAGCCCTCGCTGCACCTGTAAGGCCGGGCCACTCAGCGTGGCCCCCCAGCACACAGCACTTTTTGTCTGCCTCTCCCTTTTAAAAGCATTTATCAGCAGGAAGCGGCGACTGCCAGGGCTTCTGTTTAAATCAACTATATCCCTGCCAACTTTGGCTGCAAACTTCGACAAAGCCGCTAAGTGCAGCGCTCGTGCTAAACGTGATGTCCCTAGTAATCAAAACTAATGGCCTTATTGTCCAATGGGAAAGAGCGCCCTCAATTGAGCGCAGGCGTCAGGGGGCGACACCTGCTCCTTTGTGACGGCCGCTGTCGCGTTGGGAGCGGAGGAATTATAGTGATTGTGTTATTATTATTATTATTATTATTGTCCCGCATCACTGCGAAGCATCGCTCACAAATGGGCATCACCCCGGCATGCACCGCGGCGCCTCTGTACAGTGTCCAATCACGGCAATTGTTCAGGTGCAGTAAATTATAGGAGGAGGTCTGCAGGGGGGCTGGAGGGGGTGGAGGGGGAGAGAGGATTAAAGTGCAGCAAAAACACGGCAGGTTTTAGCGTTCAGATTAATAGGGGCTTATTTGCTTTCATTTTTGCGGCTGTGATCTCGCAGCGACTCCTTTGTCATTTCCCATCCCGCCGAAGCGAGTTAGAGCTCCATCTAGGTTTTTTGTGCGGAAGTTGCTTTTTGTTTCCAGCTCCTTGCGTGGCCCCGGAAATCGACACGGGATGAAAACACACATCCAGCACGTCCAGCTGCCCAGAGTCCTTCGGAAAACTATGGGGACATGTGTGTGTGGAGGGAACAGCTGCAAACTGTGTGTGTGTGTGTGTGTGTGTGTGTGTGTGTGTGTGTGTGTGTGTGTGTGTGTGTGTGTGTGTTTGACTGGGCATTCTGGGATGGGCACGAGGAAGGTTACACACACCCTGTTGTTGTTCTGGAATCAACACCCCCTCCCCCTTTCTTCACCTCCTCTCCTTGTGGCAGATGAGCCAAGACAGCGAGAGCAAGAGAGCCCGCACTCGCTCCAAGGGGGTACGAGGTGAGTCCAGTGGAAAGTTTTGGCTTTTTACTTTATTTCCACTTGAGCCCGGCATGGGCGAGGTGGCCAAGATTACAGTTGCTTTCAAGCACATGCATTTAATCACGGCTGCTTGTGAACTGTTTTGGTTTTTAATGACAGATTTCGGTTTTCTTAAAATTGACTTGTGGGGCTGCAAGTGCAAAATACATCAATAACAGCTTAGGAGAGATTGATTTTACCCAAGGTGCTGTTGTGTTATGAACCCATCGGGTTGCCAGTAGTCACAGAGATGATGAAAGAGCGTGAAATAATTGCTACAGAATTCAAGCTTTGAAAGGAAATACATGCGAATTATTTTGGTCGTATTTTCAGATTTTTTGGCATTCCGACTGTCAGCTGATTCAGAATTTTAATTGACTGCATTTTCTTGTTTCCGATTAATTGCTTATCGTAATAATAGTGCTCCGAAAAAGCTTATTTTTGACTTGCGGCTCTGTCCGGCTTCCTTGCTTTGTCCCCTGATTCATGTCACACACGCCGGTCTCTCCGTGATGCTGGGACACAGATAGAAATATAATTTTGTTTTCTTTTGTTTGATTCATGAGTTTCTGCGTGGTCCCCGTGAAAGATTTGCAATAACAGACCTTAACATGTTACAAGCGTCGCCACATTTCAATAACCAAAATGTCAGACGAAAAGGGTTCGGTGTCTTTAACTGCCCATAAAATCTGTGCTCACAAATTGCTTTTCTTCAGTCATTGCCGCTTTGTTCATGTGTGGATCCGTAATTGTTGTCAATTTTTTCCTTTCTCCCCCAGTGCCTATAGAGCTTGTCGGACAGGAGTTCAGGTAAGAAAATGGCTGGCTGCTTTCAGGAACGTTGCATCACAATATTTATTTGATGTTCGTGTCTGAGCTCAGAGGAGACCAGCCCTGCAGATTCAGAAACACAGCGTGTTTGGTGGTTATAGCTTTTCTCAAGGATGGAGACACACAAAATGGAGAAGCAGTGTGTAGCTCAGCATCCTGAGGGATGTTGCCAAGGCCAGAGTGGTGCCCCAGGATGCGAGGCAGCCGGTTAAACGAAACCGATACCGAGGTTCCTATTTCACCATTACGCTGTACTTGTGCTTGTACAAAAAGGCTGTTCATCCGCTCTCTACATTCTCACCCCAGGCTTGTCATCGTGTTAAAATTGCATTGTTGTACTCGGACGCAATATTTTTCTCCCATTCCTTGTCTCCAGATGTCTGGAAAGTGCCGCGGTCACTGGCACGGCCCTTAGCGACGGAGTGCGGCGCTGTAAATGCCGCTTTCACAAGCCCATCGTCTCTAAATCAAAAGTCAATTTTGACTAATTCCTCATTTGTCACGCTTCACCTTACGGCATCGATCCTCATTTGCAATTTGCACCTAAAGGAACACGGGAGGATGTGCTGTACGATTTAAAATGCTAATGTGGCATCTAATAAATAGAGGCAATAATATTTGTGTAAATAATAATGCCAAATATTTTTAAAAAATTGATGAGAATTTGCATTAGTGGTCCTCAGGGAAATCTTGGGTGTCTAGACAGCAGTTGCAATTGTTAGCAGGTTATGAGAAGAGACTTAATTGTCGTTGCAGGTAATGAGATGAGTTATATGAGTAGGTTGTAAAAGCTGCTGCTGACGGTGGGCAAGTAATCGGAAGAGTGGTCGTTTCCGGAGGTTAACAAAAGGTCTTTTAACAGAAGGACTGAAACAAGGATGCGGACCATCTGACCACGATTTGCTGTGCACGTAGGCAGATAGAGATATTGTTTCATTTATCATGTCGGGTATTTGTTTACACAGTGTGTGCATGCATTTCTGTGTGTTTGCTGGCAAGCACTTGCGCTCAGAGCTGTGCTTTGTTTGATCGTACGAGGGAAAAGCTTCTTAAAAGAGACTAATTTCAACCAATTTATTTCTGACCCCATTTAGCTGCCCAACTCCAGGATGCAAAGGCTCAGGCCATATCAGTGGAAAATATGCACGACACAGAAGGTAGGGCAGATCCCAGCCATAGCCACATGAGACACAGGCGAGAACCTCACCGGCCACCTGGTCACGCTAAGACCTCAAAGCGAGACAGCAGATTAGCTGTAAATAAGCTCGACTGCACAGGAAAATGCAATCTGAGACGATGCTGAGATTTCAGGTGGAAAACACAACAGGTACAGAGGCAGCAGGAGAGGCTTTTTGCGACGAGCCACAGTCTGCAGACATCAGATCCCCATAGACCAAATTCGAACACAGCTCAAGGTTTCTTAGAAAGAGATTATTCTTCCATTTATTTGGTCGAGCGCTTATTTTGGACTAGATTGTCATGAATTATTCACTTTTGCAGATCTCTCTCTCCCCCCTCCGCTTGTTCTATTGAACTCCGTCCTCAGTTGCTTTCGATCCCAAGTAAACTTTCCAACTGACCGGACGTCTTGTGTCTGCTAACACGCTGCCCTGTAGGGGCTTCATGCTCAGCATCTATCCATTGTTCGTGTCAGATTCCTTTGTCATTTGCCCATGAACTAATGTGTTATTAATTTGTGACGGTAGATTTGATACAGCAGGTGTGTGAGGTGGACAGTGCAGGTGGATGATCTCAGTAATGCGCGCAGCCCTCAGGTAACCTTTCCCTCCATTGTGCTCTGCTGTACCCTCAGTGCGCTGAGCTGTCCCCTGGCGCGGAAGAGGCGGCTTCAGGAGGCCGACTCAGACCCAGATCAGCCCATCTCCAAGAGGAAGTCCCACCCGCTCAAGCTGGCTCTAGATGAGGGTTACAACGTGGACAGCGATGGCAGCAGCGAGGAGACAGAAGTGAAGGAAGACTCCTGCACCGAGGAGTCAGAGGACACCCCAGAAGAGCAGGAGGAGCTGCTTGAGGAGAAGGAGGACAACAAAGAGCAGTCAAACGAGGACGACCATGAAGATGGTGGGTGTTTCGCACAGCTGAAGAAGGACAGGGGTTGATGACAAAGGCTGTCGTTGTGATTCCAGCAGGATGTTACTATGCTGTTGACCACAGAGGAGGTGGCTGTGACAGGTCTCCACCGTGTCTTTTTTGTCTGCTTTTTACAGTTATACTCTTTAGTGTCCATGTAACCACTGATCCAGTGTCCCTGCTGTCTCCCACAGAGGACTGTGTTGTCGTGGAAACTTCGAATATGGCTCATTCTAAGGACGCCAAGGCAACAGCCAAAGTCCTGGTCGCCGCTGGTGCTCGGAGAGAGGAATACTCCAACTATCACGAAATGGTGGCCAGTTCCCTGCTCAACCTGAGTCAGATTGCTGAGAGCCGCAGTCCGGCCGAAAGCGGCACCATCCGATGGCAGGAGCCGTTGGAGCACAGACCCTCAGATGACCGGGAGACAGAGAAAGAACACGGGGACGGTCAAAAGGCAGGCGAGGTGGCGGAGAAGCTGCGGGCTGAAGGGGACAGACTGGTTGCACATGTGAAGGAAGATGATGAGGACAAAGACTTAGATGATGACGAGGATGAGGAGGATGACGAAGAGGAGGAGGAGGAGGAAGCGCAATTCATGAGCAAGAAGGACAACTCTGACCACCAGTATTTCAGCGAAGACTTCCAAAAGTTTCACACCAAGGTTGTAGCAGAGAAGGAATCGGGCTCACAGAGGCAGTGTGAGGGCACAGCAGAGGAGGAGGGGGTAGATGAAGAAGGAACAAACGCTCGACATCTCTCATCTGGAGCCACTGCTGCTCTGCGGCGTGAGGACGAAGTGCAGAGCGAGGGGCAGAGCGGCGCATCACAGGAGGCCTCGCCCTCCGTGATCGTCGAGCTGCAGTCCAAAGACTCCGAGAAGGAAGACAACGACGACGAGAATGGAGACGACGAGGAGGACGAGGAAGACGACGACAGCCTTTCGCAAAAGTCGGCAGTGACCGACGAGTCAGAGATGTACGACATAATGAAGGGCAACTTGGGGCTGCTGGAACAAGCCATCGCCCTGAAGGCGGAGCAGGTGAAAAGCCCGTGCGAGACGGGACACACCCCTGAGCACCTCGGGTACTTGGGCATGGAGGAGCGGTCAGGGAAGCCCATGGAAACCATTCGCAAGAGCTTCTTCAGCAAAGGTGAGGCAGGGCAGCAGTGCAAGGGTCTAGATGGCCTTCACAGCATTAACACTTACAGCTATAGGTAATTATAAATGCATTCAGGAACAAATGATGTTTTCAATAAATTGGAAAGTGTGAAAGGGGCTGATTTATTGAAATAAAGTGTCGGCACAGTGAATAATTACACGAGGAACTACTTGGAAAGGGAGAGAGCGGGAGCAAGTGGTGTCGCATAAAGGGATTTATTCCATATTGGTTTGTTTTCGACGCTCCTTTGTGCCACTTAAAATTTGGCTGGGGTCCCAGTACTAGCTGCCCCTCCTACCCAGATCGGTGTGCGTGCGAGCAGCCTTTCCCTGCCATGTCGCACATGCCCTGTTTGCCCACGTGTCCCGCTGCCTCCTCCCTCCTCCCTCCATGCCACTCCTAGTCGTGCACCTCACAGGTGAGGAGCAGCGGAGCTCACGGCTCCTTTTTAATCGGTGACAAGGCCAAAATGGCGGCGAGCTTTTCGGTCTTTCCGCCTGTAATAGGGGCTTCGTGTTAAAATCACAGCTCTCCGTCTGATCGTGTGTAACAGTGGTAACTATAGGGATGCATTTGGATGGGACGAGGGATCGGCGAAGCAACAGGACCCGACAAGGATGACTGTGTTTCTCTGCTTTCCTGCCCAACACAACAGAGAGCTCCAGGCCAGAGAAAAGGGAAGTGAAGTGTCCCACCCCAGGGTGTGATGGAACGGGCCACGTCACCGGACTGTACCCCCACCATCGCAGTCTGTCAGGCTGTCCACACAAAGACAGAATCCCCCCGGAGAGTGAGTACCCCGACCAGCCCAGTGTCCACCACATCGCCGGGCCTTTCCGAGGCAGAGGCTCAGCTTCTCCTCCCTGGACTTCATTTGTACCACCCGCAGAAATGTGACAGATAATAACTGCTGTTTGTGTGTGGGGTCATTTTCAGCAAAGCGATGAATCTGGTTAATGATGGGAAGTGTGGAGCAGGTCTGACTTGTCAGAGGTTTTGCTTGACAGCGTCTCTTCGTGCTCCATGTTTGCCCCTCCAGTCCTGGCCATGCATGAGAACGTGCTGAAGTGCCCGACCCCCGGCTGCACCGGACAGGGTCACGTCAACAGCAACCGCAATACACACCGAAGGTGGGTCAGCTGCACCTTCACACCCGCAGCTCCCAGTGGTGAGGAGGTGTCACGTGTCGCGACATATCGACGTAGATCTTTTTTGCGCCATATATTTCTGTGATTCTGTGAAACGTGCTGGTCGGTCTAACAGGTGCATGTTTCTTTCCTCCAGTTTGTCTGGTTGCCCCATTGCAGCAGCGGAGAAACTCTCCAAAACACAGGAGAAGCAGCAGCTCTCTCAGTCCATGAGCGAGTATCCCAAAGGAAGCCCAAACTCCGACCGAGTTCTCAGGTGAGCGAAGTCCCCGTCTCCCCCGCGCAACTTCGCTGACCAAACAACTTCTTTTGCGCTCTGTGTCTATGGCTAGAGGGTCCATGGTCAGTAGTCACTTGTTTGCTCATTTAGCTGATGCTTTTCTCCAAAGCGGTTTATAAAGCTTGACCCACGGCTCTAAACGCCGGAACCACGTGCTGTCTGCACCAAAGCCGTGACCGAGAGAGGCCGTCGGCCGAGCGGCGGAGTCCCTGCTGCTGGTTCGGGTCAGTGACGCTGTGATCTGCCAGCGCTGAGCTCCATCAGACGGACGTTGCCGTCACTCGGTCCGCTCAAACGCGGCCGCACCGCTGCGTTCTTCCTGCCCTCTCAGCCCGAGTTCAAGAATTATAATTAATGACCAGGTTCTGGTATTATGCTGAGTACATTTTCCATTTACCAGACTATTTTAATTATGCGGCAGATAAGCTAATTATGCGAGTTATAGGGCATTGTGAGCATGGAAAAATAATTACTTTCTTTGAGAAACCTCATCCATGGTCAAAGAAAGCACTCAGGATTAAAAACATAACAAACCAAATCTCTTTTTTTATTCTAATCAGCATTTCTGTATCGCAAAAAGCCTTATTAAGAAAACATGCAAAATCTACCAAAGGGACTCTTAAAATTCCAGATACAATCTTTCAATGCAAATGTATATAATTAATACAAAAAAATGCGAGGAAGTGATTAGTCATGATAATCCTTCTGCTGCAAGTTGCACAGTCGCCCTGTTTTGCAGAAGTGCATCTTTCCTCTGTGTGTGGGTGTGTGTGTGTATGTGTGTGTGTGTGTGTGTGTGTGTGTGTGTGTGTGTGTGTGTGTGTGTGTGTGTGTGTGTGTGGGGGGGTCCTCTGTGACACCACAAACCCAAGTGTCTCTTGATGACTCTCCTTCAGACAGAGAGGAAGCCCAGGGGCTGCACTGTGACACACACTTTGGTTGGAGGATTTGCCACAGGTGGCCTGAGAGGAGCCTCTGCTTGACGGAAATGAGATCCTCAGACTACAATATGCAAATGTGCTCCTTTCAATCCAGGGTCTATCTCTCGTGGGACACGTCTTCCCTCTGGCCTCTGCTGTGCTGCACGCCCCTCTCTACCCCCTCACTCTCCTGCCCCCCCCCCCCCCCCCCCCNTGGGGACAGGGACAGGGACAGGGGACAGCAGGGACTGTGCACGGCTCTGTGTTGCCCTCCCCTGCCCCCCCCCCCCCCCCGTTTTTCGTCTCTCCACTCTGCTGACCGCCCCGCTCTCGCCTCGCCCTCTCCGCAGGCCCATGTGCTTCGTGAAGCAGCTGGAGATCCCCCAGTACGGCAGCTACAGACCCAACGTGCTCCCTGCCACACCCCGCGCCAACCTGGCCAAGGAGCTGGAGAAGTACTCCAAGGTCTCCTTCGATTATGCAAGCTTTGACGTTCAGGTCTTTGGGAAACGCATGCTCGCGCCAAAGATACATACCGCTGAAACCTCACCAAAAGCCTTTAAATGTAAGGACCCTCTTACCTGAAGCGCGTAACAATTCTGTGTGCATTTCAGCTCATGATGTATGGATATTGCTATCTTTTCCTTTCGCTGGTTTCATTCGAATGGTTACGGTCCCACTCTGCCACGCAGCAGGGACCTCCGTCTCACATTGTGAACGTGTGCATGTTTGACCCACAGCAAAACCGTTCCCTAAGGCCTCCTCCCCAAGCCACAGCCACCCGGGCAGTTACTCGAAGAGCACGTCCTCGCCGTCCTCCAGTGGGTATGACTACTCGCATGACGCTGAGGCGGCCCACATGGCAGCCACGGCCATCCTCAACCTGTCCACACGCTGCTGGGAGATGCCCGAGAATCTGAGCACCAAGCAACAGACTTCGTCCAGCAAGGTGGGTGGTCGGCCCCCCAGTCGCGGTCCGTCCTGCCCCCTGGTCCCACGCCGGGCTGCTCAGCCCCACGGGGCCGTGGTTTTGGCTGTTGTCTGGTGATGGTAAAGTGGGCTTCCTGGGCAACCGTGGAATAAGTTAACTGTAGCTGAAGGCGTGAGCCTCCGAAGGGATGAGAGATGTAGGTGTTGCCTGTGTTTGGCTCGCAGTTCCTGTGTTAATGGTCCACGTTAACTGCACCTGCGCATCTCCTCTAGCGTCACTTTTGGACACTCTGGAGAGTCATCATTTTTCAGCTTCCTGACATTGTTTTTTGCTGGAGTTTCTTGGTGGATTTTGAATAAATGGGTCATGATGGATGGCCTGAGTCAGGCGAAGCACGCAGTAGGAACTGCTCTGTCTTGTCCGTACGGCCCTCACCCCCTGACTGCTATGGCTCCTTTTCAGCTTTCAGCAACGCCTCTGATTTTTCTTTTGTTCAATGAAATCTATATTCATTTTCAGTTGTCACACAAATTTTGCTAACAGAATGAATTTGATCAGATTTATGTCTGACGAGCTGCTGAAAGAGGAGAATATGGAAATTATAACAATGCCTTAGGTATTCGATTCATTTGTTTCGCCGACACTTTTCTCCAGAGCCCATTTACAACATGTGTTCTGAGCTGCTGAAAATGATTGAATATTTATGCATCTGTGTGATTTGCACTGTGTCAAGTGAGGGTAGGAGCTGCAGCAAGAGGCGGGATTTGATCCCAAGCATAAAGGCACCTACTGCCGCTTTAACAAACCTTTGCTTGTCACTGTCCGTCAGAACATGGACATTGAGGTGGACGAGAATGGGACACTGGACCTGAGCATGAAGAAGTCGATGAAGCGGGAGGGCAGCAGCCCCAGGGTCCGCTCCCCGGACACCTCCTCGTCCTCCTCCTCCTCGCAGCACCCCGGCAACAGCAGCGCCGTGACGTCGCCGCAGTCCATCCACACCTACAAACAGGAGGAATGGGAAGGGCCCCTCGACTACACAAAGCCCAACCGTCAGCGAGAGGAGGACTCCGAGGAGGTCAGCGGCTCTCCTCTTCATTTCTCTCTTTACGGTCTGTGGCTGTAGCAAATGACGGTCAAGGAAAGGTTCCCTCCTTCGCCTGCTTTGCGCAGATGGAGCAGACGACCCAGTCGTACGCCTCGTCTGACCCCGAGGACTGCGATGTGATGCAGGACTGTCCAGAGGAGCGCAAGTACCCAGGCGAGGTGACCACCCCCAGCTTCAAAGTCAAGTTCCAGACCAAGGAGTGCAAGAAGGAACTCCTGCTGTAAGTGGACGTGGACGCTGTATCGGAGGTCAGATCTGGTCAGACCATCTCGCACTCCAGCAGCTCAGGTTTCTATCCCAGCTGTAAAGGGAATAAATGGTTATTTCATGTCAGCAGTGTCTGGTGGCCTGGTTAGAGGTGTCACTTTGAAGTCTAAAAGTTCCCAGTTTGAATGGCACCTCCTCCTGTAGTATCTCTGATCAATTTGCTTCACCCTGAAATAAGAATTCCCTGTAGTTTGTAATACATAAATAAAGTTTCTTGTCGTTTATTGTGGAAATTTCACTCAGTTGATGAGAATGAAGCTTTGGAACAATAAGAACAGCTGACATTCCCATGCAGGGCCCTGGGAGCTGAGGGTGTGTTTTCTAACACACACTCACTCCTGCATGGGTGACAGTCCTTGCAGAAGTGCCTGACTCCTGTCTGGTCCTTGCAGGTGCCCCACACCTGGCTGTGACGGAAGTGGCCACATCACCGGAAACTATGCATCCCATCGCAGGTATGACCCCTAGATGGCCTTGTTCGCAGCTCCCTGACTGCTTGGTGTGAAAAGGACAAGAACCTGAACCTATCCAGGCGGTTTTGTCTACTCTCGTTCTCTGCCTTCCTTCACTGATCGGCTCCTCCACCGGGCCTCTCCCGCTTCTCGTCTCCCTGTCTCTTTCTCTTCCAGCCTCTCTGGGTGTCCTCTTGCTGACAAGAGCCTGCGATCGCTCATGGCAGCCCACTCTCCTGAACTCAAGTATGTGTTTTGTGCCCCGTGCTGCGCTGCCCCCGTGTCGCTTGTCTCTGCTGCCGCCGCTGCTCTCGGCCCCGGTTTTGCGCTCCGGTGGCTCCTTGGAGAGCGGCTGGCATCAACTCCTTTAACCCTTAAGTGCATCCTCACTTCAGCAGCCCTCTAGTTAGAGAACCGCAGGCTCAGATGCTGTTTACTTGCAATGTTACGTGTGACGGGTGCTCAGTGGAAAAAAATTTGCTTTGAGGAGGAAAACATTTGCATTTAGTCATTTAGCAATCGCTTTCCTCCAGAGTGAAATGTAGTGATTGCTGAGTAGTACTTATTCCTCACACTGGTCCACACCGACTTACAGTGCAACAGTAAATTGACCCGTATTAAAAAGCAATATTAATAATAATGGGCTTTATTTGTATAGCGCCTTTCATCCCAATTTCACTGTATAAAAGATAAAATGAAACAATAGGTCAGTGCAACGCCCACTGAGGGCAGTTCGAATTCCCCACCTCACCTGAAACCCATAGTAGGAGCTATGGGTAGGAGGAAACACCCTCAACATGGGGGAAGGCCCACACAAACCTAAATGTAACCGGAGCAAGAGTAGAGGGGCTGTGAGGTGCCGGCGTTACATATAAACATTTGAAATTTGCTGTAAGGGTGAAAATGCCAGAATGGCGTCAAGTAGTTATCCGGGCGCACGCGTGGTTTACGAGCGCAAACTCACCTTATGTCTTCTGTTAATTTATTCCCACCGCCGGCAGCTGCCTGCGTCTGACTGCACTTGTCTTACCTGTTTCCGATGTGTGGGAAATGACACTGAGCGAATGCAGAAATACCTGCTGGCATCCGGCACGGAACTTTTCTCTGCATTTCATGAGTGTGATTGTTGAAGCTGCTCGGGGGGGGGCATGCCTCCTGTAAAGAGAAACGCATCTGTCGTATTTGTCCCTCTTCTTGCTCACCGGTGCCCCTCCGCTGCCCACAGGTGCCCCACACCAGGATGTGATGGTTCTGGTCATATTACTGGCAACTACGCCTCCCACAGAAGGTAGGCTGGACGCCACAGCGCCGCGCTCTTCACTGGCGGATATTTGGAGGGGCGGCTCTAATAGAACAGTCAGCCGTAGCGAGGAAATCACAGCAGTGCACAGCAGACACCGTAGAGACGACACACACACACGAGGACACAGCCTCACATAAGCTGCTCCTTTTACTTCGCCCATTTCTCTACCTTCTCAGCTGTGTGCCACTGCCTGTTAGTTGAATACTTACTAAATAATTTGCTGTTAATTGGATCGCTGTAATTTCTGGATTTTCCATGAACTGAGTTCCCTCCGGCAGAAAGACAAACACCGAAAATAAAATGTTGGAGGTTTTATTTTATTTACTTTTTTCTTTTGCACTTTTATCGGCTTCATACTTTCTGTTTTCAGTTTGTCTGGGTGCCCACGTGCCAAGAAAGGTGGAATGAAAACCACTCCTACCAAGGAGGACAAGGAGGACTCCGAGCTCTTAAAGTTCGTACCACAGCGAAGGCCACGTCTTTTGTCTTCTGACGACAAAAACCCTCATTAAAAAAAACTGATTTACACACTGATATAATATTTTGCTGTTCTATACCCACATCATCCTGAGGTGCTTTGGTACCTCAGAGTTATTACTAGTTATGACTATAGTTCATGATGGAGGAAACCAGAGTAGGTGATAGATGTCCATCATGAAAACATAAAATAGGACAACAATTCAGATCCTTTCTGAAATTGTTGTTATCTTTGTATAGTGCTGCTTGTACAGAAAAGGTTTTTATTGTGCCTAATTGTTTGTTCCATGGAAGCGAGGGAGAAAACAAACTGGCGAAATATTACCTTGTTTTCCGCAGGGTAGTTTTTGGGCCCTCTTTAATATCTCGAAAAGTGGAAAAGTGGAATAATATTATCTTTTGAGATGCCTGAATTAAAGTTTGATAAACCAGGTTTTATGATTTAAAGGTTATTTTGAAACCTGAGAAACAGACATTATGCCGGCGTCGCAAGATAATATTTCAACCAGAGGCTCAGCGACTGTTTGGTTTCTCTCCTGCAGCTCACTAACACCGGCTTTGTCCTCCTTCTCCACCCCTAATATCCCCCTCCGACAACCCAGCAGATGTCCAGTCCCCGGGTGCGACAGCCTGGGCCACATCAGTGGGAAATACGCCACCCACCGCAGTGCCTACGGCTGCCCGCTGGCCGCCCGCAGGCAGAAGGAGGGTCTCCTCAATGGCTCTCCCTTCTCCTGGAAGTCCTTCAAGACCGAAGGCCCCACGTGTCCCACCCCTGGCTGCGACGGCTCTGGCCACGCTAACGGGAGCTTCCTCACACACCGGAGGTAAACCGGGGCCGAGGAGCACGATCCGGGCGGCACCGAATCCACGTCTCGCTACCGCGTTTCCCAGAAACACACCGTATCTCCTAACTGGCTGTCACTCGAGCCGCTGGTCCTTCTGTGCTCTCGGGTGGCATCTCCCTCAGCAACTCGGTCCTCATGCCGTCGTGCACTTGTGTTTACAGTCTCTCCGGCTGCCCCAGAGCTTCTCTTGCCAAAAAGAAAGCCAAGTTCCCAGGGGACGAGTATCTGAGCACCAAGTTCAGGGCCAGCGATGGTAAGATCTCCCGGCAGGAGGTTATTCTGCGCAGCATCTGACCTGCCTTTGCTTGCACTGGGCACCACACCAGCTCGCCTGTGGGACTTAGGATTCTTCCTGCTCTGCTCCACTACCCACAGTTCTGGACAATGACGAAGACATCAAGCAGCTGAACAAGGAGATCAGCGAACTGAATGAATCCAACAGTGAGATGGAAGCAGATATGGCCAACTTACAGACCCAGGTTAGTACTGGACATCTTTGCGGAGGAGTCTTATTCTTAGTGTGTAACCTGCATAACCTGTGCAGGTAAATACTGTAATATGAGGCATGACTGCATATTAACTATAAAGATATAAATGTAGGTTTGACCAATATGTCTGTTATAGTTTCTCTGTTTGGAGATAAATGGTGTGATTCCAGAATGTCAGATATGAGAACCTCACGTAAAAACACAGACTTGAGTGGCAGGTCCTTGGTTTATGTTCAGATCTCATCCATGGAGAAGAACTTGAAGAACATTGAGGAGGAGAACAAGATGATTGAGGAGCAGAACGAGGCCCTCTTTGTGGAGCTGTCTGGGCTGAGTCAGGCCCTCATCCAGAGCCTGGCCAACATACGCCTCCCACACATGGTGAGTCCCACGCACCCCCGCAGCCTGTCGCTGGGTCACCCGTCCCTTCCCGAGCCTAATCCGAGCCGGCAGACGGGAGCGCCGCTGCTGAAGAAGCTGCGCTGCAAGTGTTTACTGTGCACTTTCACAGTCAGACACATCCTGCAAGGAGCTGCGATTCACCGTCGCGATGAATCAGTGTTACGTTCAAATTCAGCTGATGCTGCATCGGAATGCGAGGACAAGCCATTATAAGTGTTGTGAAATTAGATTTTTATACAGGTCTCTCCTCCCCCAGCTTTCATTTCAGCAAAACACTGTTGGTTTTTTGGAATTTTAGTTTCTCGTATTAGTTACTGATGTTGAAAACATGAGTGATAAATCATTAATGTTCATTGCCAGTTGGACCCAGTTGCACGGTAGTTAAAGTGCATCGCCTCGGTGAACGAAAAGCGCTACGCAGATCTTGTCCTTCGCAACGGTGAAAACACGACGCGCCGATTCGGGGGCCGCTGGCTTGTCTTGCGTTGTCTACAGCGGGGTTCTGCTGTCGCGAAGGTCCACCTGAAATGACTTTCCGCATGGGCTGTAAGGGGCATCTGTGACAGCTCTGCTGCCCTCGCCAGTCTGTTCCGCTGGTCGGGAACAAGGGCGGGAGAAAGAGAAGATGCCGGGGTCTGGACAGTGGGAGGGGGGGGGCAGATGTGGTGCATGGGGCCATCGGCCTGATTTTGAATGTGTGAATTTGTTTATCTGCCTCAGCAGGAGCCAATAACCGAGCAGAATTTCGATGCCTACGTGAGCACTCTGACTGACATGTACACTAACAAGGAGTGCTACCAGAACCCGGAGAACAAGGCCTTGCTGGAGACCATAAACCAAGCAGTGAAGGGAATCAAGGTCTGAAAAGTAACCGAGGAAGTAATCTGAGCCTTTGGCGGAAGGAACTATTATAAATAAATAAACGAATAAAAGATTAAAACACGTGAATAAACGAAAGGGCATTCAGGTTCTCCAACAGCACTGTACTTCTTCCCAGGGACCATGCCGTCAAAAACGAAAAGGCCGTAACTAAAGTCCAGAGACCCTGCTGCCGGTTAACAAGGACGAGCCGAACGGAACCAAATTTATCATCGTTCATTTTTCATTTCGAATACGTGCTATTTCCAGCAAGGTCGGCTGTCTGTCGCCACCGAAGAGAAGCGGTCAGCGGACGTCCCACGCGCGACACGTGCTTCCCACGGACAACTTGATCAAACTAAGTATGAACTCTGTCACTGATCCACTATCACTGTTACGTCTGTCATGAAGGGACAGCCGTTCGTTCGCGGAAACGGCCTGCGTGGCAGCGCTCCTCACGGCCCGTGCAAGACACCGAGGAGCCTCGGCGGCTCGTGTTCACAGCTTTTCCTCCTCCGGGCGTCGGGTGGGTCCTGGCAGAGTGTCAGGGAGGAGAGTAGCAACGCTGAGTCAGCAGGCAGGTCGAGCTCCTCAGATACAGCGGAGCTCCTCCCGCTCTGCCCAGCCCTGATCCCTCACGTCTGCGGAGATGTCAACCAGCGATGCTTCTACTGGGTGTGCAGTAGACGCAGCCTCTCTCTCCTTAACCGACAGAATATATCGTGTAAATAAGCGTCCATTCTAGTAATATCTATAGCATTTTTTTCAGCATAGAAGTTGCACTTTGTTTCCACGAATAGTTTGTAGATGTATGATTGTTATATAAATTATTTAAGCTGATTCATTAAGGAGTGCAAATGTAATTTATTCACAACTATTTTATGTTACCTATTTATTTAACCCTGCCTATTTATTGAGTTGAAGTCGTTGTTTTGGAAAACAGTTTTTTAAATGGCCATGATAAAAATGAGTATGAGGACGTCTTCCTCATCGGTGTTTAACAAAGAGGAAGCTATCCAGAATATCAACCATAGCAGATTATTTTATATATCTTATTTATTTTTCAGGGGTGAAATTTTTAGCCTCTTTTTTAAGTGCAAATATTTTATATGTGACAAGTTTTGATAATTTTTTAAGGTTTTCTTTTTCTTTTCCGTTTGTCTTTATTTCTGCTTTCTGGAAAATATTTTCAGTCATCTACAGGTGATGAAAAATAAAAGGATGTATTTATTATTTATTTAATATTTAACAAATAATGATGACCTTGAAAGACAGTGACGTTGTATATTTATTTTATAATGTGTGTGTTTGTGAGGACCGAATATGAAGTCTTTAAGTCTCCAATATTTAAATAAAAGAAAAACCATTCATAGAAAAAAGAAACATGTATAAAGCAGTGTTTGATTATATTACATGTCCACGATGTACCTGTAAACCAGCAGTTCTTCCTTTCCGACTGTGCAGCGCGACGGGTGACGGTCCACGGAGCTTTTGGTCGAGTCTTTATCCCAGTAGCTTTCGACAGGGTCGCGTTGGACCGAAATAAAAGAAGAGAAAAACAAGTTAACCATATTGTTTTATACCTCTGAGCGATGTGTAGCAGCCAGACTGGGCTCACCTGAAAAGTCATTCATCCTCGCGGTTTTGTTACTTCCTTTCTGCTTTCATTGTACTGTCATATTGAATCAATGGAAATGTCTCCAGCCATTTGTCGGTGTCAAAACACTCTGAAGGAAATTATTCTTTTAGGTATGCCTAAGTCGCAAGAAAACTTATTTTAGATAAGCGTATTATACCCTTGTAGCCTTATTCTTATTTTCTATTTTCAATGCACAAAGTGCCACTAACTCCTGTTTTTTTATCGATTCTCATTCAGCCGTGACGCTGCCCTCTTGCCAGTGGCGTTATATAGAGTTGTGATTGTTATAAAATGCCTTTTTCTTGCCGAGATGGCCATAAATACACTATATTTGAATTCTGTAAAAAAAAAAAAACCTAAACTAAAACTATATATAAATATATATAAATATACATATATTTTTCCAGTGTAATTGTTAACACACTTTCTCTTGTTGTAACTTATCAGCTGAACAATATTTGTCTGAATACTGTGAACTATATCAGTTTAAAGTGGTGATTCCCATTACAGACCTGGTCAACTGTGCTTTTAAGATGCTCCCGTTCATTCAAAGTGTTTTCTTTTAGACGTGAAAACCATTCTGAAAGTTCAGTGTTTATCTTCTGGGTTTTTAAAAGCTTCTGTCTTTGCCTAGATATGTCTCTCTGTTTACTGTATATTTTGACCAAATCATTGTCTCTGTAAACAAAGATGTGGCTCCTTTGTTGTGCTGTTGTGACGCGGAAAGGATCGCAAAAGTACATCCTAAACATGTAAAAGGTATTGATGGTGGATGTGTCATGCATACCTGTATACATAGGATATGAGTAACGTGTGACAGAAATATTAGGGCAAGAGATTTGCGAGATGAAGCAGCTCCTGCAGTCACTGGTGACATGAGTGCAGCAGGACTGAGGAACAGAACTGCCTCGCCTCCGCGGGGGGTCCTATTTTTGAAACTTTGATCGGTAGCGGCGACGTGTTCTCTTTTACACCGCAGGTTTCCCGAGTAACGTTACGGGCCTGTGGAGCAGAATGTGGCGTTTTACTTTCCAGTCTTTCTTTTGGCCTTCTGGAAACTTCTCTAACAAAAGTGTTCGCTCTTGAAACCCGTTAGAAAGGTACAATTTGCAAAAACAGCATTATTCCCTTAGCCTTGATGGATGGATGTAGACTAGCAAAATTTTGGGTGTAGCACTAGAATAGTGTTATTTTGTGCACTAATGTGCAGCGTGACCCCCGTGGGTGTTAAAGCAGCATTGCTGCTCTCTCGAACCTCCGTCTCCATGTTCCCGTTCATTGAAATGAGTGTCAGATTTAATATCACATTTTCGCTACCTGACAAATGTAAATAATTGTCCATTAGACGCTGGTAAGAATAATGATATTTTGGTCCAGGAAATAACACCGGGACCCCGTGGATTTCCCAGATGACCTTTATATTTAAAACCAGTGATAAAATCAAAATAAATCAGTCCACTGTGAGGAAGACGAAAGAGGATTTTGTAACATGAAGCTCATGGTTGTTGCTCAGAATTTTAAAATCCCAACCATCTCTTTCTTCCCTCTGACTCTTCCCTTACGGCTGACTACAGTTACTGACCCGATGCCCCCCATTTCCCCAACGTTATTCATGTTCTGAAAACTTGTGTTTTTCTTATTGAGTGGATGGAAGTGACTGAGGACCAGCTGATCGGTCTCTTTTGCGCTCGGAGAGAAAAATACCGCGTGTCTTTCAGGGAAACTCGGTAACCCATTAAGTCTCTTAATTTGGCAGTGACTGAGCATTTACTTCTGTCTCTGTATGAATGACGTGAAAAGACTCGATCCGTCAGCTATCTGCTGTTCGCTGTAATGACAAAAAGTGCGAGTCGTCATCAGCGTGACGCGTCGTAGGGATCTCACATCCCACGTCCAACAAACGGGGGACCCCTCAGTGAAGCCTCACCTGAGCGCTGTGGTCTTTTCACCGGAAGGTGGAGGCACATCCTGGTGGGACTGGTGCTCCTGTGTACTATGACACTCTTTACAGTTCTAACTAAGTAATGAAGGATCCCTTAGAACAGGTTTAAACACGTGCACACCGGTAAAAAAGCATGTTTGGTAGAAATGTACTTTCTATTAAGCTCATATAACCAAAATCCCTACAAACTACTGTAGGCTGAGACTCTATAATGTTATCATTTGTGCCTTTCTCACTCCATCCATTGCAGGAAAGTGTTTACATGTGGGAAGTGGTTTCTAGTCCTGTTCGGATTGTGACAGGGCCTGTGGGAAAACGGGGGGGGGGGGGCACGGCGGTGACGGGGGTGATAGGAGTGACGAGGCTGAGGGGGTTGAAGGGGAATGTGAAATGTGAAAGTGGAAAAAGGTGCCCGAGCTGAAGAGGTGTACAGACTGCAGGGGTGGTTGGTTCCATTCAGCTTTAGGAGAGAAACAAACAAACAAACAAACAAACAAATAAATAAATAAATGAATGAATGAACCAGAAACACAACCAACAAAAACTGTGAACTGATATGATGATTCAGGTACTGAACCGTATTGACAGGTGAAATACTGTAAAGATAGGAAACAACACATTATGAAACATGCGTGATGAAGCATAAGGGCAGGGCATTATTCCAAAACAAGTGGAATTCTCCACACAGTTTGTATGAAAAGACAGTGTTGCTGTTATTGTACTAAAGGAAAAAATAAATAATGGGTAAAAAAAAAACAAAAAAAAACAGTGTGACATCATTTACAAGGTTTGTCCTGCACATTTTTACAGAGAACTATTTTTAGCGGTGATTTTCGTTTTGGTTTGGAAATCGCTTTGAAATGGCAACGGTACTTCCAAAACGGTAAAAAGCTCCAAACCAAGTGTAAAGACAGTATTTAATTTGTTTATATTCATTCTCATGTTTAGAAGTGGTGTTACTTTACAACCGTACTTTGCAACCGTTGTTACTGCAGGTCAAGCCTCCAGTTGTGTTTTGTGGTCCCGTTTTTTGAACTGTGAAGTATGTGGTTATGTGTACCAGTGCACTTGTGTACATGTGTCAGTGTTATAAATTAAGGAAGTGATGTCTGTAACTGTGGGAGTGTGATCCATTTTAATGTTATCTATGGGAAAAAAAAAATAATAAATCTTACATACAATGACAAATGGCGTTATTTAAATTTTTTAAAAATTATTTCTATTTAAGTAAAATAGTTACATTCATAAAAGGATTCATCAGAAGCCCTTGAGCGCTCATATATTCACAGAAATTGCTTAGATACATACAAATAGGAGAATTATCTCATCTAAGTGCAAACTTTCAAGAAGGAACAAAAGGGTTCAAGTTTATTAATCTCTCTTTTACAGTCCCCTTCCCCTTCACAGGCAAAACACAGAGACATACGTACCAAGTTAAGCTGTAAACCCCTACTGGGTTCCTCATTGAATTCAGAGAGGAAGAATAGCCTGTCCATCTGTGGAGGACTTTTGCTGAGCTGCACTTGGCACAGATGACAGGCTGTTAGCCTCTGAAGCCCGGACAGCTGAGGGGACATCAAAGCCGCGGCTCTGCCACTCACATGCCACTGTTCTGTTGCTCCTTATAATTAATCCCACCACCATTTGCATGAAAAACAAGTGAACAACAAAGGTAACTTTCATCTATAGCCACAGATTGATGTTTTGTGTTGTTTTCTTTTTGTTTTTGTGCATGTGCATGCACTTGCGTGTCTGCTGTTTATGTGTGTGACAGACAGGGACCAAATAGCAGAGATGCAAGATGGCGTCTTTACTTCTGACTTTTATTCCTCCTCGGTCGCCTGAGAGAGGGGCTGGAATACGAGATGAGGAGGACGGGAATTGGCGTCTCGGTCCGAGCAGCGCGGCTGACCGCTGACGCTGTGAGCGGAAGGTGACAGTGAGCAGTGGTGACTTTGCTATTCCTGGTGGACAGATGGACCATCTCTGATGACAAAAAGCGAGTCTCAGCGGGATCACGACTTTCTGCCATCAAGCATCGCCTCTAATCTCTCTGCGTACTTATCCGGATACCAACTGTTGGTGTAAAATAGTAATAATGGCATTAATAACAATTGAGAACGGAACTCTTTATCCCTATTTGCATGCATGGCAGACTGAGGAGTTAAGATTTAAGTCAAAAATTTTAGTCACAAATTATTTACTTGAGGGTAACAATAATGGAAATGCATGGACCAAAAACACAAAAACACAGAGGAGTTCTGTCAGGGGTCAGAGCCCTGATGCAGGGGAAGCTGCAGCCCATCGTGGCCATCAGCTCACATCCGGAATTGACACGATCACCGCAAGCTCTTTCAGCCACCAGGTTGGTCAGCTCTGGTGCGCTGAAAAGAGCTTCTGAGTCTTTCTTACCAAAAGCCATAATGACACACATGGACCGGTCAGTGTAAATGATTAGAATGTATTTATTACTATTATTTATCCATCCACCCGTCTATTATCATTAACTTCTTATCCTGAGGAGAGTCGCTGTGCACCGGAGCCTGTCCTGGAAGCAGAGGGGACTGGACTATGAAGCTGCCCCTGGATGGGATGGCTATTATTTATTTCTTACTTATTTATTTTAGCAGTTGGCTTTGGTTATTTATTTATTTGTTATTTGTATTATTTTGATTGTCTCGTGTGTTCCCTGCTGTTGGCCGCATTTCCCTGCTGGAATCTAGATTCCTCTCCTACTTTTGTTCTTTTCGTTTTTGACTCTCAGATTTTTGAATCACAACGTTTGCATGACTTTAGTTCTTTTCACACAAGTGGAGAAGATACCGCGCTTTGTGTCATGTTCTGTAAATGAAGGCTGACATCTGCTGGACAGGAGCGGTATGGCACGTGGCAGGGTCCCCGCCGCACGACGCCGATATTCACCGAAGCGGCGCGTCATCAACGTGACGGTTCGCGTCTGTGACGTAATGAACTGAGTGAAAAACACCCACGAGTGTTCCGCTGTTGCTGTTCAGGTTGTGATGCTGCTTGAATGTGAGAGTTACCTAGTGGTCACTTCAGAACACATCTACTGTTGTAGATACGCTCTTTCAGAGGGATGCTTTACACCATAAAACTAAATTTGCAAAAAATGTGTTTGTCTTTTTTATGAAAATAGCTTTATCTTGCTATTACTGAAGGTGCTTTTGAACAAAACACTGTGCAGGTATGAAACTATCAGACGTGATTCCCTCCCACTAAGTGAGAGAAAACGTTAAACGATATAACACTGGTACAGGCCTCATACTTTTTCGGGGTTTTTTTGAGAGGATTTGATTAGTTGATCTTAAAAAGTAAAATGAACACCTTTGTGCAATTGGGAATACATCGGTCCTGAGTGAACATACGCAGCTGCTTCATCTTTCATTTCGGGGGGGGGGGGGTCTCTCAGCCATCTGTCTGTGTGTGAGCACAGCTTTCCCTGTAACTGCTGTGCCACTACAGTGTCGCTGTCGCTAGCCGCCATGAGCAGCGCCCTCCGTTACCTCTGCTAGCATCGTTTCTAGGAAATGAATGAAAGCAAAAGATACTACAGTTACTGTTGTTGGAATTAACAAGTAATAGTCTAACAGTCATTTTTATGTTCATTACCAGAGCGGCGTTTGCGGAATTGCTGCGGGAAGCTGTCACGTGACGGCGGCGTTGTTTACAGTTCAGGAAACGCCGTCCGGTCAACGTCCGCTCGTGCCCACGTGACTGTGCACGTCTTCAACGGCTCCAGCGCGCAGGTGCCGGAGCGAGCGGCTGCGTGTGACGTCAGCGCGTCAGGTGCTTGGTGTTGACACGGTGCGGTGCGGTGCGGTGCGGTGCGTTGCGTTGGGAATGAAGCAGCGGACGGCGGACAGCGCGTGAAGCGCAGGTGACACTTGTGTTCATAGCAGTTTAACCGGCTACACGCTTAGCGAGCCGCACTAATGGAGGCTCTTCTCTGCTTCTCTTCCCCCCCTTCCTCTGTTCAGGTTGCTGGTCAGACTCGCGGTTGTCGGGACCCAGGTGAGGACGCGGACAGGGGGGCTCGAGCAGTCGCCTGTCCCCTGTCTGTCGCCTGTTTTCAGCGTTGCGTTAGCACGTAGCTAACATGTCGCTCTCTCTGCGCACGCGCCTATTGTGCACATTTCGCCCGTGTTGATACTGCTGCTGTAACCGTACATAACCCGGCTGCTGGGATAATTCGTTTATTTTGAGCAGCTGTTGTGAAATATGTAAATACAGCGCGTATTTCTCCTGCAGGTGGTGTGTGTGTGTGTGTGTGTGTGTGGCGGGGGTGGGGGGTGGTATGCTTCCTCTCTCTTTGTTATTGTGCTCCGCGGCGCCGCCTATCGGTCTCGGCAAATTACATACATGCGATCAGAATAACAGGAGTCTCTTCGGAGTGAAACGACAGTGAACACACAGAAAGCAGCTTCCCTTAAGCCATTTTTAACCAAATATGTAACATAGAACTTCTTCACTGTAAAGCTGCTCACATTTACCTGCTTCTTATAGATGCTGTTTTAGCTACATATCATCTCATATTGAGTCCTGAGTCTTTGCTGAATTTGGATGGTTTACATTGGGAATGAATGAATAACTATAACATGACTGTTTCCAGCAGTCCACAGATTTGCTGAATTACTGATCTCTGGTGTTTCACACACAGTTTGTGGAAAGAAATGAGCAATTGGTGCATTACATTCTTTCCCCAAAGAGAGTGGCAGTGTTTACCCAGAGTGTGTGTGCAGAGTTGGTTATGGCTTCGGTTTGTTGGGAGAAGCAGAGGTTCGAGTTGACTGTCGCTCCCAGATGCTTGATCAGTGAAATGTTTTATGTTAAACTAGTGTAATAACCCGTATGCAAACGTCTGTTTAGTGTTCACAGTACAGCTTTCTGCGCAGGCAGACAGCGATCCAGACCTCTAACTCCAGCCAAGATGGGAGGAGCTGTGAGCGCCGGGGAGGACAATGACGATCTGATCGACAACCTGAAAGAGGCGCACTACATCCGTACAGACCTCGTGGAGCAAGCCTTCCGAGCCATCGACCGTGCCGACTATTACCTGGACGAGTTCCGTGACAATGCCTACAAGGACCTGGCCTGGAGGCACGGTAACATCCACTTGTCTGCCCCGTGCATCTACTCTGAGGTAATGGAGGCCTTGGACCTGCAGCCCGGACTGTCTTTCCTCAACCTGGGCAGTGGCACGGGCTACCTCAGCACCATGGTGGGCCTCATACTGGGTGAGACTCTCTGCTGTGTTATCTGTGCTCTCACATGTCACACTTCTGTTTTGGACTTGTGTCGTGAAACTCACAGAGAGAAACAGTGAAGCGCCTCCCTGGTGAACATCCAGCAGGATGTGCAGGATAATTTAAGGCATCTGACAGGCTGAGCATCTGTTACTTGATGATGTTTTTGTCTTGTTTGGATGGCCAAGCTGACATGTTGTTGTCAGCGAGCTAAAATAGTCAGAAGAAAGAAATATGATCCCACTTTGAGATACACTGCACATTGTAGCGCTACTCAAAGCAGAGCAGTCATACTGGAAAATTCAAAAGTACTTTTTGGAAAAACACATTCTATTGTTTTCACATCCCAGTATTTTTTTGTTCCAGATAAAGTTTATAAAATGAAATAAAGTTTGTTCTTCTCCAGTAGTTTATTCAAAACACTTTGGAAAACTATCATTAGTACTAACTGAACAGCAGGAAAGTGAAGCTCATTGTTCAGGTATCTCCCTGAGCCAACACACAGTTTGATCTCAGAAGCTGTGTTCTGATTTCTGACCTTTATCTGTTACAAGGCCCGTTTGGTGTGAATCATGGGGTGGAGCTACATGCGGATGTCATTGAGTATGCCTATCAGAAGCTGGATTTCTTCATCAGAACCAGTGACAGCTTTGATAAGTGAGACTTCTCCCTCCCCTCCATTCCCCTTCCAGGCTGTGGCACTGAATTCAAATGGCAAAATATACATTTATCTGGATGGGAAGACTTATAAATATGTGCAAATGATATGAAAGTGTGAGAGTCATGCAAGTGCAAGCAGTTTTCTGTTACCGTGTTTGTCAAAGACCCCCTGCCATGTGCTGACATATTGGTCAACGTGCTTCGGGCAGGTTTGAGTTCTGCGAGCCCTCCTTTGTGGTGGGGAACTGCCTGGAGATGGGCCTTGACTGCAGGCAGTACGATAGGGTCTACTGTGGGGCTGGAGTGCAGAGGGAACACGAGAGCTACATGAGGAACCTCCTGAAGGTGGGAGGCATCCTGGTCCTGCCCCTGGAGGAGAAGGTGAGAACCACTAGAGTTGGTTGGCTGAACTGTCCCTGAGAACAGCCTCGGTGCAAATCACTTTGGGATATAATGCAGCATGGTAGAGCATGTCAAATCCTAAAAGTGATTTGCAGTTTTTTGCACATTCAAGGGCTATTGGATGGTTGCATATGGGTAGAGAGTAGTGGGGGTGTCAAGTTGCTCCTCTGCGGCACCACTTGATGTTCAGTGTGAATAAGACAAACTTGCTGACCTCTGCTTTCTGGCACAAATTTGGAAATAACTCAATCCACACAATTTCACCATCTTTTCTCCATTTCAGTTAACAAAGATCACCCGCACAGGTCACAATACGTGGGAAACAAAGAAGATCATCGCAGTGTCCTTTGCCCCGCTGGTGCTGCCAAAAAGTGGTGGCAATTGCAAGTCTAAAAGCGTTCCTCTGCGTGAGTACATACACATACTAGAGTAACTGTAAAACAGATGGAAATACAAAAAGATTCAGATTGGTGGAAAAGTTTTGATAAAGTATCAATAGACTCAGGTTTTGGTATTATTTTCATGTGAGGTTCTGGCTAAAAACGAAAGGGTTAAAAGGCGAGAGCTTTTAAGTGTAAGATCACTAAGACCGTGGTGTGATAATGGCATCTGGTCCCTTCTGTCCCCCTGCTCTCTGTTTGTCGACACGAATGCGTCTGCCTCCACGAACCGTCACGCAGCCACGTTCGAAGTGCGGACGTTGCAGGACTTGGCACGTATCTGCATACGTCACACACTGAAGAAGACATTGGGCCCAGACCCTGAGCGCAGGGCAGGAGGGGGCCGGCGGGCCCTGGCCGGAGCCTCCAGGAACGGCCCGCGCTTCAAGCGCAGGCGCCTGCACCGACGTCGTGTGGATTCCGTGCTCCTGGCCAGCAAACACGCCTTTGTGAGCCGTATGGTTTCAGGACCAATAAATGACAACAACTGTGATGGCGCCGAGGAGGACCAGGCAGATCAGGCTGCGGTCTCCGATCCGGCCCACAACGACATCGAGGAAGAAGAAACAGGAAGCCGGGACTTTGGGTCAAAACCTGCTGTTAACCAGTTGAGGGAGAAGATTCTCAGTCTGCCTCTGCCGGAACCCCTTAAAATGTACCTTCTGTATTACAGGGAGAAGTAGCCCATCCTTCAAAAGCAAATTGAAATGGAGCAGCAAGCGAATGGTGGTCCTGAGAGCGTTTCACTGCTGCCGGTGTTGCTGAACAAGCGCGTCCCTCACTGTCGCCCCTCCTTTCCTGTTAAAGATAAAGACACAAATACATTTTTTATTTATTTGTTGGACCGGCACAAATCCCATCTCAGTTTGATTTTTGTGTCACGGTTGGCCGAGCCGAGCTCTTTGGATTTAACATTACCAGAAGACAAAGAATGAACGTGTTATCCATCTAACATTCCTCTTGTCTCCTTTAGCTTTCAGTCACATTAAACGTGTCTGTGTGCTCCAAAACGGCATCATCTTACTGACCATCACTGCTGTGGAAGAAAACTTGTGGTTCAGCCACTTTCATTTGATCATGAAGACCAAAACGAAAGCTCTGTAAAAAATGTAGCAAAAGGAATGGATGTGTTTTCTGTATTCGTGCTGTGGGTGGTTTCTGCTGTTTTTTTTTTTTTTTTTTTTTTCCTACTGACATCGTATTACTACACATTTCATGTGACTGAACATTTGAGAGTATCGTGTATATCAGCTTGACAAAACAGTTGAAGTACCCTTTGGTTTTTGTAACTACATTCACTTCTGTGGTTTCCTGTCGAGCTCTAGTGTGCTTCTACTGGCCGTATGTGTTTACAAAAAAATAACCAGTGACTTACAGAATTGGTTTTCGAGTTGCCAATAGAATTAGGTACAGCTTACCTTGTAGGTATCTTGCAGAATATTCCAAATGTTACCTCCTACATTTTCTATTTTTATTAAATATAAATAACTGTTTCAGATATTCAAATGATTTGTACTTGTTTAACTTGTTTTTCTTTTTAGATGTTCTTTAGATATTTTGAACTTGAGATTTATTCTGTATCGGAAAAAAAAAATAATAAAGAATTGATGAGGAAAATGACAACTTTGTGATGTTTAAGTGATTGACATTCATTGCGCACATTTCTAATTGCTGGAGAAGCAACATTTCTTTCTTACTGTCAAAACAAATTGACAAATTTCCTTTTGCACGCTGCAGGTGATGAAAGCGAAGAAAAGCAAAGGAAATGTCACCTCCTTGTCCACTGAGGTCACGGAGCTGTTTTTGGATGTTGAGCTTCAAATGATACTTCCTACAGCAAAACAATGCAGATTCAAGTTCTCCTTGGAATGACAATATATTCTGCTTGGGACTCTGACAATGATCATCTCTGTACTGGTGAGACATCTTATTGGTCAGGCTTCTGATCAGAGAAGATGATAACATCAAATTTCTAGCACTTACGGCAAGAAGATAAAAGTCACCAGTCCAGGCAAGTTTGAACTGGTTAAACATTGCAAAGGAAAAACTTAATATGGATTATCCAAGAATTAAGAATCATTTATTGTTAAACATCCTTATACAACATACATATGCAGTGGATGCGCAGACAGCCAGTGGTTATGGGCAGGGGTGGTAGAGGTGATTAGACCCGAGCTGTCAGAGTTGAGTAGCCTGACAGCCTGCAGTAGGAAGCTGCTCCTGAGCCCGGTGGTTTTGGCTCACGGGCTGCGATGGCATCTCTCCCTGATGGCAGCGAAGAAAAAAGATGGTAGAGATCAAACACGGTGCAGAAGGGTCAAGGTGGATGCCGAACGCGGATCAGTCCTGAGATCACCCTCTGGAGATACTGAGTGCTGCTGTGGTGTATCTGAGAAGCTGTGGTAGGTCTCATGGAGCATTACAATGCTGTGCTCCACCAGCTGATACACAGGGAACCAAAAAAAAAAAAAACCGTGCCAAAGCCTCCCTGGCCTCTGAACGCACCCTGCATTCAAACACAGAGCTGCCCACGATACACCATTGAAATGATCAGTACACACTTCTAGCTCAGCAAAAGCAACACACTGACAAGGACACTCCTTTACCCTCATTTCACAAGTTAAACTCTTAAGCCAAATGGAAACCAAGAATTTTATTTTTGTATGATTTGTTCAGTCATACAGAATTGTCATGCATCTTATAGTCTACACTGGAGGACAGTGGCTCCATGCTTTATGGGGGGGCTGTTTGTAACTTTGTATCCTATTTTCCCCAATTCAAAATTGACAAAACCCTAATAATCAAGTTGTCATACTTCAGTTCACCTCCTTCAGTTTATTCAGTGCTTCTGTAAAAATCGGACACAGTTAATTAAAATACTTTATCTGGGTTTTCTAGTTATATATTTCACTGAAACCATTATAAACAGAGTAGAAAACTACAGTCTGAGCCCCTGCCTTTGCTTGATTTAAAATGTGCATATATTCCAAACCTCTCGAGACTATTAACTCTCTACTTTAATTGGTCAAACAACAAATGCTTGTAGCTTCTCACTAGGTGAAAAAATGTCAGCATCATTCATAGACATTTTTTTCCTTTAATAAAAAGGGCACGGAGACATGAATGACCTCAACATGCCCAACACAGGTCCCAGGGAACATGACTGTGGTGGGCAGTCTGTACACGAAGTGCTCTACCACACAACTTCATGTCCAAACTTAAACTGTATGGTTTCAGGTGTGTAGAACCTAAAACAAAACAGAGGCAAAATACACAGAGACTGAACATGTACACTGACACACACAGGATAAACTCCTGATGAATCGCTGCCTTGTTTGGGTTGTTATCCTGTATTTCGTTCCCAGCGTAAGTTTGGTTTCAGTACATTCAGTGGCCAACGTAACAGGAACATTTAAAAATGATCTTTTACATTTGAGTTCTGCTAAAACATAGCTTTAAAAAAAAAAAAAAAAAAAAAATCTTTTAAATGGTTGTGGTTTACTTGTTTAGAAAAAGCAACACTTGAATCAAGCCCAGTCTGAAGTAGGAAGAGCTTCTGCACTCTTCCACACCACCGCTGATATTGTACTTGCCTCCAGCTAAACTCCTAAGTTCCCTTCAATTCGTGTTGTCCAGCTAATATACATTTTTAAGCATCAACATATTTTTTTAAACATTCAAAATATATACAATTAATTTTACATAACTTACTAAAAACTGTCTGTTGCAAGAAAAATAAACAAAAACGTGTATCTAAACTTCTTGTCAAAATAAACTATGCTGAATAACAAAATGACAGCAGTAACGTAGCACGTTTGCAAACGTTTGCCTTGAATTGCATTTCACACACTATCAGTTTTCGCTTAATACGAGAAAATGTTTTCTGTTGTTGTTATTAGTGTTGTATACAGACACAGTGGATATTGAGTTATTACAGCGCAACAGCAGTAAGCAGTGGCACTATCCGAAAGGGCAAAGGGGGGGGTGTATTAAGAAAAAGGGGAGTAACTCCAGTGTAGACCACCCCCTGCAAGCAAAGACGTTTTGTACTGTACATGAGCTGCAGTGTTGGGGTTCACATAAAAGCAGGCAATGGCAGCACAGCACACAGATTTACACCAAAGATAGTGATAACCACACAGGGCCACAAAAATACATTTACTTATCTGGGGATTACAGGTAGACTGTTGTGGGACGGTTAGGGTGCGAACCATGAGGAGAAGCTACACAGAGATAAAGCGCCGGTGCCAGCATTACACGAGTTTCCTCTTTCCATATCTTCATAATGTTTTGCGTGTTCAATGGCAGAGACACAACCTGTAAAGAGTCTAAGGCACCTTAAGATCTTTGTCTTTTTGGTTGCATTTCTCCTTTTGACTTTTTTCCTTTTTTCATTTTCTCTCAGTTAAAATCAATGTGAAGCTCACAGCCCACTGCACACATTTTGTCCATATCAGTTCTGTAGCTGAGGGGGAAAGACTCTTCTAGAGGAATGAAATTTAGAAGACCCACATTAACATTTTGGTCCCTTTACCTGATCTTTAAAGGTATTTAAAGGTCAAGACTTCTTGTTTGACCCATGTAATAAACATAAAGACAGACCAAAAAACTCATAACTGTGGTCTTCATTTAGAAAAATGTTATTATCTTCTGACACCTTTCTGCAAGGTGACATTCAATGCAAGGTTTGCACACTAAGCTACTTACAATTATTTACCCATTTATACAGCTGGGCAAATGTTACTGGAGTAATTCAAGGTTAAGCACCCGATTAAAGATACTAAAGCAGGAGTAGCATTCCGACCTGTGCCCTTTGATTTCAAGACAATGGCTCTAACCACTACTCTACCCAGTCTAACTAGAGTTCTAGTACAGCCTCTCTAGATTAGAGTAGTAACTTTCAACACATAACTAACCAAGCAGATTCTCATTAACACGGGTCATTCCAAGAGCCAAGCAGCCAAGATGCTTTGGAAACAGTCTAGAATCATTCACATATTATTCAACATACACAATGTACAGTTTGACCAAATAAACAATGTGGCCAACAAAATCATGCAGCTGTCCCCAAAAAACACTGATGCCACATACGCCACTGACGTATTAAAGTGCCTCAAATATGTGCCAGCAGAGAAAGCGCCAGGAGTCTTGCTGGTCTGCAGCTGATGTTCTCAGTACTGTCACTTACCATCTCATGACAGAAAATGTCCATGAAAACGCTTGAAAATTATGTGTGTGGAAATGTCGCTTTCATAAAAGTTTCTATTGTGTACTGTGGCGTTTAGTAGATTCAAGTTATTCTGATGGAGAGCATGTCCTCTGACCCCCCCCCCCCCTACTGTAGGCAGCTGTGGACACATCTCCTGTTCCAAATGCCAAGAAGGCTTTGATCCATACAGCAGACTCTTGCTGGAGAATCTTGTCAGTAATTTGTTTTCATTATGGTCCTGCACACTAATGTAAGAACTACAGAAAAGGTCTCTAGAGGTGAATCAAGTTGTTGCCATTGCAGCTGTTTCACATGTCGAACGAGATGGACCAGAAAATGACCAATGTGGAGGGTCACTTGGGTACAAGCCCGCGGGACTGTGGGTAGAGGGGGTGCCCTGAGCTGGACGGACTCTGTGCGGAGTTCGGAGTGTTCGCCTTTCTTCCAGTCTTTGGACGGCTGCTGGAGCAAAGGAAAGTGGAGGAAAGTGGGGAAGAAAGGCTTCATAACTGACAACTGGAAGGGAATCATTCTACTGCTGACTATTCTTCCAAAAGATATTTTAACATTATATGACCAAGTTTAAAAATCCAGAGGCAAATAAATTAGAATCCAGTTGAAGAATCAAAACTTAAAGTCCAAAATTTAAGTCAAAACAAGTGTTATTTTTCAAAAATCCTCACTTTGTACGTATTGTAGTAAAAACAGAAATGGCTACATCTCATTCAACTTCTAAAGCATTTAATTCAGACACTTAATCACTAGACAACTGTATTAAGTTAATCCCTCAAAGCATCGTATTGCATCTGCCCAACTTTTTCAAATAAGAATATTTTTGGGTAAAATACAAATAAAATTAATATATTTCTGAATTTTTTAAAATTATTTTAAAATCAACACAGAACACAGAAATTACTTGGCATTTCACCTGGACTTTGGCTTCTTGGTGGCAGCGCTGGCAACGGGCAGGCTGACACTGTGGAAGCTGGAAGCATCAACCTGGATCTCATCTTCATCCCGCAAGGCATCCTCTAATGCTGCTGCCACCTTGGGTGCAATAACCGGCTCCTCGTACTCCTTGGTCGTCCGTGTGGGAGGGTCCAGCTCTAGCAGCATGATGTTGTCAGCCTGCAGGGCGGGGAGAAATGGGCAGAGTAGGTCCAGGATGCAAAATGGCCACATAGCAAACAACCTCATACCGAGAGGGAGCAACAGACACAGTTACAGAAAGAGCAGTGTGATGCGTGTATTACGTACAGTAAGAGGGATATGGCACAGAGTGATGGTACAGAAGAGATGAGGAAAAGCCTGACAAAGATTTTATGAAAGTTAACACCGGAGCAAAATGCTACAACAGTGTTATTAACTGGGTAGTTAGTCTGGGGGGAAAAAAATTTCTCAGCAAAGACACTTTCTTAAAACAAATTACATTTCTGAAGCATTAAATTTCCAGTTATCCAGTCATTAATCTGTTTTTTTTTCTTAATTTCTGAACTAGTTTTCATTACTTTAGCCAATATTTTTCTCCAAAGCAACTGTATCGGTAATGAGGTTTTACCACTAAACAACTTACAGCAATTTACCACAAGACATTTTCCTCTGGTGTAACTCCAGATAAATAACTTGATCAAAGGTGCATAAGCATGAGGTGGGACTCTAACCTGGGTCATTTCACTGACAGCCAAAGACTTTAACCATATTCCACCAGCTGCACCAGTACACAATGGTGTTCCTCTCCATATATCATTTCAAAAGTTTTATTCTCAGCAAATGTATTGTACTAAAAACCCTTTGCAGGTTCAGTAACTCCAGATTTAGTCCTGCTGCCCTGCAGTTCAGAACAGTAGTTTTCACATCAGTTTTAAGATGCCTCATTACCACAATGACTATCTTGTCCCCAGAAGGAGCACTACTACCCTCTGGTGTAAACCTTGTGCCACAGAACTCAGGAGCCAAACAGCCCCCTGAAGGTCCCATGTGGCTATGTTGGGGGGGGGGGGGGAGTGGCCTAAAGCACACAGGTGGGGTGGCTCACCCGGTATCTTGCATCCGGGCGCATTACCATAGCTGTGCGAGCATGCTGGCTTAGGGGCCGTCTATAGCCCACGGCAGACACAGGTCGAGTCATCATCTGCTGGTTGCTGAGGGCGAAAAGAGAGATGGACAGGGATGAAGACATGACTCAGAAGGACCTAAAATGACACACACTGCAGGCCTGTAACCCCCAGTAAAGCTGAGCTGATTCCATGAAAGCTATATGTGGCTGGGGAGAAATAGGGGTCAACTCCAAATATAGCCCTAGAGAAGCACATACACCGGTTGTGTTCCAACAAAGAATCAAAGGGAATTCAGCCTCAAATTACTGTCTATTTCTCATAAAAGATTTAACCTTATTAGCTGCATCAGGTCTAGAAAGTAAGGTTTACTTTAGATTTATTTCAACAAGTTTCTAGCTCATTGTGGAGCAAAACACTGTCTAGGTGTGTTAAAACTCATGTTTCCAACTCAGAAAAGGGGAAAGCAGGTGGCAGGACTTACTCCTGGACACGGGTTATGGGTTGTAACTTCCACTGGTCCTCCTCTTCATCCAAGAATGCTCTATTTGTTATTTTATTCTTCTCCTCCATGGGGATGAAGTTCTCAATGATCAGATGCCTGTAAAGTAAATTTAAAGAAAAGTGTATTTTCATTCCACTTATTCGAGTTGTGCATCGGTTGTGCATGACATAAGTGCGTCTAATACACACAAAGAATACATCTGTCCAAAATCTTGCTACTGTCTGGCAGATATAGTTATTGAAGTACGGTGCAGTGAGGGAACGGGTGGAGGATAGGGCTCCATACTTGAGCTTCAGTTCTCGAGTCAGTTCATTCTGCGACTGCTCCAGCTCCTGACGTTGATTTATGTGCAATTCCTGAAGATCCTGGATCTCAGATTTTACCGCCTGCAGTTTTGCAAACAGCTACCAGAGGGAAAAAAAACGGTCAGTGAATCATCCTCATGACACCAGACATATTTTCCTTCAAAAGCCATGTAAAGACAACCATTCAGGTGAAATACAAGGACACCACTGGTTTCTACACATTCACACACCTTCTTCAGCTTCTTGGTCTTGATGTCCACTTCCTGCTGCAGGGAGGTGTAGGTCTCCTTCAGCTCTAGTGTCTCCTCATCCCGACATTCCATCTGTTGCTGCATCTCACGCTCCCGCCGTTTCTGTGTACATGTCACAGAAGCACAGTGTGTGAGTAGATGAGTCAGATGTGAAAGGGTGACTAAAACCTAACTAGTTATGACACTTTCCACTGTAGCCCACATATTCAGAAAGGTTAATATTCACGCAGATATATACACACAGGAAAAAATTCCAAACGGTTTGTGGATTTTAAAATAACAAAATGAATACATTCCGGTCAATCATCTCTGAAGCTGCATTCAGTAAAAACACATTTAGCAAAAAATTAACTGAAAAACCAACACATGCAAAGTGTCTCATTTCCTACTTGCAGTGTGTCTGATTTTAATTTTTAGATCAATTTTACCTGTTCAGCGATTTCATGTCGTTTCTGCTCCAGTATTTTCTGCTGCTCATTAGTGTGATCCACAATGTTTTTCCCTCCCACGAGAAGCTTGCTTTCCATGGCCTTAAATAAACACAAAAAACAGAGATGAAATCAACAAACCAACATTTATCAGAATACTGCCGTGAACAAAAATATTACAAAGGAAATGCCCTAACAGAAAACCAGTGTTTGTACCTTTACTTTAGCTGCTAGCAGTTCAGCAGCCTCTTGCTCCCTCCTGAGGTCATCCATCTTCTTCTCCTTCTCCCTCAGCAATTTCAGTTTCTCTTCTGCCACAAGACTGTGATCCTCCATAATGGCCTCTCTCTCCCTCTCCAGCTTCTCCTGCTGCTCCAGCCAGTAGTCAGCATCCTCCTTTTCCTCTCCATCTACACCATCAACCCCGTCTTCCTCCTCATCACCATCATCTTCATCCTGCTCCTCACCATTCTCCCCCAGCCTCTTCCTCCTCCTCCTCTTCTTCCGCTTGCCTGAGCGCTTCTGCAGCTGTTCCTTGAGGTGAGCAATTTCTTCCTGAAATTTACGAAGCAGTGCATCCTTGGGGTCCTCGTTGATGCGTGGCTTGTTTTTAATGTTCTTGGCACGGTTTGAGTACCGCAGGGTGGTCAAGGTCTCCTCCACGTTATAAGATGCCGGGCCAATGTTGGCCACCATCACAGTCCTAGCGTTCCCCCCAAGAGAGTCCTGCAAAAGGCGGGTCAGTTTAGAGTCACGGTACGGGATGTGGGTGCTCTTGCCGTCCACCAGCGCAGAGATAACGTTGCCCAGAGCAGACAGAGACAGATTTATCTTGGTGGCTTCTTTCAGCCGTTCTCCCTGAGTGCCCGTCTTGGTCTGTCTTTCACTGCCTGCCAAGTCCACCAGGTTGAGCTTACCAACACGAATGTGGTTCTCCCCATCAACACCCATCTCGCTGCACTCGACCGTGATGACGAAAATAGCATGGGAGCGAGAACTGTGCTCATTCATGTTGGTTGCCCCAACTGACCGGTTCTGGTTTCCCAGGTTCATGACACGCTCTATCTCCTTGACACTCTTGGTGACAAATGAAGAGAGGTCCTTGACGTATACCCCGGTGTCTGGTCGTTCCTTCAACTCCAAGCGGCGAGTCTGGTCCTTTGACAGTAAATCCCGGATCTCCTCTTGGTAGATCTCCAGGTATGAGGCTCGCACTAAATACTGCTGGTTCTGTGAACGTGATATGTGTGTAAAAATGTGCTCAAAAGAGTTGGGAATAACGCCTCTTTTCTCTGGGTCGTTGCGCACCCCTTCCATTGTGTATGTCTTTCCAGTGCCTGTTTGGCCATAGGCAAAGATAGTGCCGTTAAATCCCTGCAAAACAGAATCCACAAGAGGCCGGAACGTCTCATCGTACAGCTCCACCTGCTTGGAATTCCAGTCATAGACTGAGTCAAAAGTGAACACTTTGGGGTGTTCCTGGGATGTGCCCCTGGGGTTCCTCACCACCACCTGACCCAGCTTCACGTCCATTGACACCACCCTCTCATAGTTTGCCCCTTTTTCCTTTTCATTCATGGGCCGGCAACGCACCACCACCTTTACAGACTCCGAGCTCTTGTTCTTAGACATTGTGGTGGTTCGTTCTTTCTGTCTCTATCCGCAGTGCACGTCGTGATGACATCAACACCTGCTGAAACATTGACAATTTTACTGCACGTTCTCAGGCATCATTCCTTCACACTCAGACTAAACTCAGACCAGAAGAATTGCCTGTGCTGCAATTCTATTCACAAAATAAATATAATATTTTTTTCCACAAATAATTCATACACATTTCCACAGCAGTTTCTACTATCACATACTGCGTGCAAAGAATTTCTAAAGTAGTAAAGTTGACTTTTGGAAAAGAGCTCACATAATGGGTTCAAATCCCTGCTCCTGCTGTTGTACCCCACAGTAAAAATAACCCAGCTGTATAAATATGTTAATAACTTTAAGTGACTTAGGATGCAAACATAATGTTGTAAGGTGCTTTGGAGAAAAGTATCAGGTAAATGAAGAAATAATATCTAAGTAAATTTTTTTTTAAGGTTGCTTTTGACAGATTTACATATAACAAATACACGCAACGGCATGTGATTGATTCATTTCTCTAAAATTATACTGAATGTCACTGATCTTGATCCCCCAATGGTCCACTTCATGAAGTAACATGGTGAAACACCTGTATGCAAGCTTTGGCAGATCCTGCAAGAGAAGCCTAATTACTGTAGTTCACGTGGCACAATGCATATCAAATTATCTGAAAAGAATATAATGCAATAAAAAAAACGTATGCATTTAGACTGTCTGTCGGATATCTAATCCACACTAATCCCAGGACATTTTCACCTCACTGAGCAGGTACATGAGTGACACTGCTTCACCGCACTGTGTGAATTTTGAATACAAGCACACTGAATGAGATCAGTCATTGCGACATCCCATCCATACCAACACAGAAAACCTGTCCGAGGCTGAGTTACCAGGCACTGCCTGGATCAGACAGCGGAAAGGTAAATATTAATAACACATTATATATCGTCAAACTTTATTACCTTTAGGTTAGTAAAGTGTCGTTTACCACGTTCACGTGTGTCCCACGTATCACTCACTCCCTGTTTCCAGTTAGGGTCCTTCCTTCAATTCACCCACTGTCACACCTCCCTGTTATATATGTATGTGTGTGTGTGTGTGTGTGTGTGTGTGTGTGTGAGAGAGAGAGAGAGAGAGAGGAGGCCCGTTTGTCTCCATCTTGACAAATCAGCTCATCGGATCAGGCAGTCACGGATGTGTGTAGCGTGTGTGTTTGAGTACTAAAAAACCTAACTGAGGGTGAGGAGTACCTTTGTGCCAAATTACAGTCGGTGGCTTGAAAACCGTAAAAGAATAAATAAACACATGAAGAGATTCACCTTTATAGATATAAAGATTAGTATTGCTTAGTCATCTCTATAAAGTTAGGCAAGTATCAAGGCTGTAGACATTTTATATAATGTAAAATATTTCATATACATAGATATCAATATTTAAACTGTATATTCCCAGAGTGTGTGTATCTTTAGTGTGTATTTAAAATTGCAATCCGTGATTCTCATCTGTGTAAAAGACAGACACACACCGAACGACTGTGGTCCCGCCGGTAAGTGGGGCGGCCTCGACTCCTAGCGGTTCACCTTCACCGGGGTCGACATGGCAACCGCGGCGACGAACCACACTAAACAGCGACTCTTATCGAGCTGCCGCCATCTATCCATCAGCAATGATCAATCGCTTTACTTACCCCTTTGTTTTTAACTGTTTTCTTTTTCGCCCTGACCGCGGAGCCACAAATCCGAGCAGCTTTCTGTTCCACACGACTGCCTCAGCCTGGCCGTCACTGTATACTCAAGTTATGGTTTTATCGTCGTATTAAACTCATTTCTCAGTCGCACTGTGTAAACATAACGCCTAAATATCCTTAAGACCATCTTTACCATTAACACAAAATAATAACAATAAAATGGCAGTCCTCAGGGGTTTGCGGGCGGTGCTCCTCGGCTGCCCGCTCCGAACGGCCTGGCAACGTAACAACAGTCAACACCGAGCGCCGGAGGAACGGAGGAGCACAGGGACACGGACACACACCGGCCAGCGCATCCGGCACCTCTTGCCCACATCAGTTTTTATACCTGAACCGAAGCACACTGGTCCCGTCAGCCATTACTGAGCCCAAGCCGCGCTCCCGCTCCCGATTCTCGCGTCCTGCCGACTGTCCCGGATGGAGCGCGCATGGACGCGGGCGCGCGCGGTGCGGCTCCACAAAGACCTTCCCGTCGCTCCAAAACGCGCGACTCCACGTAGCGACAGCGAGGTGGCAGCATTTCTGTCGCTGCGCAGGAATTGTACACGGTGTAGGACACGTAGGAAACCGACTCCTCAAGATCATTCAGTGGAAACCACCGCCGTACGTGGAACAGTAACTGTCTGATGTGCGTGTGCGACTCAAGAAGTTGCGAGAAACGAGAGACATCATGGCGGATGTGAGAAGGATCCTTGAAAAGATAACAGAATAACAAGAGCAGATCTACACGTGGTTTCACTGACTACAGAAAGACCTTTGAGTCAGTCATGAACAATGTGGTGCTCGAAGTAGCAGGCTGTTACCATGGGTATTACCACAGCACCGCTGATTCTCCTGGACAACTTTTCCATCCATCAAGAAGCAAGTTTGGATGAATTAAGAAGAATCACTCACTTTACTCTCCTTGACTGCTTGTCCTGGTTTCAAATAACCAAAGGTGTATGACTTCTGCTATATCTGTTCAATTTATGCACAGAATGAATAACCAGAGAAGCAGGACTGTATGAACTTTGGTCTCTCATCCATCCTCGACTGGTTCCAGTAGCCCGTTTACCATCAAACTGTCCTGGTTCCCCAACATTTGATACAGATCTTGTTCATCTGGGTGTTGTTTGAGCCAGCGTGACTTTTTGTTCTGGTCACTCTCATATAAAGAGACAGGCAGTTGTTAGGAGTGTTAACTAAGGACCCTTATTAGTGGTGGGTGGGAGTCCTGGACCAGGAGTCCAGCCCCAGTTTCCCACATGCTATGCCATACAACTGCTTGTGTCATTGTTTTTGTTGATTTATGAGTTGCCTGTTGCGCTTCTTTGCTGCAGTATTCTTGTTCTCAAGATTGTTTAATTTTTTTGCCTTACTTTGGCTGGCAATACAAATGTGCAGATAGTTGTGCCAATAAAATACACTGAAATAAAGATTCTGAGAATGTGTATAAAAGCACATCTTTACTGCTCAGTTCACCATCTTAATCTACAATGACATCCAAAAGTTATGGAAAATACAGGAATTAACTCCAAGTATTACAGCTGCAGTTCTCCCATCATTCCCTGCTGTTGCAGATGTGTGTAAATAGTTAGTGTATTGGTTTTAAATAGGTTTAAGTACAAACAACAGTGATGAATGGAGACACTGTAACTGTCATGTTGGACAACTGGTAATACCAAACACTTGTGTCTTGGTGTGTTCAATCCAATTCATTTAGAAAAAATGTGTGTGTAAACAGTTGTTTCAACCATTGTGAAAAGTTACAGAAGAGATACTGACTTAAGATGCAGTAAAATGCAATACAAGCAGCTCATTTTAAAAATGTCAATTATGTAAGAGTCAAACACTACAGTATAATGAACATTTAAAACATACTGTGTAGAAAATGGTAAAAACTGATGCCTTATAAAGTGGCTTGTGAACTTTCCAGAGAATAGGTAATTTACAGAGGCATCAATCTAAGAGCAATAAGAACAATGGTAGGAGGTCATACTGAAAACAACCCTAATCCCAATATAACTATCTGCAGGATCAGTTAATGCTACCTAAACAAGGTGCATGGTCTCCTATTTTTCCCTTCAGAACATGTATCCTTGATATCCAAGGAGAGATGTGGGTCTAATAAAAGTGTCATAAGTTCTTGGCTATGATGCAAACTGTCTTTGTGATCTTAAAGCTGGAAGCCCACCCAGCATAGCTTCACAAGCAGTAGTTTCCTCCCCTCAGTTGCTGGCAGGCTTACTGTTTTGCACTTAAAACCCCATATAGTTGTTCTCATTAACATTTAAATGTTATCTATAGCTTCACTACATACTTGTTTTCTGTTCCATTATCCAAATCTACTGTTCAGCCCTCTGAGTCACTGTGTGAGAAGATGCACTCTATAAAAATAAAATTGAATTGAATAATCATATCAAGTTCATTCAAGTCTTCACAGCAGAGAGCTACTTTGTGCCACATTTAAAGTTCATCCTTTTTTCCAGGATAGTCTATGCCGAAGAAAGAGGAGGCTCGTCCGTGGACATCCCGATCCCTCTTTACAAATGCAGAGAAGGAGGATGCACAGTTCCCAATGAAATGATCTGCTTGTCCCAGAATATAGAGGTCAACCTGTGCTGTATCTGGCTGTAGGCTCACCACATCCACCTGCACAGAGGAACAGACATTGGCTGCCGTTATTGTTCTTCAGGTTGGATATAATGCATAATAATAAGTCAAAATGGGTACTTCATTTTAAGTGAGAAACTCATTATTTCTTTCTGTTATTGTAAAATAATAAAAATACAGTGTACAAAAAATTCTAATCAAAGTCATTTTCAATTCTTAGCACATTTAGTTTAGACCTTGGAGTCAAATCAAAATTATGATATTTAATAAAACTTAAAAACATTATTTTATTATGGATTCTCCTATACCCATAGAGATCCTAATATATTTTGGTTTTTGGTTGGGCATTAACAACAAAAAACCCTCTGTGTAAGTGATACAATTTCAAAATGGCACAAAAAAAAAAAACAGCACGACAAAAGAAACATACATTTCCTTTGAAGAGCTTCTGGATTTCTGCTTTGTAAGACTCCGAGTCGGTGGCAATGTAGACTGAGCGGGCTTTGATTTTCTTCACCCACAGCTTGATGGCACGGCTGATCTCTGCCAGGTCCGGCAGACACATGGTCATGGTCAGTGTTCGGGCAGTCTGCCGGTTGTAGCCGACACACTGGGGAGATGCCATGAAGTGGGGCCCCGTTTCCTTGTCCTGCAAAAGCTTGCAGGCATTTTGCTGGAAGGACAGAGAATGAAACTCTTTTTTTTCAGCTTTACCTGCAAAAATAAAACTAAACATTTAACCAGTAAATACAACTGTGCCAGTCATTCCTTTTTTAAGCAAAAATAAATCAGCAACTACATAAAATACAAGCCCAGTGTTCACCTTCACACATGTACTTCCAGCACTCGAAGGAAACAACTGATAAAGACAAGCTGCATTCAAGGATAGGTGAAGCAGATTAACAACTGGTGTGACTGTTCCTGGAAACTGGAGTCATAGTAGTCGCACCCAGTCTGATCCAATCCTCAGGTGAACTGCCACATATGGTCGGGTGAGCAGGGTTCTGATATGCTTCTCTCCTTCCTGCACCATCCTGTCTGCCCACACAACATACTGCTGCAGGCCCACATGCTCTTCCTGCACTGGGAACTGAGCTGGAGCACCAGGCAAAGCGAGGACTGGGTGCTCTGTTGGCGGGAACCTCGGGGTGCAAATAGCAGAAACATTTCAGGACCAGTCTCATTACTGTAAAATGCACTGATTCTAGCCATTACACACGCTCTTATGATTTCCTATAGTTATTTAAAGTAACAGAGCCTTTCATCTTTAATATTACAGTAATCCATTGGTATCCGAATCTAATTTGTTCCTGAAAATGTGCTGGATACCAAGATTTTGGATACCGAGTGCCCATTTCCCTTTATTTTAAATTGGGGAAATAAATAATGTGCTCCCAGCCTATCAGAAAGCACCTAAACAACTATCAAACCATGAGTTCAATGTGATAAACACTGTAAACACCAGGAACCTAATTAGAAAACACTTAATGTGTTCATTAATGTGCATGTTTATAGCTCATGGTGCAGTGGGTACAGTGCAGCAAATCTCACATTAGTCTCTGCCTTACACACGGGAGATAAGAGCGAGCATGGTGGGAACCGCAGCCCCACGTTATGACATGTTGAATAAAGGGAAAATTGACGTGTGCCAAACTTACTATGTCTTTGTTCCACACAAAAATTCAGATATGATGCACTGTAGTTCTGGTAAACCTTATTTTTAAAATGGAAGCAAAAATGTCCATGGGCACAGGGTTCATTGTTTGAGTAACGCTACACAAAGCGATCATGCAAGATCATAGAAGAAAAGTTGATGGGCAAACAACATGCCACAAAGTTACTGTCATTATTACAAGGACTTAACATCAAAGAAACTCACTTCTTTATCCAATGTGCCTGGTAGTAGGAATTGAAGGATATGCCATCAAACAGTACAGACTTGTCAAAGTCCACTCCAAGATGGTCCCAAAAAGGACCAAAAGGATTCCCATCCTAGTAACAAAAAAATCCAATTAAAAAATAACAAATAAAAATCAGAATACAAAGGCATAAACAAGTGAAGGGAGTAATGAAATTTCAAGTTACGAAAGTAATGAAAAACAGAGCAAATGATTACTGCCAGCAGCAAACACTACCTGAATTCAAAATGTATATTTTGCATATTGGAGAAAGTGATAATTATATTCAGTGTCTGTTACATTTTCATTCAGAATGACACAATGTCTTAAAAATCACAAGCTAAAAACACCTCTATTTCTTTGAATAGTTAACATGTAACCAGTCAGAAGCCCTTCAGATGAAATTCTGTTTCAATCTCAGTCCATTAAGTTCTTTAATTAGATAATTCATTATATGGATGGAAGCATAGAAAAGGTGTCCAGTAATCTCTCTAAGTGCACTGAGGTGTAACACGTAAATTGAGGAATGACTGCATATTATTATAGCAACATGCTGTACACATTTTGCTCAAATATCTTGCAATGTTTAATTCAATTCTTTAGGGCAACACATAGAAGAAAAATACAACAGGACAAAATGTCTGACGTTCACATAGTTTTCCCCCTGAAAGTTCCATGTCGGTGAGTGTGGTGCTCACCTTCATGGGACAGGTTTTCTGATCGGCACTGCGGAGTGCGGCCACCTCAAAGCAGTAAGCTACCCTTTTACCCGGGGGCCAATGCATAGGGGCCAGCTGCTCCATGAAGTCCTCTAGGCTCACAACCCGGTGGTATGCGCTGAGGGCCTCCAGCTTGAAAAACTCCTTGTAAGGAACATGCACCTTTATATATGGAGAAAACAAAGCAGGATGACAGTATATTATTCTTTCCACTGATCATCATTTATCTGACATTTTTATTCAAGAAAACTTAATACAGCGCCTTTCAAAAGTTTTTAGATCCCTCAGAAAAATCACATTTTACCATATGAAAAATATCACATGGAAAGACATTTTCAACTAAAAAAATCTAAATGAATTTTCAAATGATTTTTTTAAACTCAAAAATTTTTTTTAAGTCAGCATGAGTTTTGCTTCCATTGAAATATGCCGCGTGGATATTTTTTCTAACCCTTGATCTCAATATTTGGTACAAGCACCTTTGGCAGCAATTACAGCATAAGTCTTTTTGGGTCAGGGTCTACCAGCTTTGTGCGTTTTTTACTCATTCTTGTTGGCAAATTTGTTCAAACTCTAGTTGCTTGAAGATCACTTGTGGACAACAGTTTTCAAGTTTTGCCACAGATTCTCAATTGGATTCAGATGAGGACAGAATGAGCATTTTTAGGAAGTTTATCTGTTCTATTTATAACTGATACCTAAGCAAAACAGTATATCTGTAAATATAAGCATAGTCTACCTACAGCTTTTGAAAACATTGTGTGACATTTGCACATTTTTGGAAAACAAACAGGAATTTTATTAATGGGTTCAGCTGTGCAATAACCTAGAAATCCTAGGAGGGGTAAATGACCTAGGGGCCTCATTTTTATGTCTCTGAAATGGCAAAACTTTATTTTACTGCTTCAGATATTCTTTGCCAAATTTGCTTTTTATGTACCCACACAGTGAATGTTTCATTTACTGCTTTCACATCAAAGAAATGCTTCAATTTGTTAAGTAACTGCAAGAACATAACATTTTCTACACTTTTTCAAAATAACCTGTTTTTCCTAATATGCTAAGGAGAACAAGCGTATTACACTCCATACATGTAAGTTTTTTAGATTTTTGTCTTCTATATGATACATAAAGGCAAGAGATGTATACTGTTCATGGAATTATAAAATTAGTTTATCTCATTCAGTACCTCCACACAAAACTGTAAGCACATGTTACCATTTTCTGCTGTTTGCTTCTAAAAACATTTGATAAATATAAGCATTCATTCAACATAACCTTCAAAAATTGAGTACTGTAAATATTTTTGTTATGTGATTGTTCTGTAGTGGTTACACAAAATGACGTGTTTACAGAGTTGGCGCTGCTTGTTCTGACTTTTTCCTTTTTTGTTCTAAGATTTGATAAACCTAGGTGTTCATTTAAACTACCTTTTAAAAATCGTGCTGTAAATATTTTTAAGCAGAGGAACTTGTTACCAAGGTTTCATTTATTGTTTGATGCTTTCTTCTATTCTATCCTGATAATGTTTGATAAACAAAGGTATGTATTCAGTGTAATTTTTAGAAACTGTGATGCAGATATTTTGTTCTTTTGTGCTTACATAAACTCTTTCTTTACACATGAAAATAGTTTCCTACTTTGGAGTGTTTACAATAATATACAGATGGTATATTTTTCTGTTTTTTCATTGTGTGATTCAGAGAATTATCTTCCTTTTCTTTTTCATTTACATGTCACCTCACAACATCTACATTCTTACAAAAATGTCCCTTGTGCACCATGGCTTTTCCAGGGAGCGTGCCAAACAGCTTGTTAACCCACAAATGTGGAGAGTGTGGAGGCCACTACCAAATCTACAGGCAATGCCAGAGAATCACTGGAGGAGTGAGGGAGCAATAAAACAAATTACCAAGTGTGGGGACTAGTCGTCAGGAGCAAAGGGGGACAAAAAGAAAAAGGTTTCATCGGTGCCTACCTGCAAAAACTGAAGGTCGGGCATCAGCTGTGCAAAACGCAACTGGCAGCAACTATTTAATTTATGCATTTTTGCACAAAGCGGCCTTTTCAGGAACCAATTAGATTTATAAGTCGAGAGAAGACTTATTTCAAAATTTTCAGCCCCTTATAGAGTCATACAATCAGTACTGCTGCAAGTCTGACTTTAGCAACACTTTTTAGATGTAAAGTGACATAAATAGATGAACACTGTTTGCTTAATTTTTAGGAACAGATACAATTTGGGAATAGTGTATTCTCATTACAAAAACAAACTTGAACTACATTTCTATACACTTTATTGCGGTTACCATGGTTGGTCAAAACACTCATGTTACTTTCAACATAGTAAATATGGTTAACGTATTCTGCCCACAAACTATGCACAAAGCTCACACCATCTTAAAAGATGTACATACAGCAGACCACCACATGCTCAACAGGCCAGTACAGCTCAGTCTAATGGAGTCCACTAAAGTACTTTCCAGTCTACCACTGAACAGGTCAATGCACTACATCATCCTAGCACAGTACAATCCGGTACTGGCCATTACACCACAGTCCAGTGAGCTGCAGTTCAATACAGTCCAGTCCACTACATCTGTATACAAAAATACACTCATTTCCAGTCCACTACAGCACAAGTCAGTACACTGCTGTCCACAATAGTTCAGTCCAGCGAGCTGTAACTCAGTACAATACAACCCACAAGTCTAGTGCAGTACTTCCTAGTCCATCACAGTACAGACCAGTGTACTACATTAAAGTACCACAGTATAGTCCACTAAAGCCCATCACTTGTGCAATATTGGTATACCACAGTACAGAACAGTACTGTCCACTAAACTAGTCCAGTACTCACGTTAGTATAGGGCGGCGTGTGGTGGCGGTACACGATCCAAGGCGGGACCGCCAGGGTCCTGTTCAGCATCTTGGCGAAAGCCAGGGAGCCCAGGAAGTGGTCCGCCTGGTTACCGAAGCGCCCTGAGGGAGGAAACAGAATTTTTCCCCCAACTGCAGCAAGACAACATCATGTACATTTACCCTTAAACTACTCATATTAACAGTACGCCTTGTTTGGAACTTTTATTAGTTAAGCAGCTACCGTTAGCTAGGGATTAAACCGTTAATCGCCACTGTAGAAAACCGGTGCCACGATGGAGTGTATATTAAACGATTACCCATGCAGGGGCAGTACAGTATATATCCGTTATCATCCCACTCGAGCGTCGCCGCGGTGGTAATGGACGACGACAATAAAAGCACCACATGAGACCAGAGTGCGAAGGAAAGTTTCCAGCGCTTTGTCTTCGCCGCCATATCTGTCCACCGCCCCCACAATGCACAGCGCGACGGTCATGTGACCGCTTAACCCTCCGTCCACCGGCGGGAAAGAGCGGCGGTCTCGCGCTCGTGTTTGAGCTACGCGCGCGCTGGCGGGGTGAGTGAAGCTAAAGTGTTTACTTAACTTTAACAAACTTTCGGGCGAATAAAGTAAAGTGCTGAGAGCGATCGGTGTGCTCAGTATCATTTCATAAAAATTGCTAAAAATTAGTAGCACTATTTAAATTGTTACACTAACGCAGCTTGAGTAGTTGGGTTTACCCCTCAGCATTAAGTTAAACAAATTCTTTAATACGTGCGGTATTAGGTTTGTAGATTTTATGAAATTATCCTAATGACGAAAATCTACATCTGTATGTTTGTGTTACATATAATTTATTTCACTCTTTTCTTATGTTCTTTCATTCAAAAATTTATTTTTTTTGTATTTTTCCAGAATTTATGTGCATTTTCGTGTTTATTCGCAGTATTATATTTAAGAGATTAACCACCACTGATTTTAAAAATTAGAAATAAAGCCTCAGATTTTTTAAAAGTCCTGTTGCCTCAGTTGTACCAAATATAGTAACTGAATTACTGTATTCAACAATTTTCACACATCTGTTTTGCTCTTTTGACCGATGATGCAAAAGTCGCATTGTATATTTTGCTTAAAAAAGTATCGATCAGTTGTTAGACTTTGAACCTTTTTTGTTTTGTTTTTAGAAAATTGTCATGTGGAATAATATGGAAAGTCTTTCAAAACATATATGAGATCAATTTTGTCAGAAAGATTATAATTTTCAAAATGATCTAATATCTACAAATTCTGCTTAAAACTGTAGTCATGTCTGTACCATATAGTGTTCACTCGTGAATACTATAAACTGTTGCATTTATTAATTATATTATACTTTTAACATGAAAGTTTTAATTAACAAATTGTGTTTTCTATACAAGCTAAAAAGTTACGTATTTAATGTGAATGGATGAAGTATTTTATAGTATGATTTTACTGTAAATTTTTATCATTTTGAAAAATAAAAATTATAAAGAAATGCTCAACAATCAGTAAAATACCAAAACAGTCAAAGAAATACTGTGGGTAAAATATTAACCTTATCAAATGCAACCATAATTAAACAAAAGACTAAAAAAAACCCTTAGTGTTTTTTCATAGTCATTAGTTGATTCTATTTCAAAAGACATAACAGATGAAAAGACATAAAACAACCAAGGCCAGCATTCAGCCCAAAGTTTTATCGCTAAAGCCTTCATCAGAAGCCACATGTGTTTGCAATGTGCCCCTGCCCCCCAACACACACACACACACACACACACACACAGAGCACTGCATCATGTGAGCATAGCCATGTTTGGACTGATTCATGGCATTTAAGAGCTCGTAAGCTCCAATGTGCAGCTACCCGCATGTGTCAGAGGACTTGGGGCTGTTTCTGTACTGAACATGTTTACTTGAGCTCAAATGTGACTGTTCACACATGTAGGAGGGACTTCATACTGGAAAAGTGTGTATCTTCATCTTTCATGTTATTATTGTTTTTGTTCTACATTGAACTGACCCCTGTATCAAAAACAACCTGGAGTTGGGTTTATAATATTTCTTTTAATGTCCTCCTTGATGAAAGGTTCCTTTAACTTGAAGTTTATTTTCAAGGTCCATAATATAGCCCACATGAACCCTAAAGAACACAGTATTTTGTTTGTTTTTATGAGTTTACAGCAATAAAGGAAAACAAAGTTGGGAGAAACTGGAACTGGCAGATGACTTTTTGTCGATGTCTCTGGCAGTTGGAGGGTAGGTTTAGTGGGTGATATTTACCAAACTGGCACTAATTAGAATAACTATTAATGTGTTAATTCTGACTCTTTAAATGAAGACCATACTAATTGAACTGTGTACATTCTGTGGTTTGGGAAAAACTGCACCTTTTTTTGACCCAATGTTTGAATGAATTTGTGAAATAAAAGAAGGCTAACACTTTAATGCAGGCTCAAGAAATGAACTTTACAGGTTCGCATCACCAACATACATGCAGACTTGCTTCTATGGCCGCTGTGATCGATTTTAGTGGCACTGCTGTCACGCACAGAATACTTTGTGATGTATCTTATTTCCCTGGTCTCTGGGCAGTCGCAACCAGGCTGCAGGCTCTTTGCCCCTCTGCACGTAGGAGGAAACAGTTCTGAGACCATCTCAAAATTCAATTTATTCCATACTTTATGTTAATCTTCCCCCCCTGCTCTGCTTCCAAAACCTCTATTTTCCTCCAGCAGTGTGGCAGCTTAGGCTGTACTGGTGTACCCCCCAGGGTACACCCTGCCTTATATCTGGGGATAGGCTGCGGAACACCTCAGTCTTGCATGGATGGATATATTTAAAAGAAATCACTTTTTGCCATTACAGCCAAGCACTGAAGTTATGTTATTGCTGTACAAATATAAGCGTTGATGGGGATAACATCCTGAAAGACAGTATTTCACTCCTCTGCTGATGTCTGAGTTTGCTTTTACTATGCATACAAGTAGCCCAGTGCAAACATATCAGGTATTACAAAGTGCTGTGACAGACTGTTATGCCTTAAAGGCAGTAGCAGAATGTCATTATTTTCACTGTTGTGACACAAATTTAAAAGCAGCTTTAAAGTCCACTTGATGTAGTCATCCTGACTCATACCAGACTGAACAGAACCGAGTTCTGCACTGTGTTTGCCCATCGTACACATGGCAGCTGTATACTTTGTTAATGTGGTGCTTGGTTCTTATGCTTTTATACCTTTTTTTCCCCTCACAGTCTAGAAGGTAACATGTACCTGAGTATTCAGCACCCCTGTGAAAATTACCCACTATAAGGTGAACAGAGTTTTTTGGTAGCAGCACTGTATGCATAAACTGCATGTATGTACAAGTATGTTCCGTGTCCTGTGGGACAGCACGAGTCCACCCATTTGTCTTATCAGGTGACAGCAGACACTCAGGCCAGACTGCCCTGCACATGATACCTACAGTGCCAGCACTTTATCCTTACCCATTTTCTGAAACTGTTTTATCTCACACCCTTCACTTGTTCTTGGAAAAAGTGTTCTATCTTTCAAAATGTCATCAATTCTACTCTTGCATAAAATTGCCAATTCTTTAGACACTGCCTTTTAAGTCCAGAAGACACAAGGATAGCTGTTCAGTGGGTTATGACTGGGATATACTGTAATGTGGGGGTTAAATACTTGAGCCTAATTTAGATATTAGCTGGCAGATGGGCAGAAAATAACTTATCTAAATAAAGCCATATTCTAATTTAATATTTTTATATACCAGAGGTTCTCATATTAGTGCATTAACTGTGGATGGGTTTCCGGGAGTTTGTGGAGAGCAAGTTTGCTTTTGAAATAACACTAAATAAAAGATTAAAATAAAAATATTGTTGTGCTGCTGCTCTCAGTGAGGGTGGCACAGCAGGTAGGGCTGCTGTCTCACAGCACCTAGGCTCTTTAAGCATAGGTTTCAGTTTTGTTCTGTCTGTGTGGAGTTGGCAAGTTTTCCTCATGTCTGTGTGGGTTTCCTCCCACAGTCCTAACACATGTGTTTCAGGATAACTGGTCACTCCAAATTGCTCCACACACACGTGTGTGTGTGTGTGTGTGTGTGTGTATGTGTGGGGCCACCTTGTGATGGAGGGGCTTCTGATTCAGCGTGTAGTATCATAGCCCAGTTTTCACTGATTCTGCTGACCAGGACTAGCAGTTAATGAAAATGACTGAAAGAGAGACAGCTTAGTTTCTACAAGTTGTACATATATGTTTATTTTGCTGTACTAAGTTTAGTACAGTAAATTGAGTACAGTTCTCTTAATATAGTAGGAGGGCGTCTTTAGCTATCATCAGATTTTTAAAGAGGTTAGTGACCTAAAAAAGCTGTATAAAAAAACATTTTTAGCTTTATATCTGCAATAAAGAAAAACATTTATTACAAATATTAAATGAGAGCACAGTTCACCAAAAAATTACAAGGTAAAGGATTACTCTTACATGAGTTTCTCCATTCATACATCCATCGAACACACTGAAAATCGTGAACGAAATCCTTGTTTTTTTTATTTTGAAAGGAAAAAAATGGGTTTGTGAGAAATCTGCCAACTAACTGCATCAAAGTAATTCTGCAAGAACACAGGGCACTAGTTAAATGTAATGGCTCTTTTAGTGGCTCTTCGTACACATAAGCTGTTTATTGTCAGATCTGGTAATATAAACCAACCATCTGTTATTAACTAAATGTCCTGCCGATGATAAAATAAAGGCCAGATGTGTAACAATATTTGAATTATAATTTCACAATATTACCATTGGTGTACATTTTCACTTTTTTTTTTTTAAACTCTCTTTACTTGAGTCATAGGAGAAGGATGTCAAAAGATGGACAAGGAGGTAGGAGCAAAAGAGTGAATTGGAGGCACTAAAAGTTGTTTTGGATTGGATGCTCAAGGCATTTACTCATAAACAGCTGCAGATGTTCCTCTTCTCTACTGGGTTTATCAAGGTGTTTTTTTTCTTCTTGCTGTTATTGCTTTAAAGGGTTTTCCAGCTTCCAAGTTAATCAAACTTAATTATGAGAGTGGTCTGAGCTCCAAAATAGCGACAGGCAAGTGAAGCTTCACAAACCACATGATTCTGATCAATCAAAACGGGTTTTTTTAATCCCCCCTCTCTACAGCAAACTGCTTTAACTGGCTCACATCAGAGAGACACTGAGAGCTTGCAGTAAGCAGTTAATGGGGCCAGACTTCCCCACAGCTACTGGAGAACCTGCATCTTCTCAGCTAGTCCTCTAGGTTGTGAGGACTGTGACGACGGCCACAAAGCACAGGGATGAAAATTGAGTTAGAGGTGAGCTGCTTCAGCTTAGCTAAAGTACATCTCACAGTACTTTAATGTACATCTAACACTTGACATCATGTAACCATAATCTACAATGAAGAACTGAGAAAAATGGGGAAAAAATTGGGAAACACTTCATTTAACTAAGATAGGAACTGATATATTGTCCTCACTGGGAGTGAAACACTAAAATATGAAACACTTTGTTACAAGTATTGGCCAAAATTAGACAAAAAGAAATTGTTTCTTGTGTCAGTGACAGCATTATAGTTGCTAACATTACAGTAATTAAGGTATAAGAGGTTGCAGTGAAAATAGCAGAAAAATTTCAGAAAAATTTAAATAAGTTTTTATTATTATAACAAGTTTTATTATCAGTAGCTGTAGTAGAAGTAACTTTAAAGAGATGGAACAGGTCCTCTGTGCAGAACCTTCAGTGTTTTTTCTACACAGTACCTTTAGATATCTTCTCATTGCAAACTCCAAACCTTGAGTTAATTTAGATTTCTTCAGACATTTTTAGGGAGTTCTGATCTTTTGAACAAATTAAGATTTCTATTTTATTCTGAGTAAACATGTGGACAGCGCAGCGTATACAAATTTACTTGGAAATGTTTTCAGACAATTAAGCTGTGGCTTCTTTCATCTGTTTTCAGTGTGTTTTTTTTCCCTTATGTTTTAAATGTGACTTTATAATCATTCAAAACCAAGTTTCCTCTGATGAAACATTATGTTTGGATGCAAAAAAACAATGAAAGCTTATGTTATGGATGCAAAGTAGTTTCACAAAACGTCGTTAAAAACAAATTTTAATTCAAATAAAAGATAAACATTAGTGTATGTTTAGAACAATAATTGCTTTGGAACCACCGTTTTGTGCCTCAAATGTATTCTCACAAAAGTAACTTGTTAGATTCCTTTAATTATGAGGCTATAAATTATCTTAGTGATATATAAGTAGATTATTTTAATCTTTAATGAAATAAGCAATCCTGTAAGTATTTTCTAATCATGGCGTTAAAAAATAAAATGTTTTTTTTTCTGACGTCAAAATCTAACTTTCTCCAACTGCACAACAGTAAATAATTTCCACAACTTTTATTTGTTCAAAGGTGTAATTAGTGCCAAAATGAAAACAATAAACTTAAATTGTATAAAGCGCCGCATGTAGTTTTTTTAATGTAATTATGTATACAGTATATATAAAGTGTTGAGAGTCTGAGCTGTTGCACACAGGTGTTTCTACTGTTGTGCAGAGGTCAGAAACGTGTTCTTGCCGTTTCCCTCAACCATTTAAGCCCCCGAAGCCCCCCAGAGGCGCGCGCGCGCACACACGGCCCCTCCAGGAAGGCTGATGGTGTCGGCAATGGGGGGGGGGGGGTTCGAGGGCGGGCGAGGAAGCGGCTCCTTGTGCCCTGGAAGTGATTCTTTCTCCCCAAAACACAAAGGTGAAGTGACGACCGCACGCGTGACCGTGCACCCGAACGTGTCCCCGTGCGTGTCCAGTCTTTCCGCCCCCCCCAGGGCACGGCGTCACATTTCCCGAACCTTCATCATCTTATATTCCAGCACAAGCATTTAAGAAATAATAACAATGGATTCAATTATTAAGAACTCATACCCATTTCTACAAGTTTTTAAGTACTGTAATAATTGCACATTATGGAAGCTTAAAATAGTAAAGTAACCGAGGACAACACATGTGGACGCAACATATTAGATATACGTTTAAAACAGATGTAAACATTTTTGCACATGTATAATGTCCAAAATTCAAAATAAATGACTCATCTCTGCAAAAAAGAGCAATTTCCTGCCGTGTTAAAGGTTGTGATGCACCTGCACGCTTTTTTCTTGTGTTTCCATACATTTGTGATGTAAGTTTCACCCTTTATTGGAAGAATATTTGAGGAGCATTATTTTAAAATTATTTTAATCCGTTATTTTTTTTTTACATTTGTACAATTAAATAAACGTATTATTTCAGTTTTGCATATCACCACATTCCTTGGCATAAACAATTAGCTCAGTTCAGTGCCTCTATTACTGGAGAAATAAAACTGCAAAAGAAATAAATGAAATACCAATGCAGCGGAGCAGTACAGGAAAACTGCTGGGGAAAATATAAATCCAAAAATAGCTTCCAACCAAATATACATAACACAGGTGAAAGACCAGTTAAACAGTTTTATAGATTATTTAACCTGTTTAATTAAAGAACTACATCCGTTCGTCTAACTTTTTTTTTTTTTTTTGAAAACTTAAGTGTGTGAGCTGCGTGCCGGCGAAAGGATGCTTGTAAAATTTGCGGCTGTGCAGCTGTAATACCGGAGCGCACACTGTCGCTGTGCACAGGAAAGTTTACTCGTGAAAAAGTTGGTGAAAAAGTGTCCCTGACGTCACGCTCCCACAATGCACGCGCCCCCAGAGCCCCGTGCCGCCGCAGCGCGAGGAGAGTGGAGACGCTCAGGCCGTGAGGAGGAGGAAAAAGAGAAAATTAATTTGAAAAAATTGTAAAAGAACAAGGAAAGGCGGCGCGGAGGAAAAGACGGCGAGCAGAGGGCGCCGTGTGGCTCCCGCGGTAAGTTTGCGCCGTGTCGAATTGAGCAGTGCGCCGCTGCTGCTGGAAACTTTTTGGTGGCGGATCGGCTGCTGCTGGTCGGTCGGTCGGTCTCCCTCCCTGTCTCTCTCTCTCTCTCTCTCTCTCTCTCTCTCTCTCTCTCCCTCCCTCTCTCTCTCTTTTTTGCAATAACCTGCGTGCACGTCCACTTTCCACGATGCGTGCGCGTGCTGGGATGTGACACGGATAATGCCCGAGCCCCATTCCACCAGCCAGGTCTGCCTGCTTCTTCCTACTTTATCCTACACTTTGCTGTGCGGTCGACGCGTCTAAATGCTCAACTTAGTTGGCTGAAGTGTGTGAGGACACGACGGTGTACAGTTTTCACCTACTGCTGTGTGTGCGCGCGCCCGCGGGGTTGGGGGTGCACGGTGGAAGGCAGGTCTCCAGAACTTTGGGCGACATTTGCGATCTGTTTTTGACGAATCAATTGCATATAAGTATGTTTTCTGGACCTGTGCAATAACCGTGACGTCCGTCCGAAGGCGTCACGCACGAACATGGAGTGTTTGGCGATGTTGTGTCCGTGTTTTCGTGTTGTTTTGCCTCCCCCCCCCCCCATGTGCCGGGTTTGCGGGGCTCCGTTCGATATGCCTGTTTCCTTCTCTCTCCGCGCCAACTTGTTTGGCTCCCGCTTCTCGCTTTACTTTATTAATGTTTTTTCCGCACTTTTCTATTTCTCTGTTTGAAAGGGGGAGGAGCGAAAAGCGACTTTGAATTTTTACAAGTATTTTTGATGAAACTTCACCCATTTTCCGCCACGGGGCTCTTATTTTTGTTTTCACGTTAAAAATGATAATAATAATAATAAAGGTTCTATTAAGAACGCGATGTTCTGTAGAAGGGCACGGAAGATGTCACAGTTGTTCAGGTTTCAAACTCCTCCTTTCCTTCACAACTTGTATCTCTCGATGGTTAGTAATGTTTTAATGATGCAGAGGTGAACAAATGTGACCAGTGCAGCTCCAGTGTCAAAGCAACTTGTTTTAAGTGAGGAGAAAAAGCACTTGCCTTAAAATGGCAAATTAAAGTTTTGAAAACTACAGAATAATTGCTGCTTTCATTTAAGACGCATATTTCACTATTCCGTTAAGTTTCACCTTGAAAAATGTGTAGGAAAAGAACCCTGCAATTCATTATGGTTGGTGAAGTTTTCATATGTGATGCTTTTATCCCGCAGGTGGGTCAGGATGACTCATTTTAGAGTTTTTCCTAATACTTTCTACAGTTGGGCAGTTAGCTGAGCTCACCCTTATGAAGATTACTGCAATATAAGGCTGCATATGAAACAGGTATTTTTGATGTAAATCAAAAGGATTAATGGAGACGTTGAGGAAAAGATGGAAGCTGCACTGAAGAAACTGTAAGAATCTCTTCTTTGCAAGGAGCTGTGTGTAAGAGCACGTTAGGGCCAGGAGACCCTCATTTCCACATTATGTTCACCCTCATATGCATCCTTGCATCCAATCCTGATTCCACTTCCCCCAATCCCACCGCCCATTTCCACCCCCACTTGCCCTCGAGCTACATAATAAGGAAATGGAAGTGAGAGCGTCACGAGACAATGCCTTTGTCACTGACACTGCACTACAGGCTCAAACACATATTGGCATTTTCCTCCTCCTCCTGCTACTCCTGTCTTTTGACTTCAGCCATCACTGCTGTTAACATGTCTTCATGTTTACTTTTTACTCTTATTACTTTACTTCCCTTACTTTACTTTCCTGTTTTCCTGGTTAAATGTTTATGACTAAAGCCTGAAGTTGAAAGATGTGACGTTTGCTTGCCATTTGTGTGGATGCCACCTCCACAAGATGTTTGTCTGCATTGTTAATTTAAACATGTGCTTGGCTGAAGTTTGACATGGAAATAGGCATCTATTTAAAAAAAAAGTACACATTTCACATATCTCTCAAATTCCTAAAGATGGTTGTGTACGAAAGCATTTCAGTTTTGTAACCGAGAGAAATGTGCACTTTATTTAGACTATGTATAGAATCGTTAAAACCGTTTTTGTGTCCTTATGAAGTAAAATTTAGCATTTGTTTTTATATTCCCTGGAAGCACATTTTCACCTGACCACAGGCTATAAATTTAGTCATATGGTTGCAATTTTTGGCATATAGTTAGCACATACCAAAACTGCATCAGTTTGACTGTAAAATTCTGATATATAGGATTTTGGTTGCATGTTTTAAAGGTCATCTTTTTGCCACAGATAATTGGATGTAATGAAATGTATAAACGATAAATTACACATTTAAATTACTGTGATTTGTTTGATTTGACAAGTTGTTATATTTGTATTTTGAATTGGTTTGAATTGATGGTAAAGATGAACGCCTTGGAGTGCGAGGGGAGTTCTTCTCTGCGTGTGTCCCATAATTCTCAGCACCTCTACGGGTAGTATTCTGATTACCATTATAAAGGAATGTCAGTTTGTGTAATCAGCAGGACGACCCTTGTGGAGCCCAAATGCCAGCTAGCAGCTAAGAGCTTCTACATGTGCCTTGACTGGATTTCAGCGAGCATCTCCACTTGTACTGTTGCACAGAGAATATCGGGACTAGTTGACGGTGTTATGGAAACCCACAGTTTTTCATGAGTGATACAGATTAAGCAAGGATGGTTCACACCAGTAGATGGTCAATGAAGACAGCATTTTATGGAGGTCAGAGAGGGTCTCGTTTTGCTTTCATTTTTAAATGTTTACAAAATGGGATGATTTGAAAGTTATGTAAAAAGTTTAAAACCATCACATCTTTCCCAGTAATAGGAGTGTGTAAATAGCTTTTTTTTTGTGAGTGGACTGAATCCACCCCAGTTGCAGTTGTGTGACAAGCCAGTAATTGCAAAACACAAGTTTAATCATGTTTTGTGGGGTTGAAACGGAGTGCGTTTCAGTTGGCAGCTCAGAGAAGGGGAGCAATAGTGTTCCGCGCACAGATAAAGAAGTGATGGAAAGCAGACATTTGCTCAGAGCCGGGCAGCGTGGCCGCTTACATTCTGACTGCACTTGCAGTATGCAGCATCTCAAGTCATAAGAGGATGCAAGATGCTTGAGCCACGAGCTGCCGTCGTTCCCTGGACATTTTCTGGGAAGAGCAGAGCAGCTGGGGATTTTCAACTCCGGATCCATCCATCACGGTACACCCACAGATTACCGCTGATGTGCCAGAGCCATAAGAAATGTTGAGAGTAAACAACCTTCACGTTTCCACCTACAAATTGACATTCAGGGGAACTGTGCTTGAAATGGGTGCAATTTGGGAGCATGTCAGCGATGTTGCTGTTCGTAAAATGCCCATGGGCAGGAAAAAAAATAACTGGGACAAATACAAGTTTATACACATTGAAAATAAATTGGGATTTATCTTGAAATGGCTCTTACTTTGTGCCAGAAGCTGTAACTAATCGTAAACATAATTTGAAAAGATTAAGAATATTGGTTACCTACACTTTAACCAGATTATATACAGAAATTTAGTTTTAAATTTAAGTAAAATGTTGTTTTACTTTTATACCTTTTGGGAAAAATAGATGAGAAATATGTCTGTTTTGTGGAAAAAGTTTGACAAATTCTTTCATCAAGCTTTACTTCAATCTGACTTATAATAGTTGTTGCTTCAGAATAACTGCTTTTGAAGTATATTTCTTTGGTAGAATTTTATTTTCAAATAGAAAAAAATCTTAATTGGTAAGTTATTAAAGATTTTTGGATTATATCCTGGTTTACAAAAAAAAATTAATTGGACATATTTAGTGGATTAGGTGAAGAGATCTCCCAAGAATTTAAGAAAAATATTCATTTAAAATTTGCAGCACAAAGGCAATATTAAGTGTGTAAAACTCATGTAAAACTTGAAAACAGACTATGGGGAACGGTGGTCCTTATGGACAGTAATTTTTCAAAACATCTACCATAGCAACTGACCTTCGGTGTCAGGCAAGGATCTCAAATTAATTGTGAAAGATGTAATATTTGGTTAAATGGCACATAATGCGACCTTCTTTTCAAAAATGTGTTACTAACTTTGTCTGCTTATTGATATTCTAGAGAATCACAAGTGATTTATATAAGGCCATGTAAACTACTGTCACCCCCCCAATGTTATGGATTTTGGATTTTATGAACAGTTGCAAAAATATACCGTCCATCCATCCATTCATCCATCCATCAATAACTGCTTCATCCTGGTCACAGTTGTGGCAAATTGTAGAAAATATATATAAAAAAAAAGAAAAATTATAAATATTGAAAAAGCCTATTTTAAGCATAATTGAATGGAAAATAAAATATTTAACTAATTGTAAACTTTTCTGAAGAGAATAACTTCATTAATACTAAAGGCAGCAAAGCTTTTATGTATTGGCATGTTATTCACTACTAATTGCTGTTATTTCACTGTACTGTACGTTTCAATTAAAGTACTGCTTTTAACTTTTATTAGGCACCTTACAGGTTATAATAGGGCAGTATACAGTTCTGTAGTGAAAAAGGTTTTCCTTTATGCATTATCAACTTTTTGGACTTTAGTCATATCCAGGCACTGCCTCCCCCCATATAGTCCGGCAAATCAAGGATAGATCGTAGAACTTTTAAAATGGGTGAATTGAAACAAGTTTTGATTAACCAAGAAAAGGTGTGTAAATGATGCAAACCTTTCCCACAGCTGATCCTAGAAGCACTATGAGAAGCAGATCACAGAACATTAAGACTTTTTTCCATTTTATGAAAATATTCTTTTTCACTTATTTTTAAGCAGCAGCATGTGTAGAACAGAATAAGCTGTAGTTGATTTTTTTTTAAGACAAGTTTCTACTTAACATCTTCATATTTGTACAGTGCATCTTATTTAGTTGTTTGCGTTATTAAGCAGGAGCGTTTGTCTGATGGGGATAAAAGTTCCGGTGGAAAACAAAACACCGCACACTTTGCAGTATATCTGACTGGCTCTGGTCTCTTTCACCAACCTGACCTCAGTGGTCCTGCTCTTGAGTTTAAAACCAAAGGCTTTTGGTGCCAGTGGACTCGGCCCCCTGTGGCTTCCCTTACAGCTTCTGTGAATCGACATTGGGAGTCTGGACTCCCTCCCGGTGAGCCGTGGTCCTGCGGGAAGTGTCACGCTCGTGCACTTTACCGGTCTTTTCTATCCCTCTTCTGTGCCGTGAGTTTGTCAAGATGCTCACCATGGTGCCTCTTTCAAAGCAGAAAAGCGGCTAGGTGTAAATACATGGCCCTTTGGCCAAATCCATTACCACCTGTAGATCGAACCCAAGATGCATCACCTTGAGTGGGAGAAGAAGGGAAGGATTGGTGTGGAGGCGTGTGTTTGCTGGAGGTGAACCACTATCTTGAGGTACATGAGGCTGCTCTGCTTCCAGTGGTTGTCATGAAGATTGAGGAGTAACTTCCACAGCACCACTCAGTTGGTAGTTGATTCAAGCTTCAGTTCCACCTAAAACAAGGCTTCCGGTACCTTGTTGCGCTGCAATACTGCCTATGTACCATTTTTTTTTTTTTAGTTTACATTAGAAAGTGAAAACAGTGAAACAAATACATTGTTCACAGAGAAATGTGTAGTCAGCTATGAGTGGTAGATTTGCCTGCTGACAAAATGCTGAATTTCAGGGAGGTAGGCAGTTGCTCTGCTGCAGTATTTGCAGAGAGGAGAACACAGGTTGCTCCTCACTTTCCATCCATTGGCTGCACTCACAAAAGCACTGCCTTCTCGCAGTGAAACTTTTTGTCTTGTGCCGTTTGCGAAATGTTTCCTAGACGTCTCTTCAGTCACTGCAGTGCTGTGAAACTTTGGTGCGGACCAGCCGTGATGTCGTGTTGTGGTAGTAAAATGACTAGGTGTTTTTTAAATATAGCGTAAGGTTAGAGAGAGTCAGGCATGTATTCCGGAACAATCCCGGTTAATGTTTGTTTGTGTGACGTTTAAATGAAAAAAGTAGCATACTTTTTAGGGTTCCCACCTTGCAATGTGAATTGCCCACCTGCTGTAGTATCCGTGATCAGGGAATTTATCCTGATTTGACACAGTTAAAAGTAGCACATTGTATAAATAGGTAAATCATTGTTAAGCTGAATATCTATAAGGTGTCCCAGTAAAAATAACACTTGTTATCTTTGTTTATTATTTTTTGTTATGTGACAAAATGAAGTTTGCTACTAGGTCCTCACACACTACAATAGTGAATGATATGGTTTTACTGGTAAGATGTTGGTCTTGCGCTGTGACTAATGACCCTGCACCACCCAGGTTTGCCTTGTAAATTCTCTGGTGCTGATCCTTATTTGAGCCATCTATCAGATTAATTATGAGAGGAATCTTTAGCATGAATCTGCTTCTGCTCACACTTTGTCCTCTTGCTGTCTCTTTCCCTGGTTTTTAGAGGCATCCCTCTGTCTCCATCGCAAACACACGTGCAAAGCCCCTGTAATCTATAGCTTTCTCATACAAGCTGTGCTGTTCTCTTTCCTTCTGCACACTTTCTCTTCTCTCGCGCTCTCTCACTTTTGTCTATCTCTCCATCTCTCAACTGCCTAAACAGAACCCTGGTGGCAGGGTCTCCCTCATGGAGGAGAGAAAAAGGAGAAGGAATGAGAGAGGAGGGGGGGATGATGGGGAGAGTGAGAGAGTTTAAAAAAGAGAGAGGAGAGAGAGAGAGAGAAACACTGCGAAATTGCTGCACTCTCTCTCCCTTCCTGAAGCTCCAAGACAAAAAAAGTGGAGTGACAACTGAGAGTCCCTTTCTGTGTCCCCTCTAGGGCCAGTGTGGAGTTTTCAGTTTGATTGAAGGCCCCTTTTCTGTGGTGTGTGGTGTGAAAGCTGTCCTAATTGAATGATAAAGTGCCCCGAGATGGATCCCGGTGAATGGGCAACAATGCGCAGCCTGTGTGTGGTAGAGGGATTTTGATTCGGCTCCAGCCTTCGCCTCTCCACTCCGAGAGGGGGTCTATTATAACCCTCTCTGCTGGACTCGATCACGTGACGGCCCTCGGCTCCCCCAGGCCCCTCCCCTGTTAGCCCTCCCCTGGGCGGTGCAGCCAATCGTGGGCAGCCGCTCTAGTTCACGCCGGCCATGTGCTTTGGTGGCCTCATTTTGCAAGCGACTGACTTTGAGCCGCTATCTGTGTGTTGCTTGTTGGGAGGGTGAGAATGGTGTTCCTTCAAAGCATTTAAAGCCCATTGAAATTAAACTGGAATGCAACATAATGGAATCGTTTTTTAAAAAATTAACACCCAAAGGCAGAGCCCAGTTGACTGAGATAGGGTCATTGAGATGTCGATTTTGCAGTTAAACTATACATTTTTTTAAAATTAAACTTCTGTGACGTTGCAAATGAAATGACCGCTCCCCTGTCCTGTGTGAATGGGGACGCAGAGGAGAACATTTTTGGGCGGAATAGCTAGAGGGAAATGGAGCAGGTCTGTCCCGTGAAGTCAGTGAGTGTGGACTGTTGCGAACACTGCCAGCTGCGACAGTTGAGTTTTTGGTTGAATGACACGGTCCTCTGCCTGGGTGCTCTGCCATGGTGTACCTTTTCACAGCTAGTTTACTGTCACTGAGAAGCACATATAGGTTTATGGGGACAAGCAACTAAAAACCAACTTCAGTAATTCACTTGACGTCCTTTAACTTACTTTTATACAGTGTATATATTTCATAGTCCGCTACACTGGCTGAATCATTCAAGATTAGCAGCTTGCTTGACATTTAGTGCCAGGATTGTTTTTATTCTGTAGTTAGAGCCACAGAAATTCTGTGCTATTGGTCCAGAATTGTTTATCTTTACAGCAAATGTCAAACTGGAGAATGAGCTGGATTTCTTTTTCTGTGGGGCTGTTATATAGTCAGAGACGTATACCTCCATGTAGGTGTTCAACAATGCAATGCAATGCAAGGCTTTACATATGTACTGTTGTGGAAATTATATCTTTTCCTGTGCGGCTGGGCTACAGTATTAAGATGCATGTGTACAACATTGTTGGAATGCAGAACTGTGAGTGTTGTGTAAATGTGCTGTGTTTTTTTTTTTTTTTTTAAATAGTACCCGTGTTGCATATTTCCTCCTTGTATTTGTCCTTCGTGAAATTGTGTACATAAGCTGCTCAGACGGTGGTTGACCATCACAATACCATTTTGTTTGATAGCTGAAATACTGTTACAGAAATGTGTGCACATATTTTTCACTCGGGTGGTACAATGATGTGCATTTCTCTGTACTGTACTGTCTATGATTTCTTTCTATCAGTGTGTTTGTGTTTTTTGTGTTTAGGGGAACGGAGTGTGAATCTGATTGCGTTGTTAGTAAGAAGAACAGAAGGCACAACCCACTGACTCTGTGACCAAAGAGTACCATAGGCCAGCTGAGCCCCTTAACCATTTCCCTGATGCTTCTGGTGCTATACCCTTTTTTTCCCCAGACACTGAAATGGGCTCCACACACTCTCTTCCCTTTACTCCTACACACAACCTTGTGTGAAACAATAGGATTGTTTGCAGCATGTATGCCTGTGGGTGTGGGTCTATGGAGAACATTGCCATGCTTCATTGTTGGTGATCACCTGTGCGTATGAGTGTATGGCTGTGGGCAAGTGAAGGTCAGCCAGAAGCAGAGCATCACATGCTCATGAAGAACCCTAACCCTCCACAGTCTCTCTACGGTAAATACACCGAGGAGGTGGGGGCTCACGTTTGTGGCTGAAGTGGTGAGGCCAGGAAGACGGATTACGCCCATTCCCATCTGAAATAAGAGTGAACTGTGTCTTACTCACTTCCCATTCCCGTTAGCAGTGGTTAGCCCACTCATTGGGCGAACACAGTTTATAGCATTGCTGTGCTAAACTGTACCAAATGTCTGTGACGTAGCTAGTAGTATGAACAACAGTTTCTTTATTTTATTAATTCTGCAAAGCATCTTGGTGTTAAAACACTTAAATTGATTTCCCCATTTATACAGCTGGGTAGTTTTTACTTTACTAAATCAGGCTAACTACCTTAATCAAGAAGACTACGGTGGGACGTGGGATTCAAACCCAGGTTCTTGGATTTCAGGGAGAATGGCTCTAATGACTGTCACCTGCTGCCTTTAAAAGCATGTTTATTTTTAACACAGGAACAGCTACTAATAAAAATGCTGCGTGTGGTAATTTTCACCAGCACAGACAGGAGAATGTGTTGCATTTACTGTGTGTTTCATGGGAACTGCTTCTTCCTTCCTGTACCCAACAGCCCCCTTTAACATGCACCTTAGTCACACACCTCTCCTTACTGTCAAAACATGAGCAGCGCCTCTGACCACTGCCTCAAAATGTGATCATGTTTCAAACAATTTGAGGAATGTGGGCAATCCTGCGTACACTTTCAGGTCCTGTTTATCCAGGAACGCTATTTTTACAACCGTCCAACCTCAGTCTGCCTGTTTCCTCTCCAATATGTAAAGCAGGGAAAAGGTCAGATGTTCTTTGAAAAAAGCATAAACCTGTATATTGATCACCAAAAAGAGAAGGCTGCGCATTAAAACTTGGTGTAGATTTTGGTAAACAAAGGCCGAGTACAATGGCTGTTATTTTAAGCAGTGCTGACGCCGCTAGACTTAGAGATGGGTTGTTGCTGATCCCAACTGGGTGTAAAAATGAGATGTACATCACCTCGTATTGCAGAATGTGGCAGGAACCATTTTTCTTTCATACCAGAGCTGTGCAGGTTTTGTTGCCATGTTTCTCAGCAGCGCTGCAAGATGACTACGAATCCATTTGAGTGTGGACGCCATCGCTTCTGTGATAGCTGTGCTGTGGTCTCTGCCTGCCTGTGAAGAGACTCCACTGGCCCCAGCAATACATACTGTACTGAATAAATAATATACCGGCATATTCTGGATAAACGTAATCATTTAAGTGTACCAGGTCTGGTTTTATATTTGAAATTATACCATAGCATTTTTTTAAAATCATGAAATCTCTATGTAAAGCTCAGTCTTTTTGTCTGTTCTTTAAACACTTAGTTTTTCAAGCCACAGACTTGAAATTTGACACACTACTTCTCACCCTGAGTGAGGTTTTTGTGTAGTCTCTCTCACGCGCACACACAGTAGACACTACATAAGCTGTACATACAAAATACTGATGGATTTTCTCACTTCACGCAGATGAACTTTCCCATTCTGGCTGCCTCACATGCTCTATAAACGCACTGATATACTTTCTTACTCAAACATAATAAAATTTGGTGATATGTAATTTATTGTTTTCTGCATGTTAGTTTGCACACGCCATACGCATGCTATATATGTAGACATACATGCTGACCCAAACATTCTTGCATGCACCAATGTGCTAAATTAGGCAAACTGAAAGCTAAAAAGTTTTTGTGATATGTGTTGCTGTGTACAAGTCACTAGGGCGGCAACGTATGGATAGTACTGGCAGCAACGTGTTTGACCACAGATATCAGTGGCTGTTACGTGAGAAAATGAAAATGTATAACTTGTTAATTTTTATATGGTGCGCACACAGTACTGCACACATCAGTGATGTAAGCATAATAAAGTTTGGCTATAAATTTTGCCCCCCCCCCCCCCCCCCCCCCCCCCCCACTCGCACCAGCGTGGTTTTCACTTGGCAGACAAAGGCCCAGGATGTAAAGTGTCGTCACCTTCCAAAGNCCCCCCCCCCCCCCCCCCAGACAATGACTGAAAGTGGTGTTTGCCTGTTCAACAGCACTGCTGGTACTTAATTTACTAAATGCAGTCACTTAAAATAGTTTGGTGATTATATGTTTTAACTTTTTACCTTTCTTCCACAACACCTTTTTGATGCAGGCAGTGTTGGGTAATGCAGCTAGTTAGAATAAAAATGTAAAACATTCTAATTTTTGGGGAGGTACAATGACTTAGCAAGTAGTGCTGCTGCCTCATAGCACCTGGACTGGTTGGATGTGAGTTTGAGTCCAGCTCAGTCTGGAATGTGAATGTTCTCTCTCTGTCTGCGAGGGAGAACATTCACACGCCACACATTTCACAGTCCAAACGTGTGTCTCACATAGGTTGGTTACTGAATTGCACGTATTATGTCAATGTGTTAGTCGATCACAGGGTGGTCATACAGGTATCCCATCTGGGAGTAGTTTCATAGCCTGGTACCCTGTGGTTCCGTGATTGGCTCCGAACCACCGTGACTCTGCTCAGGATTAAGTGTTTAACAATAGTAGGTGACTGGATGGATGTTATAATTTGTTAGTAATAATAACACTGTTTTTTTCCTGCCCTGTTACTCAACCCAGAAAATTACCATAAAGCTGCAAATTTTGCAGTACTTCCAGTTGAATACCCTCAATGTTTTCTCATACAGCAGCATGTTGACTTGTACTGTAGAAATACAGCATTGCAGGTTGAACAAGAGAAAAGAAAAATTAAACCATTTAAATGGTAAGACCATTTAGTGGTGCAGGGTGTATCTTTGAGGTGAATAGCCAGTTAGTAGGTGGCTGAACTTAACTGCTTTGAGGAAACGCAAACAGGCAGGCAAGACACCATGACAATACATCTTGACATTTCCTAACTATCTGATAGCTTGTACATCAAAGGGGCTCTTGAGCTCCTAAATAGAGCCAGTGGAGGTTTATGAAAAGCCCAGGTCGTCCTGCTTGCAGAGTCCAGTCGCATTCCGAGCGAGGGGCCATGCGGCGGCAGCAGCGACCAGCAGAGTGTGCTTGGAATCCTCAAGATTATGGAAGCGATTGCAGCAAAACAAGCTTCTTCTGCAGCACTTCCCAAATGAGCCCAGATGATAAACTTGTAAAAATAACCCCAGGAGCACTTGCATTTGTTGAAGGTGGTAGGTGTTGAGGACCAAATGGTATGAAATTTAATTGACACGTGTAGTTTTGATTGAAATCAAGTGTCATCTGACTGCAAGTACAAAAATAAGATCTCATGAGACTTTCTAGAGCTTCTTAACCTTTTCTATATCACGGACCCCTTTATGAAACTGATGGAAGTTAAGGTCCCCTCCTGGAAAAATGTCCATAAATAGAAAATTTTCCGCTTGGTTTGTTGCCGTGCAAATTCTTTACTTTTCTATAGAATTATGATAGAGATCGTAAGAGTATAGTAATTTTGATGCCTAGACAACTACAACTTGCTGTAGTTAGAACGCTGGTTTTATTACCATCCAGAACACATATGTGCGCCAGTCATTCTTGGACAGTGTAGCAAAAACTCCAAACTGTTTTTCCAGGGTAACCCCTTCTCACAAAGAACATATCAGCCAACTCATGAATTTAAACACCCATAAACTGAACACACTGCAGTAGTATTTGTTTATGATTTTTTATTTAGTTAGTGTTACTTCCAAAGCAAGCTTGTGCTTTATTCCTGAAGCCCATCCATGGACCCCTTGTTAAGAAGCTGTGGTCTGGTTATTGTTGTCAGATGTTCTTAAGTTCTGTCAACTTAATGTTGACTCTTGAAGACCAGATATATGGAGTTCTTCCAGAATGTTCTGTCCGCTTTAGTATTGAAAGCAAAGTGTCCATCCATCCGGTACCCAGTTGTCTTTTTTGCTCCAACTTTCCCATGCATTACAGTCTTTTCCTGAGAGTCTGAGCTTGTTTTTTGCTAATAACAGTATAAAGCATCTCATAATGTCAGGGGGAAATCCCAGTAACTTCCCAAAAAAGCTTCAAGAAAAGCTTGTATGGTATTATCAGATATTGACTAACAAGGCTGCAAAGCGATTGTCCACCCTGCAAATATTGCTGTCTCTGAGTATGTGTAGATTGTGTACAATATACACGATTAAGTAATGCAGTAGAGTAAAATCTAAAGTACCGTGTTTACTTTCTATAATGCACGCATTGTGGGTGTGTGCTATGGGAACAGAAGGGACAGGGATGCTGGCGAGTGGCCCACTGGCAGGATGTGATTGTGAGCTAGCGCCAGGACTCTCTGCCAGTAGGGCTCTCCCTGAACTCACTTACCCATGCTGCAGTGCACACACACACAGAGGCACAGAAGATAACACAGCAGCGGCACTTTCACAAAACGGAACCTGACCCCTCCCCCATTCTCTCTGTTTGAGTGTTTTTCTGAAATGCTGTCACAGAGATATGGGGTGTTTTGAGAAGCGGCTTGTGTAGAAAAGGCTCACAGGCATCTGGCGACGCTCACTGACGTGAAAGAGTGAGATTTTAAAAATGCAAGACACCCCCCCCCCATTTCCCCTAGTGGGGGTTGATCGCATTGGTTGTTTTCAATGAGATGCTAAGCAGAAGCCTCCCACCAGAGGCACACACACGTGCGCGCACACACACACAGCAAACCCACTTCCCCAAGCATTGTTCTTCCACAAATTAAAGCAGGAAGGGAACCCCCGCTTTAATTGACCTTTGTTTGTGGAGACTGTTAATTTTCTAATTAGGTTTTATTTGCCACTATCAGAATGTTGGGCCATATGCCACACAGATGTCTTTACCATACAGCGAGAGGGATGTCTGCGTTCGCCAAAGATGAAGCAGCATGTTTATGTTGTGTGTGTGTGTGTGGGAGTAAGGATAAGTAAGTCTTGTGATAAATATACACGGGTAAAGACGGTTATTATGGTAAAATGTGGTCACTGATTGTTGTGGTGTTTGTACAAATCAGACCCAAATGCAGTGACGGCAGTTTAGGCAAGAATGCTTTTGTTACAGATTTAAAAGCTTTCTGTAATACAGTGATCTGCTGAGCTGCAGTGTGTGTGTGAGTGCGAGAGACAGAAACAGCAGTTGGCCACACTTAAGTCGGAGGGGGGTGAATTGGTCTGCTGTGTGTCGCAGGTCATACTGTAAATGCAGACAGGGGCAGCAGGTGGTGTAACGTTCAGGGCTTTGCCTTCAGAGGGATCCTGGTTCAAATCTCCCTCCTGCTGTGGCAACCTTGATCAAGGTACTTGCCCTGAATTTGATACAGTAAGGATACCCAGTTCTATAAATAGGTAAATTGTTGATTGGCTACAGTGACTTGCAGTGTTATACAAAGACATTAGTAAAATAATCCCTATGAGCTCGATAAAGTTTTTCTCTATCTATAAATAAATAAACAGAAGATGATGCATGTTTCCCGGAGTTGAAGCAGCAAAGCTGGGGGAGATGTTAATAAATGTTTTGTGATGAGTAGAGGTGTAGTGTCCGTGGAGGTGCACAGGCTTGCCTTGTGGTTGTTTGTGTGAGGGACAGGCTGGCTCCAGGCCCTTGGCCATGTGTCCACTTCCAGAATTACAGGGACAAGGGCAATCCAGAAATTGTTGTAGACACAGCACTGGGGTGAGAAGGGGTGTCATTTTGCTGAAGCGGTGGCCAAAGAAGCGCACAGAGTTTTGCCCTGATTTGGTTTGGTGCTGGGGGGGTGCTATGTGGGAGCGCCAGGAGGCTCACAGTCCTGCGGTCCCACGGACCACTTTCATCTAGTGTGTTTATTTTGGTGGTCCCCTCAAATGCAGAGCAACGCAATGTATCACTGCTGAGCCGACCGCATAGCCAGATTAACCGGGAACAAGGGGAGGAAAAGCCTGCGCTAATTTCTGGGTGTTTGTGTTGGCAGGGAGGAGGACATTCGGTGCCGGGGGGGGGGGGGGGGGA
>UFQX01000779.1:112268-234393 GCA_900497675.1 Arapaima gigas
GGGGGGGGGGGGGGGGGGGGGGGGGGAAGAGCACTGTCTCCTTTCCTCTTGTTCTTGTTGGGTAATTACTGCTACGCATGCCATCCTGCTCCGGCTCACTTGTGGGTGTTTGATGAAAACTTTCCCTGCTTCGTGTGGATGGTTTGTTGTCCCTGCCAAGTCTCCCAGATGTTTCTCCACCATCATGGTTACTGTATTTTTGGTGGAAGTAGGGAGGGCAGGGTGCGAGAGCCTGGCAGAATGGGGCGCTGGCGGAGGAAGAGTAGTGGAGCTAAGAGGGGAGAGGTGATCAGATGCAGATGCATTTTTTTTTGTTACCAGCTTTTATCTTTCTTACTACAGTATTTTAGAAGTTAATACACAGGGTCTTCAACTTAAAGACAAGTGCGACCAAAAGTCTGCTGATAACAAGTTGTTTGTAAGTCCAAAGTTACTTTTGCTATCAACTCACAATCAGTAAAAGCTAAATAATACAAACTCTTAAATGGGCTTGGTTCATAAAAAATGGTTCATGTGTGCTGGGAGCATACGATGGGAGGCAGGGTGCACCTGAAACATGAGACTACCACATCAAAGTGTAACACTATTTAAATAGTTAAAATTAAGAATGATTTTAAATGACTAAAAATTAAAATGCATATTCTGTACAAACCCATACTGAATGCAAGTTGCTGATAGATTAATTCATAAACATGCACAACATTCCTCATGTTGATATCTGACACTGAAAAACATGGGGCACAAGGTGTAAACACACTGGAGTAAAGGCTGTCTGGGTGGATTTTCCTGCCAGTGAACAGCTGCACACAGAAACACAGGTAATTTTCACTCTGCAATGGACGGAACGTGTATAGAATAGAAAAACAGAAGAAAAAAATTAGAAAATGTTGATGTCATTCATCTGAAAGATTGTAATTTGAATGTTTGGAAAGTGAAGAACTAGTGTGCACTACATTTAGCCAGATTGATCCCCCTGAAATCTGTTGGGATTCAGATGCCAAAGTGTACATCTCAGCCCCAAGACATCTGATCTGAGTGCCAGTGCTGTTATGCAGAAATAAAATGTCCTTTGTGGCCGTAAGATGACGGCATGCCTGAGAAAAATGCTTTTTTATGAAAAAGACCTATTTTCATTAGTTGTTGTAACAGTGGTAAGTGTAATTTCCTTGGAAGACTAGGGCCGAAATCATCTGTTTTAAGCAGCAGGTCCTCAGCTGAAACAAAAATCCTTCAGTAGACATTTGTGAATAGAAAAATGAACAGTTATCAGTATTACTAGGAACATCTGTAGTGGTCCTCACTTTGCACGCCCGTGTTATGTGCCAAGCAGTAGTATGAAGTATAAAGGGCAGAGCAAAAAACTCAAAGAGCAGTGATTATTCCCCAGGGTTGCACAGGAATGGCAGTTTGTCTTGCACATGTTAAGGAATCCGAAAGCAGCAAACTAGTGAAACTGCACTCCACCTTGGCTCACTCACAGTGCTGGCACGAGACACGCGAGGTCACTGGCTAGGTGTTTCAGGGGGCTTTGTGGTTAAACGGATGCGCCGTAGAGCGCTGCGCTGTCTGCCAGGCCCACGTCACAGCCGGGCCAATGCCACAGCCCTAACTCGTATTACCTTAACTTCTCTCAGTGGTTGCTGTTACTCTGCACTTTCCCTCAGTGTCGCAGAAATGTTATGCTTACATTTGGTTACTTACCTAGTGCTTTTCTATGAAGCATTGTGTCGTTTTAAGGTACTTACAGTGATTTCCCAATTTATACAGCTGGGTAACTTCTACTGTATCAAATCAGGGTAAGTATCATTCTCAGGGCTACGACAGTAGGAACTGGCCTTCTGTCCTGCATCCTACAAGTTCAAAGCTGCAGCTCTAACCACTGTGTCATCTGCTGCTCCTACTCGCCTCCTCGTATTTTAATTTACTTTCTTAAAGCATGACTTCCTGGAATGCATGCCTCTTATTTTTATTATTAGTATTTTGTTTGTTTGTTTTTTTTTTTAAATTTAGCCACTTAAAATGTGAGGTTTGTACACTAGGCTACCTCCAGTTATTTACCAATTTATGCACGTGACTCATTTTTACCGCATCGATTCGGAGTAAGTAATTTGCTCAAGGGCGCCGCAGTGAGATCGGTGATTTGAACCCAGGTCCTTCAATTGGAAAGCGAAGCACTGTGTCCCTCACCTGTTACTTGTCAGACAAATAAGCTCTGAAGACAGATGACAGGCAGACTGACAAAAACGGTGTATTGCTCCAGTACATTTCTACCAGGTTTACTTTGTGGCAAACTTTCTCAATGATTTATTACGCCCTCTTTGTCCAGGTAACAATATTCAAATGCGTCTTGTTTCAGATCAGATCGGCTAAAAGACATGCAAAGGACTTGAGGTGCAGATCAAGAAACTGGACCTTCAATTCCCAAAAGGAAACAAGCACTGAGGCTATACTAATGAGAAAATGAATTAACCGGGAAACACACAACCGTTGGCCGTTGTGTAAGAATGAAAAGTGGAATGAAGTGAAGGATGGTTGTCTGACGTTCTGGACTCTCTCACGTTTCAAAAGGTTCACACTCTGGGGTGACTGGTTTATGTTCTGCTTTTAATTAGGCAGAATAAATTACAAAGGCCTGTACCATGCCTGGGCCCTCCACCCAAACCCTCTCTCTTTCTGGCACAGGGAGGAACACATCTGTGGTGCGCGCCTTAATTTGTTGGGGTTTTTTCTGGTCACACATATAAGTCGGCAAACAAAAGCGCTCAGTTGCGTGCAAAAAAAAAAAGAAAAGGGAAGGTGACATTTTTTTAGAAGGTGTCCCTGGCTGTGTGCCACCTGAACGTTTCTGCCCCAGCAGACAGCTGTGAGAAAGCGAAGGGAGCTTGTAATGAACCGAAGCCAAGAAATTGATACAATCTGAACAAAACAACAAAAAAAAAAGATGTAAATGTGCTTCAACTGTCTGGAGAGCCCCTTAACCACAGGGACTATGTTTAGAAATGGTAATGACACTGGCTCTCTGGCCACATCCCGACCTGCCGTCGGGTCCTTTGTAACTGCCGATGAATGTGAGGGCGGCCTCCCCTGAGGACCACGCGGCAGCTTCCTGTTTCCCAGCGCTACCCTCCGCTACGGCTCCCGACGCGTACTTCCATATGGGCAGGAGGAAGCGAAACCCACTGGGGTGTGTGCATGTGTGTCCAGCTGCTGTGACAGAGATGGGTGTAGAAAACTGTCACTTTTTGCTGCGCTTACCCAGTGTCCAGTCCATTCAAAGTGTCTGGTCAGTTGTGATGAGTAGAAGGCCCTTTGCGCTCTTCAAAATTCAGGCGAAGTTAATACTGCAATGAACCACTTTAAAAAATGAGCTAAGGACTCTTTAATGCTTCTGGATGTTCCACACTGAAGTACAGTCATCCCTCGGTTTACCTGTGCAATTGGTTCTCAAAAAGGCCGCATAAATTGAGACAGTTTCCATCATTTCTTATGGGAAACAATGATGTTTCCCAGCTCATCCGAAAACCTCCAAACCAACTTTCCCAAATATCAATAAAACACTAACATACTTTGTGGCAGCACACCACACAGGGGATCGTCGTGCAGTACACACACACACACACACACACACACACACACACACACACACACACACACACGGGGATCCAGATCCAGCTACATATACATACCACAGCACACAGGAACCTGTGTGTAATTTATGGGGTTTTTCTAAACACATTTTTACACATTTTGATGAAACCGATCATTTTTTTACCAATTTTTTTAGCTGGACCACATTGTCAAGCAGATTGGTTTGCAAACAGTGATGGTGTAGTGAAAATGTGTAAATTGAGGGATGGCCGTATACAAAAACTCTGCATGTTCATATTTATACAGGTCTTGGTGGATATGTCATGTCACCTGAGCTGCTAATGTCACAGGTTGTTAATTCTGACTTTTTTTTTCTAGGTGGAACAATTTGTTTTGTTGCATTTGAAACTGGTTACATTATTGACGTCACAGTCAAAGACAAAACAGGAATTATAAGTTTGTCTAACAGGCTTGAAAAGAACATTGGAACAAGGTATAGATCCATAGGTAAGAGACTGTAATGTCAAAGTCATGAATATGTCAAATGTCTACATTGAGGAGAAAAAGCCTGACTGTATATGTGCTGTGGTACAGGTAAGATGTGTTTTGTCATAGTACTGTTGGTGTCCTGGTTTTCCAAGGCTGTTCAGAAGAGCAGCTGCGCTGTGCGTGACGGCCAAAGCCAGAGAGATGCCCCCAGTTTAGCCTTACGACCCTCTTCTGGCTGGCCCCTTTTCAGCAGCATGCTGCAGATGTGCCTGACTTGTCCACCTTGCACACCCGCTTTTCTCAGAAGGCCTCTGCTGAACGATGGTTACATTAATTATTTGACATGAGCTGTAATTCTGACAACATCTGGAATGTGTGACAATGGGGTTCTGCGTTCTGGTTCCTGCCGTAGGATACAGCTGACTGGATTCTATACTGTTCTCACACCTGAGTGTTAGCTCTGTAGCTCCTTGCTAGCATAGGGTCTGTCATGAGAGTTCTGCTGGGTTTGGAATGGATCCACAGTCATTATTCATCTTTAACCTGTTGTCTGTGATCCATCCTGAGGGCACAAACTGTAAGTCATATCTGAGATGTGTAGCAGAGTAATGTCTCAAGTTTGTACTGTCTTATTATGGTCAAGTTTTTTTAAGTGTAAGTCTTCATGTTATAGTGGCATCTCTTTGGCTCTTGCTAAAGTTCTGCCTTTGGGGTCTGGGAACTCCTGCCACACCAAGAAAGCCTGGGGGGGGGTGCTTTTATAGCTTGCCATCTTCTCTTGTACCTATGGCTGAACCACTTAATGCTGTTCCTCGTGTTACTCAGAAATAATTTATGAGAACAAAAGCGATATATGAATGTAAAGAAAAAGTAGGCATCATATTTTTCACCATTTTATGAAGTGAAGCTGAACAGGAATACTAGCAGCACAACAGCATGAATAACAAAATTTAAACTGAACAAAAGGGCCAATAAGGCAGTGTATCCTCCTCTGACCTGTATCCTAGGTAAAACGTTCATGTGTGTACGGCGCCACATGATGGGTAACGCGGCCTGTGCTGGATGTTGGAGAAAGGTGGGAAAATGTCACATCAACACCTTCATTGACAATGGCTTCTTCAAAACTGCTCACACCTTTTAAAGAATGCCAGTAGAGTGGCTCACCGCAACATACAGATGTATGTTCACAGTGCTGTTGGTATCGGCTGATAATAGTTAAGCCTCCTGAGTAGCAGGCTGATGTTCACACCAGTATTTGATGATGGAATCATTTGTGTCTCATGGTCAGTAAAATACAGCTGAGATTTTAGAGTGAAAGATTTTTAAATATTTTCTGAAACGCACCTTTCTCTACCGCGACTCTAATGCTGTGGTGCCTGAAGTACACAGTTTCTTATAAATAACATGGCACTGCCTCATATGTGTAAACACAGTAAAGAGAAGGTTATGGAGATTTTTTTAAGTACACTTTTATTATCCTTTTTAACAAAGAAATATTAAATAAACTATTGACCTGTCTGTGTAATGTCTCTCCCTCCTGTGCTTCTAGTATAGAGGGGCACCAGGACACCGGCATTGTATGAGCTGTTGATGGAAATAAAATAAAGAATAAAGAAATAGAATAAAGTTCATTATAGTTCATAAAGTTCATTCATTTTAGTTTTATGTGATACTTTAATCAGAACCTAAGTGAATAAATCATGATATTAAGTGGTACTATTACAGTTTTGTTGATTTTGACAGAGTGGGCAGACTTGTAAACAGTTGCAAGTTATGAACACATTATGAACAGATCTCCGGTCTCAGTTGTTTTTGTAAGTTAAGGTGCCAGTGTGGAGTATACACAGGGGTGCTCAAATCTGGGGGGCAAATCGGTCACAGGCTTTTCGCTTTTCGCTGGTTAGATTTTTTTTTTTTTTTTTTACCTGTTTTTGTGCCTTAAGGTTTGTGTTTTGAAATGCTGAACCAGAGGTGAATTATTATTTTTGTATGACGCTAGTTAAATGTTAACTTTATTTTTTGTTTTTAATTTTATCAACAGCAACACTAGGTACAGATAGAAGGATAGAAAGCTCATCTCTTTCTCTAAATATGAATTGTTTTATAGCCTGGATTTACAGGGGTTGTTGCCTAGCTTGAGTCTTTATCAGCACTTTATTGTTTGCAGATCATTGTGTGGCATTAAGCTGGTGCCAGACGTGAGTCACGCTGGATCAGGATGTCTTCATAAGCACACAAATAAGAAGAGTTTCCTGTTGGTGAGCATGTGTGTGCCACTAAACAGGCCAGTTGGAGTGTGTTTATGCGCGTGTGTGTGTGTGTGTCCTGTAACTGTAGGATGCCACAAGCAGGATGCCAGTGCACTGTCTGTGTAAGACGTCACAGCGTCTCATTGTTGCGACAGAGCAACGCTAGACCCGTCTCTGACCCGTCACTCACACACACGTGGCAGGCAATGATGGGCCACATCCCCAAGCATCTCGGTTCTAGGCTTCACTCCTACACACGCACGCACACACTGACATGCAGTCCCAGGAAATGTGGTCAGTAGAGCATGCCTCTCTGTTCTTCTGAGACTCCTCCACCCCTGAGATCCTCTGACTTGTATTGTCTTTGCGTCTTCCTTCCTGTCTCTCTCACTCGTGTTCTCCCTAGCTCACTCATTCAGTCACTCACACTTTCTTCTGTGGCAGTTGTCACCCAAGCTCAGGCCAAATGAACTCAGCTTCTATTTATAGGCTACGCTGCCATGGACAGCTAAGCCTCCCAGTGTGCAGCGCGTTCACTGCCTTTATTCAGCTGCAGTTGGGGAGCCCTAAAGCTGCCTGCTGATTGTTATTGTTGATACACAAATACAAAACACCCCTGGACGTGCTAAAAGTGCACATATAAGCCAGGAATGCTGTATGGGAATGTAATGAATGCTGGAAGAAATATTTTTGCACAATATTTCAAAAGGGATTTAGTGGTAGGCCAGTGGATTGTGTACCAGCATCCCATCCAAGCATGACTGACACTGCAGTTCTATGCATTACAGTAGTTTATTCCCGAAGCCTAACGGCTTATTATGTCCTCCAGCTTAATGGACTTCAGTATTGGTGTGTGCAGTTGCCGGGCACAGAACAGCAGCGCCTGGGATTCTGCGTTGAGCAGCACAAAAATGGGTTGTGCTTCTTTTTCAGAAAGAGACACCTGTTGAAAAGTTTATGTTAAGGGTTTCCCCATGAAGGTTGTGAGCCCGAGAGCAGCGATATGCAACGTGCATCTCGTTCGCCAGGACGCTGCTGAGCGAAACGGTCCAACGCGGGTGTAAGCCCTCGCCTGCACCCGCACTCGCATACCGTCGTGGCCCCTCAGGCCGTTGCGCACAGCAGAGCAGCTCTGCACATACACACCATCACATCCGAGCAGCCGTGCAGAAAGAGCTCCGCCTGGATCCTGATGCACAGCGACGGTCCATTTTGGACCCTGAGTTCACAGATAGAGCAGAATGCTTCTCGCTCAAGTAACTGTGTAGCATTTACACTTTGGGTCCATAATCCCTATCACAATGGACCCCCACACATTCAATGCCACACGCTTTGTACACCTGAACGTTATTCAGTGTACATTACAACGTAGAGGCCGAGGGTACAGAGCAGGAAACATTAAGGAAAAAATCACTGTGTATACAGCTTACAATCGACAGGTTTTGTCTCCCTCCGTCGTAGTATGTTTACATTCACATAACGAGTACGTGTAAGTTTGATAAGTTGAGCGACAGTCCATCTTGTTTCATTCTGAGGTTATGCTGCAGCTCTGTTGTCCTTTACTGCTCCCTAGCGAAACAAGAAGGAAGTACAGCCGCGCCTCGACTTGCGACCGATTTCGGGACTTGCGGTCATGTCGTACGTCGGGTCGAAATCGTGACCGCTGTTCTGTACAGGCACCACACGTTGTACATTAAACATGTTCATGTGTACATGTTTCAACTGGCTACAAGATGTTCGTTCGTTTACCAGAATTCTGGAAATGATTTGTTTTTTCCACAGTTTTCGTCCCTTTAAATTATTACTATTATATATTACTGACTGTCGTAAGTCAAGGATAACCTGTGTTGAGTTTGTCTCCTGTGGCAGCGGGTAGACTGACTCACTGAGTGGATAAAATACACTAAAAAAGTCTCTTCCAAAACCTGTAGCTCTGCTTCCAGAAACTTCTCTCTGGAGCAACAGCAAACATTCCTTAATGCACTGCGAGTGTTTACAGCTCTTACCTGGTGTTTGTGGCGGTTTCACAGGGGTAATGAAGTAAAAAATGGAAAGAAAATGATCAAAGTTGGGTTAATGGGACGACTGAACAGGAGTTGGACTTAACTTTTATCCTCCGTAATTAACTGTGACTCAATTTTTCTGATATTTTACGTTTAGTGTAGTTATAGCGTTTGCTTTGCCGAGTCTGGCTGTTCTCTTCTGACCGCTTCTCCAGAGCTGTGACCGAGTACATATTTTTGTGTCACTGTGCATTTTTCCAAGATGCTGGAACCATTGTGGACGGCCGAAAAACATTGCGCCACGTTCCGCTTTCTCCGCCTGTCTGTGTGCAGTGACTATACACGCTGAACGTTTCCTCGCTGTAAACTTTTCATTCTGCTGCTTGTAAAGTCCCACATTAGAGGAAAACGCTTTTCTACCACGTGTGGAAACTGAACCAAAACTTCCTGATTTACCAGTTCGGGCTGTTGATCTATCATCTTTTCTCCACACCAGGGCAGTGAAGATGCACAGCAGTACTACCTACTTGTCCCTAACTGTTGCAGTTGGGACCGGGTGAGAGAAGGGGAATTTATAGCCAGAATTTGTAAGAAATTACCTCTTCGTACACAAGGTAATTTATTCTCTTGTTTATTATTAGATGCTTAGTTGTTTGTTACTGTGCAGCAGGGTGGACTGGCACCTAAGTTTAATGTGATGTAGAAAGGCTACAAATTCAGGTATCTGTAATGTTGTTAGAAAACCCAAAATGTATGAGTAAAAATAAATACATGAGCATAGATGAAAATGTGACTTTGGGCTGTGCTGTTAGGCTGGACGGAGACAGACATCTCTTAATGGGCGCTTTACCCATTGTCGCAGCCAGGAATTGACCAGACAGCCCAGCCGAAGCCCACCCGGGAGCCCCCAGGGTCCTGCCAAGCACCTCGGCTGCAGCCCACACACCACACAGAGCCTGGAGGGCAGGGCAGCCCCAGCCAACCCCCAATGGCAGCGGCTCACTAGGGCTGCCATGGCAGCAGCTGCCGCCAATGCCCCAAACCAGATCAGTGCACTGAGGGAGGAGCAAGGAGCCGCCGCTGCCACAGAGCTGTTCCGAGGGACGCTGCCACACTGCAGGGAGCGACAGAGCGACAGACAGGGCGCGCCAAAGAGGGACGAGGAGGAGCACCCCAGCAAGAGTAAGTGTGCAGAGTGCGGTGCCTTGCGTGGGCCTCACGACAAGCTCCACCTGCACGCCTACTGCCCAGCGGGGGAGAAGCCCTTCCGCTGCTTCCAGCCCAGCTGTGGCAAGGCCTTCATCTCCAAGTACAAGCTCTTCAGGTAAAGACCCAGGATGGAAGTGAGTGTGGGCCAGGGGAGGTCAGGGCGTCCGGGGAAACACATCAAACGTTTGGTCTACAGTTTGTCATCATCTCTCACACAAGCGTTCACCCCCTGTGCGCTTCAAGGATTATTGTTTTGCAAGAGAGTCACACTGCATTTAATTAAGCCTTTTTGACACGACTGAGCGAAAAACTGACAATAAAGGAAAAATACATCTTGGCAAATGAGCTTTGAATTAGTTACAAAATGAGCGCATAACTGCACCCCTTCAAATTAGTATTTACAGTGGAGACCTTTGGCCAGAATGGGAGTTGTAGGGGGGCAGGTGGAGCGGGTTGAAGAAGCCGGTGTTGACAGCACAGTGACCCCCAAAAAACTTGGGGGTGGGGGGGGGTGGTGGTGGATACTTGTCAGAGGCAATGCTGACCCTTCTCGTTTTCCTCCAGGCATATGGCCACACACTCTCCGCAGAAGACCCACCAGTGCTCGTTCTGTGAGAAGATGTTCCACCGGAAGGACCACCTGAAGAACCACCTGCAGACCCACGACCCAAACAAGGAAGCCTTCAAGTGCGAGGAGTGCGGCAAGAGCTACAACACGAAGCTGGGTTACAAGCGCCACATGGCCATGCATTCGGCCACCAGCGGCGACCTCACCTGCAAGGTGTGCCTGCAGAGCTATGAGAGCACACCCGTGCTGCTGGAGCACCTGAAGAGCCACTCGGGGAAGTCCTCGGGCGGAGCCAAGGAGAAGAAGCACCCGTGCGACCACTGCGACCGGCGCTTCTACACACGCAAGGACGTGCGGCGCCACATGGTGGTGCACACAGGCCGCAAAGACTTCCTGTGCCAGTACTGTGCGCAGCGATTCGGCCGCAAGGACCACCTGACACGGCACGTGAAGAAGAGCCACTCGCAGGAGCTGCTGAAGATCAAGACGGAGCCATCAGACTTGTTGGGCCTGCTGGGCTCCAGTTCGCCGCCCTGCACTGTCAAGGAGGAGCTCAGCCCTATGATGTGCATGGGTCCCTCCAAGGATTCCATGCTGGCTAAGCCCTTCCCTGGCGCCTTCCCCATGGGCATGTACAACCCACACCTGCAGGCCATGTCCAACTCTGGGGCTCCTCACCACTCCCTGGTGTCCGGTCCCCTGTCAGCGGCCATGGGGATGGGCTGCCACATGGAGACGACCTCGTCCCTCCACCACCACCACCATCACCACCACCACCACCACCACCACCCTCCCCCCTCCCCGCACCCGCAGCAGCCGGGGGCACCGCCGCCACCCCCGCAGCAGCAGCAGCAGCACCCCCAGCCACCCCCACCCAAGTACCAGCTCGGATCTACCTCATACTTGTTGGAAAAGCCTCTGAAGGTGGAGATGGAGAGCTTCCTGATGGATCTGCAGAGCGGGCTGCCCCTCCCCCCGCAGGCCGAGCCCCACGGCAGCTCCCCGCCCAAGGAGGGGCTGGATCCCCCGCCGGCGCTGCCGGACGAGCTGTGCGGGGACCACCTCCTGTCGAAAAGCCCGGCCGTCATCGCAGAGTCTCTGTGCGCTGCTAACATGGACTTCTCCCACCTGCTGGGCTTCTTGCCGCTCAACCTGCCTCCCTACAACCCTCCCATGAGCGCAAGCGGCCTGGTCATGGGCTACTCCCCCTCCTGTTCGTCCTCGTCCACCTCCTCGTCCCACGCGCCGGAGCCGCTCGCGGCGCAGCATACCTCTTTGCAACCACAACCTCAGGAGTCGCAGGGCTCCAGCGGGGGCTTTAGTCTTGGGCCCCTGCACTCGCTCCCTCCAGTGTTCAGCACCAGCCTCAGTGCCACCACTCTGCCACGATTCCACCAGGCCTTCCAGTGAAGGTCGGGGGTCGAAACACTTGAACACTTAAGAAGCCTTAATCAAAGCGCACAAATGCTTACGTTTGAGCCTGGAGAAAGCTAAGCTACGTTTCTGGAAAGAACGGAAAAAGGGCAGGCAGAAGGAGCGTCCGTTTAGGCTTTTTCTCCCGACTTCGGCTGTCAGTTCACCCGCATCCGCAGTTCCGCGCCCCTCGCCTCACAGCTGAGAGGAAACCGAGCGAGCCACACGCCACGGTACTTCAGCCTCCTTCAGACAAGTAGTGCTAAAAACTGCAAAGGTGTAATTGAGAAAACGTAGTTCTCTGAGATACGGCTGAACTAGTTTGAGCGAATCCAGATAAATTTGCTTTCCCGAGTCTGAGATGCCGTCAGCCGTGTTGTTTGGCCTCTCCCAGGCGGCGACGTCTCGGACGAGCGGGCGTTCGCTGCCGACCAGAGCATCAAGTTAGCGAAGGAAGGTGCGCCGCGCAAGTCTTAACTTGGCAAAAGAATTTGAGCAACATTTGCTCTCGCGTCCTAGAACAAAATAATGCTTCTTTTAACGTAAAACCAAATCATGGTAGTTTAGGTGGCAAATTGTAGGATTGTAAAATCAGGTACTGTGGAGGATCCTCAGCGGGGCTTCTCTGCACTTCTCTGCTGTGAAGGAGGTGCCACCGCGCTGGTGAGAAGTATCTGAGTGCTCCTGTTTGGCTGTGTGACAGCGGACTGGCAGCGAGAGGCGCTCGGAAACAGCCACTTCACGTTTCGCACGAGGAAAACACAAGATACACCTCAGTCTCTCAGCTCTTATCCACTGGAGACGGATGAGTCTCATCCTAGTTGGGGAAAAAAAATAAATTAAAAAAAAAAAAAGAAGCACTTTTACAGAAGGAGGCACTTGGACTGATGGAGCTGCACAGGAGTCTCAGAACTTCTGTGGCACCAGCGACCTGCAGCATAAAACATCTGGCTTGAAACACACAACCAACCAAATAAACAGAGCCAAAAAAAGACAGCTTACAGGAACGGAGTCTCCTGGAAACGGCAAAGAGCACCGGCCTCAGAGAAAGTCCCCCAAATGGTGATTCCATTTTAATCGCAGTCTTCCTTCTAGCACTATTTTTTTTTTTTTAAACTCATTTTTCGGGTCTCCGTGGTAACGGATCCCCACTTCCTGTGCCTACCCGCTTAGCGTTTGTGCGGGGGAAAGAAGCGGAAATATTTTAGCCGGCTTTTTTAGACATTCATTTTAATAATAACCCTGACATATGTGAATAGTAAACGAGAATAACAATAAGCAAGACCTGTAGAGGAATATTTTTGCAGTGTACGAAATTCAGCATCAAAAATATATTAATTGCTTTTATCTCAGTAAAGTGTAAACTAGGGGAGATGTATTACAGGAAAGTGCTGTTTTTGTCTGGCAGGTTTACAATGTATCTTGCATTTTATTTGATCAAAATGGATGAAGTATTAGCCTTTTAGTTTTTTGTTTTGTTCCTTAGACTTTCACGTATGTATGAGCTTAAATTAGAGCAGAGTTTTGGATTGACAAGTATAGTGAAATGATAAAGTAGGACGGCTTTAGCGACACACATTTTGTTTAAACGAATCGCGACAATGGTCCACGATGCGGGGTAGTTGCATCCCGACAGTAGAGGAACATCGGCCTGATCGTTTAGATTCTTCCTGACCTTAAAAACCAACAAGAGTCGCTCTTTCCTCACCGACTGCGGCGTGAGGAGGTAACAAACGCCCCCTCCGCGGCTGCCCTCGCCCACCTTCTTCACGCTCGTGTTCGCAAGTCCAAACCGTTGCTGAGGACAAAAAAAAAAAAAAAAAAAACATTTTTTCTCCGAACCCAAAGGGGTGACCTTGCAGGCCGCGTGACGCGCACTGAATAGCACATAAAATGTTTCCTTTCAGCGGAGGGGAAAAGTCGTCCAAAATCGCAGCGGAAACACGAGTCCCTTTTTTTTTCCTCAGCCGCCCGGGCTGAACAAGTTTGTTTAACTTGGCTTCCCTTCTCCTCCTAACGTAGGAAAGAGACGGAGCCGAAACGGGAAAAATCCCCCGTCGCGTCACCACCGTGAGAAAAGGTGAAGATCACCTGGTGACCAAAAAAAAAATAAATAAAACAAAAAGAGAATTGACGTCTGGTCACGCGTTCAAAGCCGCCCGGCCCTCTTGTCCCATTAGGAAGAAACCTGCTGCTGCTGCTGTTAGCTGTGGTTGCCACCAACCATAGACCACTATGAAGCCTTGTCCGCACTCGTGGACTCCACGCAAGGAAAGGAGATGCACAGTATCGGCCAACAGTAACTCATCCTGCCTCTTCTACGTTGTTCATGGCTGCTTCTTAGAAGAAAAGAGTGTAGATAGAGCGTGTTGTTAGCGCCCGCAGTGAGGAAGACAGACTGGTCTTTGACATTCAAAGCAGAAGACGTCGCATAGGAATATTGATGATTATTTTTGTTGTATTATATATATGTATTTTTTTTTTGAAACAGGACCTCATAACAACACAACACATCACCTCATGCATTGTTATTTTTTCCTTACCAAAAACCTGGGGAGAAGAAACTTTGATTTGCACAATTGCTTATTAAAATAGTTTCAGCGTTTGAGTTTGAATACTGTAAAATACCATTCAGATGTTCGATGGGACGTCTGAGCAACTTTGTTTAAACATATCAATACTTGCTGTTAACAGTTATCGTTGACACAGCTAGTTTTGTAAATACTAGAAAATTGAACAAAGGCCTTTTTTTTTCGCCCTCCGTTCGCATCTGTAGTTTTGTGTTTTTGGTTCTGGGGTGACGTTTGAGAGAGGGATCTGGTCACCTGGGCAACACATAGCAGCTGTTTGACAAGATGACAACATGCAGCCACATCTGTGTCCGCAGTACAAATATTGGTTTGTTTAACGGAGAGAACGAAGGAGATGACAGTCGAATTGATATATTATGTAATTTAAGCTCAAATCTCAATAGAGATAAAATAGTTGTTTTTTTTTAAAAAAGAAATTAAGGTATGTTGTAGTTTTATTTAGAGAAGATTTATGCTCGAGAAAAAAAAAAGCTTTTGTCTACAGTTTCTCCTCCCCGGGTTTCCATGATCTTTTCTCAATCTTAGCACTTTCAAACTTTTAAAAAAAGTATTTGTTTTTCTTATTAAGCTTTCTTTGTGTTCTGAATTGTATACTTGATATTGTTCATGTAATTGCCATTAGTTTAAAGTTTAGATTTTATTAATCATTGTTTATTGTGAAGAGTAACAGTATTTTGATAGACTTTCACTAATCTTATTTCCGTGGCCCTTTCTTGGGAAACAGCTTTTCTCACAACTGACCTTCGGGGAATCGAGGAAAGGCAGCAAGAAATTACTTTACAATTCTAGCTGTTTTACAGCATGTTTCTGTGCCCCTTATCGCTACTCCAGCCCTTTTCTCCCACCAAACGCTTGTTCGTTTGAAATGAGTTCATCTCTCCGCACGCAGCTCCCGCAAGCAAGCGCTTAGAAACCCGCTGCAGAAACCCCAGGACGGCGTTCCGGGGTGAGCCGAAAACACGTTTACTGGAAAAGTTTTTTGTCTCGACAGCAGCACTTTGATTCGGCCGCGCAGCCCCAGGGAGGCGCAGCTCGAGGAACCGCGGCGCGCGCTAGTGATGACGCGACTACCTGAACTGTCCTGCGGCCGCCGAGGAGACACATCACCTGGGGGGGGCGCACTTCTCCTCCCGCACTCCTGTGCTCTAACAGGCGCGGGACACAGACTTAAGGGAAAAAGAATCTAACAAGGAAGAAAATGCTTCTTTTGGCTTTATTGAGAAACTGGGTACTGTTTAGTGAGCAGAAATCCACGTGTAGTTTTGCGTAGTTTTAGCTTAAAAGTCTTGCATTCCAAGCTTTATATGTATCTTTAATTGATAGTGTTTTTTAGTGTTGTTGCCGCCACTTCGCAAAGGTGAAACAAAATGGAATATTTACATTCATCCTACACTATTTTATGACAAGTTTATCGACTACAGGGAGAATTGTACAAAAAATGCTTTGTTGACAAAATGTTTGCTTTTTGTTACACATTTCACATGCAATCAGTTGCTGCAATGTAAAATGACAGATTTGTATATTGGTTGATCCAAAGAAAAGACATTACAACAAACCTATTTACTTACTGTACAGCGCATTGTACTTTTGACTTGTAATATGTTGTTAAGGATTAAAAGATAACCGCACGGTTCCCGCTTTGTCTGTCACTCTTCACAGCCTCTCTGCTCGGGTACAAAACGGCCACTTGTGTCGCCGGCGGCGAACAAACGTCACTTTGCACAACTGAACTCCCGCTCGTGCACAAATAGTGAACAAATGCCCTCAGCGGGGACCCTGCACACAACTTCAGTGGTTTATCGGCACTTTATTGATTCGTACATTATACAAGTGGACATTCGTAAAAGGGGGAGATTATTATTATTTTTTTTTTTTTTTAAAAAAACATGCCGTCTGATATAAACAAGGACATTTTTGGTAAATACAGCACCTAAGAACAGCTAAACGCGATAATACAAAGCGTTATTTACACCGACACGCACATCCCGCAGTCGCGCGCGCGCGCGCGCTCACACACACCAAATACAAAACGTCAGTGTGTGGATGCAGATGCTTTGATCGCTGCAGCCGGACAGCAAACTGTATAAAGAAAGAGGAGCCCCTGCGTTCTGCTACCAAGTCCCACAGTCGTAAAACAGCAGCAGAACCGCGGCAGCCGACGCCCCCCCGTCCAGGGGGCACCAGCAACCCTGGGACGCTGTTGAAACGTCATCTGTAACGAAATCCTCCCTCTCGCCCCCCTCGGACTGACGCTGCGCAAAAGGCCACGAGGCCCAGTCCGACCCCCTGGGCTGACAGCACGTCAGGGTGGAGGAGAAAAAAAAGAGCAGCTTCTCATTTAACCTGCTCAACTGAGGTGGGAAAAGTGACAGGTCAGCCCCAGATGCAGGTTTCCACCATCACCCCCCCCTTCCAGGTGGAATCCTGCAACACACACATTTCAGGGCGTTTTATCACACAACCTCACAACAGAGATGGCTGCCAAGACACACACACACACACACACACACACACACACACACACACACACCCGCTGTGCTTTGAAACGCAGCAAGAAGTCATGGTGTACAATAAAAATGGGACCCCTGCACTTTCAAACGACTGGACAGTTGGTCTGAAATAGAATAAAACGTTTTCTGGGAAGAATCCTTATAATAACAGTCCAGTTCACATTAGGAAAAATAATGTATATAAATGTTACTAAGTTCTCCTTATAAAGCAAGTGATTCAGCAGCCAGGAAGCGATGCTATTGGTCGCAGCGAGATCATGCGCCGGGGACGACACGCGTTCCGCCAGGGAACCCGAAACGCCCACAATTCCCCTCCACGACAACAACAAACAACAACAAAAGCTGCTCAACATGTTCAGAAACAATTAAAACCCTCGTCTGGTCCTGCAACAACATGCAATGCTACTGTAACAAAAGCAACCGAACTGCGTCACTAGTCGACCCGCCGACCACCGCGGCGTCTGGTCACGGCGCTGTGGCAACAGCCGGCGAAGCTCGACGTCTACCGGGCAGAAGGGAAGTAGGTGTAGACATGAACAAGCACGGGACGTACGTGACATTTTTGCGACAGCTTCGCCACATGCTTACCAGACGAAGGTTTACTGTGTCTTCTAAGACTCGCTGGGGTAACGCAACACGGTAAACTGCGACGCAGCCATGGTGGGCGGTGGATCTCCTCCGGCAGAAAGCGGCTGAAGTCACTGAGGAGCTGCGCCTCACTCCCTCGCTGGCTCACCAGTCCCTGGGCCAGTTTAAACAGTCCCTCTTCTTGCACCTGTACCTCCCCATCAGTACTTGCCCTCTTTTTTCTTTTTTGCATTTGCAGAGGTTACAAGAATAAAACGCAATTTTGAAACACAGAAGCTCAACATCAGTTTCTTAGCTTTTTGTACTTTAAAAGATTGGTGATCATCTCCAGGGTCCTCTAGACAAACTTGATCACATTCCATGATGTCATAGTGTCACTTGTATTTGGATTCCTCTTAGCAACGCGGCGAATCCCACAGGGACCCTTTAGCTGTACAATGTGCTTCATCGGCCCAGATCCGAGTTACATACCTTTTCTGTTAACATGTTAGATAGGAGAAAAGAAATAAATTAAAAAAAGTTTTTTTTTTCCCCCCCAAAAACATTTGTACTGTAGTGAGAAACTAAGGAACTGTCCTGAGCCTCCTTACAGGTCAAAGGTTACAGCAGCTGAGCCGCCACAGTGCCATTAGCAGACTATACAGGCAGGGGCTTAAAAATTAAAATATATCCACTGACTAATCGCATCATCGCTATCGAATCTTCCATCCAAATCATGATCATGCAGTGCACCCATAGCCAGCTCTGAGCTTCTAAACTACAAAATTAATTCCTGCTACAAATAGTTTTCAACTAGATAACAAACCTAAGTAAACAGATGTATAGTTTTAAAGAAATGTCCAGCATAAACTGTAAATTACAAAAAAGACAATTTGGCCCAGAACTTGCAAACCCACTGGAAACACAGCTCGGGTGCCAAAGATTCCTCTGTGTTTCTAAAGTGGAGGAGTTGGCTCAACTGTGTCCCCGATACGTTTCTATTCTCTTTCTGGGGGGGGGGGCCCTCTTCCACCAAACCCATCCTCACTTTACACAGAAAACCCCTAAGTCAGTGTGACTTGCACAAAAGAAGAAGAAGTAAAAACAAAAAGACTCAAGTCGAAGGGGAGGAATGAAAACCCTAAACGCTGCCGTCCGTTGCCTCCTCGGTGCACCACACGGCTCAGTCGATCTTGACAGCAGCGTAAATCTTCCGTATGAACATGTAGGCGGCGTAGAAACCGATGGTCCCCGTCAGGAGCCAGAAGGAGAGCACCATGAGGGCTGTGTAGCCGAAGTACAGCAAGGAGGGGATGAACTCCACGATGTCCAGCTGTAAAACCCACAGAGAACGGCTATCAGCGTTAGGCCCCACCCCCAGTCACGCAGCAGCAGGACTAAATCCTCTCCTACGAAGGGCCTCTCAGTGCTGGCAGTTCTGTGAGCCACGACATGATGCCCTCAACACAGCTACGTTTGTGGAGGACGTTCACCTGACTTTGTTCATCGCATTATTTCCTTTCAGAACATTCTAGTGGTTCCTCTTTCTGAGAAGAAGCTTCAATGGCTTCACTGCCTCGTTGGAAAGACTTTCTCCACACAACACGTACACTTGATGCGGTTCCTGAGAATCACCCGTCAAAACAAATCCACACTCTACACATGACGGGTGGCCCTTTCCACTGAAACTTAGCTTTCAGATGCTGTGTTGATCTCACAAAAAAAAAAAAAAAACCGTCCACAGATGTTTGCTAAAGGCCCCTCATCCTCTGTGTCTATACTGTGCACATGACAACGTCACAGTGCTAACAGGTTACAGCGTGCGGCTCTGCTCTATGAACAGAACTAACAAAAGTTGAGCTCCTCCAATCACATAGCAGGACTCAACTGAATAAAGAATAATTATTTCTCAATTCTTTAACTCAAATAAATAAATTGCATAATTGATTTGATGCTACTCAGAGAAATATTCAGACTATTTATCAAGCGGTCTTTCCACAGGGCAGCAAAGCAACATTCACAGCTCAGCTGTTCAAGAGCCTCTGTTTTTGCAGACAACCCTAACATCAAGACACTTTGTAAAAAAGGATCAGTTAAAGGATTATTATTATTATTATTATTATTATTATTATTATTAATACTACTAATAATAGCTCTAGTTCTTAAATGGTCTTGACAGTGCAGCAGGAGATTATACTGATCCAGTGGAGCCTCAGTGTAAAACCAATGCTCCACTGGCTCAAGGGGTCAGCTGAGGTGATTCAGGTGAGCTGTAAGGACGTCCCCTGGCCGACCCCGACCCTCACCAGGACAAGTGGGATAGGGAAGTGAAGTGAACGCGGGCATCAGGGGGGAAGCGGTCAACAACGTCAGTGCTGTCGACACGGAAACCTGTCTGGTCAGGAGCCACCAGCTCACACCAGCAGCCACCGGCTGGCAACGACCACCGCGTGGCGGACACAATGGTGAACATCCCAGCTCTTTCCAGCACTGAAGACAAAGGCCCTGAACCCCCAGTAAAACAAGTCAAATGGGCTTCTACTTCAATACAGCAGTTTGGCTCAGGCTATTAAGAAATATCTGGATAGAAAATACACACAAAATTTATGTTTTCACTTTCTAACCACAGATGTTTTGGTGATTTAAAAATTTAAAAAAAAAAAAAAAAAAAAAAAAAAAAAAAAAAAAAAATTTTTTGCCCCCACCCCACCAGACTAGCAAAATGGTACCTTATTGACAAAGTAGAACACTGCATAGATGAGCACGTAGAAGGCAGAACCACCAGAGACCAAGAAGGTTCGCCACCACCAGCGGTAGTCCTGCAGAGAAACACCCCACTCAAACACTGGTCAAGCAGCAGCCTATTCAGTCATTATCTAACATGTCACACAAACACTTCTGAGATAAAAAACGTTTAGCATTTTTCCTGCATTACAAGAATGTTTGAATTTGAACCTCTGACGGATTCAGGAGGCCCCGATTCTGACCTTTCCTCGTCTTTATGTTCATTTACAGCACGTCTACTTACCCACAACACACAGAAGTGGTTGTGCTGCCATTGAATAAAGCATTAGACTCATGAGATTTGAACAACAGCTGGAAAGAGCCCCAGCAGCACTGACCTCAGCACACAGCTGGAAGTAGACCATGACGATGCTGATCTGGGAACAGGACACCACCAGGATAATGAAGACCAGGAAGAGGAACCCAAACAGATAGTAGAACTGGTTCTCCCATATGGCCTAAAGGAGAACAATGCAGCTCTGATCATTAACTGCATGCTAAGAAACTTCCAAAGGTCAAACAAAGGATTTTTTTTCAAAAACTTCATTTTTCCTACAGACCTTCTGCAAAGAAAACCTACATTCAAGTTAACCCTGAGGAAGCAGGGTGGCAGCGTTTCTACAAGCACTGTGTCGATTTAAACCATCTGGGTGTTAGTGAGAGGTCTAGAGAAAGCGGCGAGTTGGAAGCTCACGCTGAATATGAAGAAGAGCTCGATGAACATGGCGCCAAACGGCAGGATCCCGGCCATCAGAATTCTGCTCAACCACAAGCAACACAAACCTTACATCAGACCTTGAAACAATGAGCATCAAAAGCATTATGTGAAGACAGTAATGCAGTTCACCAATTACACGCAGGGCAGTTTGACCCTGGGTTACTCGGGTCCACCGGGCACCACGAACAACCAAAAACTGTTTAAAAAATTTTGAATGCACATTAAAAAAAAAATTAATGATCCTGCATTTAAGTGTCACGTTGCAGGAAATTTAGTGACATTTGAGTCACTGCAGAGAAGATCCTGGAGGGGAAAATAGTGGCATGTCTCAGGGTCACCTTAGAAGAAAAAAATGGGTAGCATTTCTGGAGTCACGTGTGTGTGTGTGTGTTGGGGGGGGGGTTAGAGGTATCCAGTGATGTTCCTAGGGTTGCATTTGGAAAAATCACGTTGTGTTTTTGGGGTCACACTGAAGTGCGTTTGTGGGTTAGAGACTCTTGCGGCAATACTAGCACGTGGGACACTCACCCCACAAACTTGTTCATGTACCAGCGCTGCTCTGGGACCTGCCGAGGGATCTGGTTGGTTCGCACGGGGTTGTCGTAGGGCTGCTTACGGAAGCCAAAGTAGTAGCCCAGGTAGACGAGAGGCATGGAGATGCCGAACCACATGCAGAGGAGTGCCACCATGGTGGAGAAAGGCACCTGGAAGAGAAGCAACACTCACTCACATCTCTGCACTCTCAGCTGTGATTTCTTTCAGACCCTGACTTCTTTTCATTCAAAGTCCACCACCCCCATCGAGTACTTCTAAGCAAAGTCAGTCACCCAAGATTCAGGTTCATTCAGGTGAATTTTCAGGTTCAACTTTCCCATATAGCCATAACACTTGTACAGGCACCACAGAATACATCTAAAACACAGTAATGCCACATAGCACCTGTTTTGTTCAATATGAAATTATAATAAATAAGTGTATTAAAAGTTGCAAGATAAGTGAGGAGGAAACAAGCAATAAACAAACAGCTCTATATGAATAGGCTGACAAAGCTGTGATATTTGAGGTTTTTAGGCCTAAAGAAACTGACACGCTTTTGGCATTCAATAAGATGTCATATGATAGCTTTTTGGTGGCTTATTTCATCAAATCAGGGTCGGTTTGCACTCCTAAGCCACGGGTTCAGACAAAAGCTGCTGACATCATCATGTCTGAGAGTTGCTTACCGCACCAGACGAGTGCTCTCCCCAGATGAAACAGTTGAGAATAAAGCAGATACCGAAGACCACAGCAGGATATAAGGTGGCCGTCTGCAATGAGCAACATACACCGTGTCAACATAAACACAATAAATGTTAGCGCACAATAAGCGCTCATCTACAAACAGGAGCAGACAGAGGGGCTTTATATCCTCATATGCAAAATTTTTCTGATGATTATATTAAAACATTATATAAACCTCTAAAAAATAACAAATTTGTATATCTTTGTAAAATGTGCATTATACATGTATGCAGCGACACACAGTAAGGGAAAAAAAAAAAAACTATCTGGGCTCAAGTCTGAGGTGAGAAGTGTGAATACTCACACAGAAGGCTCCCTTCTTCCAACGGTGCCCTTTCAGAGTGCGATACAACCGCCCAGCAAAATAGCCGCCAAACACCCTGAACAGGAAGGAAGCAGCCAGTCAGCCCAACACATTCTCTACTCTGTACACAGGACTCACGTAGTGTTAACAGATCTCAAGAATGCAACACAAAAGGTATTTAATGCTTGTTAGACATGCTTGTGTAAATGTGCAAAAACTGCATTTTAAACAGTGCAGAAAAACAAAAGAGGCCTTTGGACTAGCAGTGTGCTCAGAGTGCCACTGACCCCATGAACATGAAGAGGAAGCAGGCTGTGGTCATCAGGGCGCCTCTACTGGAGGGTGACAGCATTCCCAACATAGCAACAACTAGAGAAAAAAAACAAAAAAAAAAAAATGACCGTATCATGGATTTTGGAGCAGCAGACACTAATCTGACTTAACAGCCTGCACAGGGATTGTGAGACACAGCCACTTCATGGAAATCAAGATCTTCCAGCAACATATTAAAAAACACACTGTGGTTACATTTACTGTGAGAATCATGGCAGGTTTTCTTCTTTGTGAGGACAAAAGCACCTCATTCCATTAAATGTGTGCTTGTGGCAAACACTTTTCCTGAAAACAATTCCCGCAGACAGAAATTTTCATTCTTTTCACTGTCAATATTGTGCATGGAAACATAAATGTTTGCTGAAAGCCAGAGCTGCAAATTCTATCTAAATATTAAACACAGAGTCACTTACAGATGACAATGAGAACCATGCAGAAGAGCTGGATGCCTGAGCCCAGCAGGGAGCTGAGAATCATGGGATATTGGGGTGGGCGGAACACATCGCCGTGCACGTTCTTCCAGCCAGATTCCTCCATGGTGTCCTCCTGGCAGGAGAAAGAGAAGCGAGTCAGTACACCCCAACATGTTCCCACGTACACGCCGAGAGGAACAAAACAAGCTGCAGAAAATCAGCAATAAAACATCATTGATCCACCTGGTCATGTCCATGACAACGCATCACTGCAACATTTACAACATCATACATATATATCTAACCCTCCTTAGTATTGGCAAGCTGCTGTTCATATTGTTTTTGTCTCAGCTGAGATGTATTAAATTAGCTGAGTAAACAACTGATAAATTTAGTTCTAAGTCTCATTAAAACAAATGTGTCAGAGAGGGCACTTTAATGCTAATTTATTAAATTAAATTAAAACTTGAATGTTTTTACTTGTAATTGAAGTCAATGTTGCATGATTTGCTCACTTTAGATAAGTCCTTTCTTTGGTTTTTAAGTTGTTCAAAGGGAGGGGGTGATAAAAACAGTAACTGCACAGCTATCACGGGCTCATGTCAACAATGTAGTGAATATTTTAAACAGTTAAAGACAAACATATAAAAACCAACTGACTGAAATTCATCTCCAGATAACACAAAAAACAATGAGCATCTTGTGAGGAAGCTGATCTGTGAAGTGCTGTTAATTCAATAAACAGCTTTTTATTAAGAGCTCGGGGGAAGCCGTCCCAGCGGGCGGCATTACACACCACAACAGGCTCCCTGGGGAAACAGCGCCTGTCTTCTTATATCTGTTATATTTAAGCTTCACACTCCATTGAAGCATCCCTGCAGCTACGTGACTAATTTCAAATGCCTCATGTCAGTGGACAATAAAGGGAACCTGAGGCAGAGTGACGACGAGTGTATCGAAAAATTAATGGCACAGTGAGGTAGGTGTGGGTCTCCTACAATGTCGTCTTCTCGGTTGTAGTTGGCAATGTCCTTCCTCAGGGTCCTGATGATGATCATACTCAGAATACCTGCACAGCAGAAAACACCTGATGAGCTGGAGAATACATCTCAAACAGCCACACAAAACAGTGACAAAAAAACCTTTTGCTATATGAATTATGTTAGTATATTAATTAGACTTACGTCAACAGCAAGCTTTTAAGCAGAAGTGAAAATACAACAGAAATGCAAAAATGAAAATAATTCTGGATACGTATCAGTAATATGTAACAGACTATTTAAACACCCAAGTGGGTGCCATTCATCTACGATACAAACTTCTGTTATGTGCATATACACCTGGGAAACAATAATAGAAATAATATAATAAAAAGCAGCCTGCATTTGCGTGTGCAGCATTACACTCATTGCGATGATTCTGTTGTAGACCGAGGTGTCAGTTGCGTCTTGGAACACCAACCCAATGTGAGACATCTTTAATAGAAGTATCATCTGCTGACACTGTGGCCAGGTGTAGGGGCTCTGCCGGTCTTACCAGAGAGGAAGAAAACCACCACGACCGAGTTGATGATGGAGAACCAGTGGATCTGCACGTCACTCATGGTGAGATACGTATCCCAGCGCAAGGCCCATTTCACCAAGCTCTCCTGTGAAGGTCATGAGGAAGGAGGAGAGAGGTTAAGCCCTTTCCTGCTTTGGGTGATCTCAGGACCAGACAAAACTTGCTGCTCACCTTCCAGCGGACCGAGTAGGTGAAGAGCACCTCATTCTCCTTGGTGGGGTCAATCTCTTGAGGTGCAGAGCCACCAGCATCCGGCAGGTTACAGGAGACCTTTTCCCCTTTCAGCTCTGTGTGGAGTAGTTAGAGAGTTTGTACTCAATTCACAAGGAAGCATGAGGAGCACAGCATTTCAAACACATCAGCAATATGTGAGTAAACTCAGCAATACAGAAGAGAGAGACAAAAAGAACACTTTGCCAGATTGTGGTTTGTTTCTGATGGTTTTGATGCTATAATCACTGGACACAGGAGTAAACTTCTGCATCTGACAATCCTTTCATCAATACAAACCCCAAGAAGAAATACACCTATACCCCAGTATCTGAGCGTAATTGGTTTCCAGAAAATGCTCAAATACTGCAAACTCTGATATTGGGAAGCTACTGTCATTATTTTTTTATGAGGGAAATTGTGATTTGTTGTGGGTTCATCCAAGAGACCCTAATTCATTTCCCCATAATATCTCTGACACTCTAAAACACACATTTCAGAGTTATAAAGAACCAGTTTTAATGCCAATTACCAAACAGTTAATAAGGTCATTAAAATGAAAATGTGTGCTTATATAGTTAGTTTTTTTCTTTGTATTGTTCCGTCCTTGTTATACACCATATATAATTTGAAAGGCAGCTTAGACTCATTTCTTTTTTACTATACTGTTGAAGTTCGGTTTCAATGAGGCAAATGGGAAAAGGTATAACTATGACAGAAAACAATATGCATATATTAAATTTGTGAAAAACACATAACACGCAAAACACTAATATTGCTGATGTGATCTCTCACTTAGCTAGCATACAGCACAAACACAGCATTAACAGTTAGACAGCAAAATATATGTTTCAAATGTAAGAACTATCACCCGATAACTTACAACAACGCAGGTGATGCTTTGAGGGCCTAGAGAAGACAGCAAACTGAACTGGATTTAAGTGAACAAACCACTCTGCACTGTCTCAGAAGATGTGAAAAAAGGACATCAAGCAGGGACCCATTAAAAGAAACATTATTGTAATGACAAGGAACTGTAATACCAGTGAGTTCTAACAGGTCACAGTATTTCACACAGACCGTTTTAAATTACAGCATATGTTTCATTTCTTATTAGTAGTAGTAATAGCAAGAAAAAGTTTGTCAGATAAATTTATGTAAAAATTACCAAATGAAAATAATAGGAAAAACAATAAAATATACTCGCTATAACAAGCGGATACTGGGGTACTTTCCAAATTGCAAACTACATCTGAACATTAGCACACAGGAGGAAAACCTGACAACGCAGGTTTGCTGGGCCCAGTGTTGCCACGCAGAATCATACTCGTACCCCCCCCCCCTCAAATATTTCTCTGCTGCACTTTTGGCTTCACGTGGAGAAAACTCACTACTCCAGGATTTCAACTCCAATACCAAGACAATATTTGTATATGACTTGTTATACTGGGAGCTGAAATACTGCGATATAGGCGTACAATGATTCCTCAAAAACAACGCAAAAATATCATCAGGTAAAAATCCTAGCTCAGACTACACATATGCCCAATAAATCTACTTTGAGTCATTATTTTGGTGGTTTACAATGTTCAGTTTTTATACATTTAAATACAGTTACAGTGGTGCTTGACACAAGTCGTTCTGCCAAAAAATGGTTAAAGAAGAACAAAGTTAAGGTTTTGGAATGGCCAAGTAAAGTCCTGACCTTAATCCAATAGAAATGTTGTGGAAGGACCTGAAGCGAGCAGTTCATGGGAGTAAACCCACCAACATAAGAGTTGAAGCTGTTTTGTAAGGAGGAATGATGTAAAATTCCTTCGAGCCGACATGCAGGACTGATCAACAATTACCGGAAATGTTTAGTTACAGTTATTGCTGCACAAGGGGGTCACACCAGATCCTGAAAGCAAAGGTTCACATACTTTTGCCACTCATAGATGTGTTATTGGATCATTTTCCTCAATAAATAAATGACTAGGTCTAATCTTTTTGACTCATTTGTTTGATTTGGTTCTCTTTATCTCCTTTTAGGACTTGTGTGAAAATCTGACGTAGTTTTATGTCAAATTTATGCAGAAATATTGAAAGTTCTGAAGGGTTCACAAACTTTCAAGCACCACTGTATTTACCCAACCACCTATTAAAGCCGTGCTGCTCTAAGTTCTGTGAAACATACACTCATACACATTAAGACCAACTTAGTCTCCAGTTCACCTCAAATGCTCTTCTTAATGGGAAACCAACATGAACATGGGGAGAACATGTAAACTCCATGCACACTGACCCAGATTCAAACTGGATCGAACAGATTCTGTTCAATTCACACAACAGATTGTGTGTATTTTTAATTTTGCATTTGAATGAATTTTAGGCATCGAAACCCTTCCTTCTCCCCTCATCCATCTCTATAAAACAATAACAAACCTTCAAGGTTGATGCTCTGGGGTACGACCTCGAATCGCACTACTCTGAAATTGTGTTCCTCCTCCTGTTCCACCTTCTCTTTGTGGTAGTGGAGGATGAAGGACAAGTGGTTATGCAAGTACACCTGAGGAACAAGAAGACAGAGTCAAATACGGCAGTCAGCAACACTTGTGGAGTACAGCAGAGCTTCATGAAGGGGGGAAAAATGTCTGAGGCTTACCAACACTATCCAACTAAATCCAATGACCTATGAGCTTTGCTAAAATTAATTTCTCTTACAAGGTCATTCCTAGGGTAAGTGATCCATTAAAAAGCAGCCAATTTTTTCATTTATTAATGAATTAGCTGGCCTTTCATCTTTCAGAGACAAGATTAAAAAGTTTACTTAATGAGATTAATGGGTTTATAAAAAGATTTATAAAATACATATCAATGGGATAATTAAGGCTGTGTTAATCCAATACTATCCAGTAGAATAAATATTTTAGAAGAAATTCAGTTCCTTCTGCTACATTATACATACATACATACATACATTATACATCATGTGACACTTCAGAGACAGATACCTTGTTGTTGTCTGTGAAGCCCAGTCTATAACCATGTTCAAACTGCACATCCTTCATGGCATCCTTCTTCTGCTCATCATCTGTCCCGCCCTCACGGTTTGGGTAGAACTCGAGCCTTGTGGCCACAGGGAGGTTGTCTGCAATCCTGGTGTCAAAAACAAAACGGTAATAAAGGATCTACAAAAGCCATTTCTGCACCCATCACACCATCAATTTTCATGTTTTCATTTTTTTAAGATAAAATGTAAAATTAACTTACATGTATGCTAAACGTGCACTGCAAGCTCAAAATTGCCCCGGAATGCGGTCAATTTGAAGTAAAAACATCTTTTTCTATTCTATAAACATAATCTATAACATAATCTCTTTAGAAATGATCATTTTAAGGGTCTGCCTGTTGGTGATTTTTAACTCCCTTCCCTCTGTGCAAATGCAAATTTTCCTTCCTTTACATGTGCCATCATGATTTTCAACACTCCCCTTTGTCCCATCAGAAAAGAGGTGCTCATCACCAACCTACCAAATGCTGTGTTATTATTAGCATTAATGATATCTGTTAATTTTCTGACACCTTTATCCAAGTTGACTTACAATGCTACAGTTTAGTCATTCACTCGTTTATTCAGCAGCGTTTCTGTATAGTATCAATAGAAGATCAATTACCTTGTTCAAGGGATTCAAAAAAAGATTTGCTAGAATACAAGACAATGACTAATCTCTGTGCTGCCCGATGTCCCTGTTCTCACTGTAAGATCATTTTCAAAACTGATATGTATTTGTAATAAGAATTTAATTGGAATAACCACCGTAAAATCATTTTTTTCTATCACCCACCTATGACAAATGATAGCTGAAGTTAATACTACTTGCAAACATTAGATGATAATTATGGACAGAGGACAGCGGTGTCCACTAAACTGGGTGAGAGAGGCAGGAGACTCACAGATGGACGTAGTACTCCTCCTGGATGCGCTCCGCAATGAGTTTGCTCTGCTCCACAGTCAGTTTGAGTGGTTTTTTGATCTCCCCACACACCACCTCGCATTTGCGTTCCTGGTTCATCAGTACTGTGTAGGGAGTGTTCACAATACGGTCGCCCCGCAGCACCTCCCCTGCAAGTGTAAATGTGCACAAATCAACTACTGCAATGGCCAACATTTGCGAAAGCTTCTCTTAGAAATAGAAAACTAAGTAACACTGCATTGAACTTGAAATTCCTGCCATTCAAGTGCTGTGACTGTGTAAATTGTCTCAAGCAGACCTGAAAGGTTAGAGGAAGGGCACAACTCAACCGATTTCCCTCCTCAAACACACACACAGATAAGTCTAACATGGGACACAATCTGGGCTTCACAATGGTATTGGAATCGCATTGGTATTGCCCCAACGCTTAGATTTGATCGATAATTCAAACTGACATTTGATGCACAAAAATGTCTGCAGTGTGGAACTTTTTCAGAGTGAGTGACAAAAACAATTGCTGTTTAACACTTGTGAAATTACACAAGTAATTGTGTCTACAGCGAGGGATCGACCATATTAGAAGCTGCATTAAACAGTGAAAAAAAAAAATCAGAATTTCCTACAAGGTAGCTATCTCTCATTTGTTAAGAAAAATGTGCAAAACAGTGGGATGCACTTCCAACAAAAAAATGTATTGTTAAGTGGTGTTATATTTTTACCATTGTATCATTTTACCCTTTTTCAATTTTCATTATTTCAATTGTGGTTAGATTTTTTTTTATCATCCAAAAAGGAAGAAAAGGGTTACACAGCATTTAAGGCTACAGCCAACAAAACCAATCCCTACTCAAGGCCCAGGCAGCCAAATGTGGTCCAGTAAATGCCACTTATTTTAATGATTGTACATGGTCTGTAAAATAAAATGTTACATAAATAAATGCTATATTCATCTGTAATTCTCATCTAGGCAGATCTAGACCCATGTTTCTTCTGTATTTCATTAATGTGTATATTGGCTGACAGGTACATAAAAATTACCAGATATGGGCACAGAATTCTCATATTGTGCATCTCTAGAGACAAGGACTGGTGCGCATGTTTACCAATCAGTGAAAATTTCAGTACAGCACCACCAGGTATGGAAATGTACTGGAAAAATGTACTGGACAGAAGTCACTCACCCAGGTTCTCTGCCTTGTAGATCACATTTTTAGGCTGGCAGAAGGGCAAGGAGTAGTATTCGTAAGGCAGCTGGGTTCGCGAGCTCGTGAGCTTCACAGCCTGCACATAGCAAGGAGAAATGCCAGGTCAGGCTAATTCATGGGCCTTGTGCACAAACAGCTTCTCAAAACTGAAATGTCCATTATTAAATGCCAGATTTCCATAAGGAAACTTCATCCTAAAATAACATGAAGTCACAATTATATAATTGCACTAAAATCAAGTTTCCACAGAACTGACAGGCAAACATCAAAATTTTTGACTACTGTGAAAAGCAGTTTGGCAGTGACTGCTTCAACTGTTTGCTTCAGCCACTGTTGTTCAAAGAACTGAACAGAAGCCCTTCAGAAACCATGAACATATTGAAGGTCTTTATGCATTAACTAACTAATCTAACCAGTTATCTTTCGTCATTTATGTTGCTGAGTAGTTGTGGTTCCTGGCTTGGGACAGCGGTGAAAGACTGTACGGAGGCCACAGCCAGGAATCGGAAAACCTCCCCATACCAACAGTGTGATATCAAGAGTCAGGCCAAAGCCCTACCTTTATCTCCACAGGGTCATTCTGGTGGAAGTCTATAGGAGCTACACCAGGCACGTAGAAACTCCTGACCACATGTAGCGTGGACAGCAAAACCAGGGCCCATGTCTCCTGAAACACACACAGAGATCATTCATCAGTAAGCATATCATAAAAGTATGAAAACCATCATAGAACATTTTAAAATCTTCAACACAGCACACTGTATTCCAAACCCATTTTAAACACCATAACCGTTATACTGAACTGTTTAAACAAACCAAAATGTGCAGTCATCTCTACCATTGCTTCAGCATGTTGAAACAGTCACTTGAGCAAGAATGCCTTGTTGCATCAATCAATTTTACTTATATTATCCATTTATTCTTAAGTCTTGCAGGATAGCACTGAGAATTCAAAATACAGAACATTGAACTAAATTCTATATATTGCGGTAGTAATGGTGGTAGAGAAATTTGACTGTACTTTGATAATCCTGTGTGTGCATCTAAAGCTCTCTGCCTTCTGCGAGACTTACTTTTGTTCTCTGTGTTATGTCACTTGCATACAAGTACATTTAAAATACAAGTTTTATATATACATCAAGACCAGTTACGACGTAGCATTTCACATTACACAACCGGCGAAAAAATGTTTCGGGCCCTTCTGTCACAGACAGACAGGTTCTTTCACATTCCTCCACTTTTATCCAACTACAAATTATTTAACTATTTGACAGCATGTTTACACACCAAATAATAGATATCAAAAACAATACATAAAAAGCCTCACGTGTCTGAGGTGGCCCAGTGGTGAGACACATCAGTTTTTAAAAATATTTGGCATTATTATTTACACATCAGGTAAACTGAACAGCAGTAAGACGGGACTTATGTACGGACACAGCAGGAGACACTGAATGGACACCAGTGACTAACTAAAAGAAAAAAGTTTCTGGGGAGAAACTATTTATATATTCATTTTTCTTTTAATTTAAAGTTTGGAAGTAGGCTGCCAACCGTGTGGTTTGGGGCTCTGCATTAGGGAAACGCAACACCTGCATTTCGACACGATATCCGCTCTATTGAGGCGACGGTAGCGAACAGCTCCGGTCCCTCGGTGGATGGACGGACAGGCTGAGGGTGTGAGAACAGGCCGGTTTCCAGCCGCACACCGAGTTTGGGTCGAGCCTCCATTCCACCGCCGCGGAGATGTGTGCCAACACCGTCAGCATCACACGCCGGACAGGGGCACATTTCTTTATTTGAGCTTCTTATTCCTCACAGAAAGTCTTACGATGGCGCCGAGCGTCGCTCCCACAGCCAAACGGCTCTCGTTCCTGAAGACGAACGACTCGCGCACGACCGACACAGGAAGCGCGTAGACCCCCGCTCGCGGACACAAAATCAGAACTGGAGACACCACAAACATGCCCACACGGGCCCATCCCGCCGCAGACGGCGACACAGCAGACGATATTTAATGCAGAGCAACACAACACTTATGCAATGGTCAATTAAATAATTAAAATCAAATAATATGCCATTCTTCCCCGGTTTGTCTTACCATCGCCGCCGCCATATTGAATACACGTGTCACTGGTGACGACACCGGAAGTCTAAGGAAACGACGAGTGAAAGGGAAACGTACCTGGAATAATAGTAGCAATAATAATGAAAAAAATGTAAATTACGCTGGTTGCTCTTTATTAGGTTAACTAGTAAAGCGCAATATACTTGCTAACAAATAGGGATACAGCAGGCTTAAAACAATGTTTTCCACCTTAATCTTTGATATGAATTACAAGCAAAATAAGGCTACGATAAAGATCATGTTCCCTGTTCTTTAACAAATGTCAAGCGAACGTCCCACTCGAGGCTCGCACCACCGCCCTCTGCTGTAATGGAATGGAAATATAAAGTCAGAACTTAGCCGGTAGGTTCCACTGTGCGTTTGGTGGAGCAGGCTGGTCTTCTCACTCACCTGATCCCCTGGCTCCACATCTGCGAATTTTCACAATGTTAAAACACAAGTGAAGAACACAAGGTACAAACCAGGAAGGTTGGCTTGTCGAGTCTGTGAGGAGTCTGGCTGAGCTCTGCAGGAGGGAGCACAGGTAAGGACTTGGAGCAAACTCCCTATACATCACGGGCAATGACTCGCACCCTGCTCAGGCCGCCCTGGGTGAACACAGGGGCATCTTCAGCAACGCACTGGCCAGTTGTGCTGTTCAAAGGAGCGCTACCTGAGTTCATTTGTGCCAGCAGCCATTGGGAACCACAGTGGATCCTCTCCATGTTGTAGTGAAATTCACCTCTTACTGTCACATTGTTGTATTTATGCTGCTGTAGCCGCATACAGGTTTTCTTCAGGTTGAATTGTTCATCCAAAGTTTGACGCTAGTGCTTCACAGTCCTGAGCTGTGCATTTAGACGTAGGTTTGAATCCGTCTCAGTCTGCACCAGGTTTTTGTGTAGGTTTATTGGTAACTTATGGAAGATTGCAAAATGGTTAGCATTTGTAAAACAAAGTTTGTTTCTAACACTATATAGAGCAAGATACCATGTGTCCATATCATTCATATATATATATATATATATATATATATACACACACACACACACACACATATATATAGGTGTGTGTGTATGTGTGTGTATATATATGTGTGTGTGTATATGTATATATATATATATATATATATATAGGTATATATATAGGTATATCAAATATAGATATTCAAAAATGAATGTATAATTTACTTTTGGAAAAACATCAGCTAATTAATGTCATGCTGAATTTTGCACCCAGGTGACATATTGAAATAAACAAAAAAAGAGCCCGTATCCAACTCTGTGGCCGGGGCAGTAAGTGGCATGCAGCTTAGAGCTGGTACACTCGGACCTGAAGGATCCTGGCTGAATTCCCACCGCTGCTATAATATCCTGGAAAGTGTCCTTACCCGGCTTACTCCAGCAGAAAAAAAAATTACTAAGTTGTATGAATAAGTGTAAACCATTGTATATGTCTTTGGCGAATACATTTCAATTTTTTAGGGGCTATGTAACTATATTATTTAAGCCAGGATTACATTTTTTGACATTCACGTTTAAGTGAATTCAGTATTTTTAGAAGGTGAAGTATTTTTAGATGAACTCTAACCACGCATTTTGCTTCAAAATACTAAAGCATCAAAAAAGATAATTTTATTTTCTTCTGAACATGTGAAATCAGCCATAAACATCATACTGGAAGCTATTTGTTAAATACAAATTTATACAAGTTAAAAATTGCAAAGCTATTTTAAAAATATAAAGAATGCTTGGCTTTTTACTTTCTCATTATAAAATAGCTTTGGTTTTATCTTTTCTCCTGAGCTGTACTTACTGAAAACAGACCTGATCAAACATAGACTGGAATAATGATGCCATACTTAACTATTCAATTGCAGAAAATGAAATAATGCTTGTGTTTATAAATGTGTAAAATAAATAGTTATGTCAATGCTTACAATATATTAAGGAGAATGCACATTCTACAAGGAATCATGTACTTTTCTATATTCTGCAAAAAAATAACTGTACAATTGCCGTCTTCAAAAAGGAAAAACAATAACTACACGGGTAAAATAAAAATTGTACATCTCATGAGTATAAATCAAAGCAGTGGAAGATATGTATTCACACAGACAGAAAGTTCAGAAAGAGCAGATAAATTTGCATTTTTACATAATATTCTGCAACATAAGCTATTCGGTAACCATATAATCGATTAAGTATCACTTTCTGCTATAACAAATGCACCTGAATCGAGAACCTCAGTAACTCAGCTTATGTTATATTTTTTGCATGGGGACTTTAAACCAGTTTAAAAGCCTAATATAGGCTGCACATTATAAACTTGTAACATTATCTCTTTCAGAAATAAAAGTACTTGGAAAATAAATGTATTGGGACAATTTAGATAATGCAAACAGTGTAGCATACTCAAATGGTATTTCAGTAAAGTCCTTCGAAGAGAATAAAAGTCCAAGTGTCAATCAGTTTGGTGCACCTCAAGGTTGGTGCTGGTACTGGCTCTCTGTAGCAGTGTAGAAGTCCTCCAACACACTCTGGAGGTACTCGAACGTGGGCCGGTTCTCTGCCTTGTCCTTCCAGCACTCCAACATTATGTCATAGAGCTCCTTCGGACAGCTATCAATGCGCTGCATGCGGTAGCCCCTCTCCAGGGAGCGAATTACTTCAGGGTTCGTCATTCCTGGGTTTGACACACAAGCAGACGTTGGTTCAGAACATGCATGTAGAGGGCAGCACAGTGGCCCCACGGTCAGTGTGGTGACAAAGCAGGTAGCACTGGTGTCTCAGTGCTCCGTGGCTGTGGATTTGGACGAGGATTTAAATCTGGTTCAGTCTGAGGAGTTAGCATTTTTTTCCCTACATTCTTATGGGTTTCCTAGCAAAGTCCAAAGAAATGTGTTTCGATTGAATTGGTGACTAATTTGCCATTAGTGTGTAAGTGTGTTTTATATTGTTCTGATGGGTAAATGGCTGAAAGGTCGTGTGGAGTTCATTATAGTATATGTAGCACATGTCGACCAGAACAACACTTGTTAGTACAGGTATCCCCCAACATACGAATGCATTCCTGGAAATCGGTTTGTAAAGTGACAGCTCGTAATGCAGAGACTTAATTACCATTACGGTGTGACTTTGAAAATTCCCAAATGATCAATTCTTATTATAGTGGCACAAAAATCAGGCCCTATGTGTGGATATAGTTTGGTAAAGGTTGTTAAATAACTTCACTCATGTATGCAAAAACTTGTTAGTCAAAGACTCATATCCCGGGGGACAACTGTAATATTTTTATGCTGTTTGTTTGTTCTCGCCTTGGAACCACAGCGAACCCACCACAGACCTGGATAGGGTGTTCGGCCGTAGCTGATGATCTCGGTAAGAAGGATGCCAAATGACCAGATGTCAGACTTGATGGTGAAAGAGCCGTAGTTAATGGCCTCTGGAGCGGTCCACTTGATGGGGAACTTGGCACCTGGAGGCATTAGGAGAAGGTGTCACTACAGCTGTCATACCTCCCTGGTCCAGCCCCTCACAGCTACATTACTGCAGACACGGAAGCTATCATGTCGTCATGTTTACTAAACATTTAGTCACAGGACACTTACTTACAAATTTTTCTTACCTCATCTATTTTATTGTGTTCACATTTTCCAGTACAAATGAAAATACATAAGATTGGTCACAAATGTAAGGATTATTTCATCTTTGACAGTATGTAGTTTAATGATTTAATATTTTTTATGACCTCATAAGGTGGCACAGCTGGCAGCACCTGTGGCTCATAGCATGTGGACTGTGAGTTTCAATGTTGGTTCAAATCTGGCTGAGTGTGTGTGAAGTTTGAGTGTTTTGAGCGAGATCTGGAGTCCTCCCATTGGCCCAGGGTGCACATTTCAGGGGGAATAATAACCCTAACATGCCCTTGGTGCGAGTGAGTGAATGAGTGTGTATGAATTTGCCACAGAGGACTGCCATCCCCAACATGGTGAACCCTATCCCACACCCCATCCATCTGGGATAGACTGTAGACCATCGCAACCCTAACCTAGTGATTATCAAAAATGGATGGATGATGCCCTGAAATAATAAGGTGTTAACTGATGGAGGGCAGATGAGGGTTCCAGCCAGAGTACTAGTTATGGAGACAAAGCAAGTGTGAATTACTAAGGTGCTATAGCTACAGAAATATCAAGCTGGATGAAAGGGCAACTGGGTAAAAGTTAGGCAGCATAGCAACGGCCATTTTGGAATGGGCTCAGCTGACCTTCTCTAGCTGTGTACTCGTTGTCTTCGATGATACGAGCCAAGCCGAAGTCGGCGATCTTGCACGCCAAGGCCTTGTTGACCAGGATGTTGGCAGCTCGAAGGTCTCTGTGGATGTAGTTCCTGTGCTCGATGTAGGCCATGCCCTCTGCGATCTGAGAAGACAGCGGCAGGAGCAAACGCAGTCATGCGCAACAGCATCCACCACGTTAGTTTTTGCACAGTTACTTCAGTGTAGTTTTTGCAGAAACTTCTCAAGAGTTCCACTCTATTATGTTCAAGAGTTACGAAATCCACAAAGAAACAGAGCTGAACAGAAAGCATTTTTTGGTTGCTTTTTTTTTTTTTGCTTCACAAAACCGACTGCACTGATCAGAACCGATTGCAAGGAAGACCACACTTTGCAAAGCGCTCCAAACAGACAGCAAATTGTGTCATTTAGTGGCACGATTTGCATTTAGATCTCTAGTTGTGCCACGGCAGCAGGTTCTCCCATTCAGAGCCATCTCTGCATGTTCCACACAGGTACTGTACACATTGCAGAGGAGCTCGTGACAGGCATGTGGGATTGAGAGCTACACACTTTTACCACAGACATGTGTTCACTTAGCTGCCATACTTCGTACTCCCTCATGCTGTCATAATATAGATTTTTATTTATTTATTTATTATTTTTTTTCAATGCAGGACTTGTTCAGGACAAGGTGATAGATTCTGTTTCTTTAAATCAGAAATTGTTGAATGATCCTCCTCCTTTGTTTACCTTTTGTCACTCTGTTTGGTTTCAGTGATGCTTATTTCATTATTCTCACTTTTTTTGTCTTGGTTCCCTTTTGTTTTGTCTCAACTTCGTTGTTTCAGAATGACGCTAAGCTTGGTTGTGCCAGAAACAAACCGAGACGCTCGTAGGAAAATCAGCTGTTATAGAAGGGAGATTTGAATATGAAAATGTTGTGTTCCTGTGGAACCACATGTGGTAAAAGGGACCTACAATGTAGCCACAGAGAAGTGTGACGTGAAGCAGGGTGGCTCGTTCACCTCTCCTCATTTTCTCGCACCATGATTTCTAGGCTTATAAGAGGTGCTGAGTTAGCTTTCAAAAAAACTTCCTGCAGGCTAAAACACACATCACAGCTGAGCCATTTTCAGACATGTGACTCTGCATGTGTGTGACCATGCATCTCTTTGTGTGTGTGTGCGCATCACCAGCTTTTACACCTATGCTCAGCATATGGTTTGCAACCTGTGTGTTTGTCTGAAAGGCAACTGTGATCATGTGGCCTGGTGTTTCTCTGTCTGTTGCAGGGCCTCACCTGGGCAGAGAAGTCTATGAGTTTGGGGAGTTGGACCCGGTTGCCCTCATCGCTCTTCAGAAAGTCCAGTAAGCTGCCTGAAGCCAGGGTTAGAGGCAAAAGATATTTTTCTATATATTTTAAATCATGCTATCTTCTTTCCTGTAGTTATCAGTTCCTCTTTGTAAATATTTCAAATATGCAAGATTATATGGTGACAGAATCATAATACCAAGAAAATTCAAATGCAGTACCTAAAGACACTTGACAAAAGGTTTTAGTGTTTAACACTGGTGGTCATCTAGCACCGTGTAAGAAGTTCCAAAATGGTGACGACATCTAACAAAACTAATTTACAAGATGGTTTAATTTCCTCTTCATGTAGTGGAAGAAAGTTTGACAAAGAATTTGGGTTGTTTGGGTTTGAATTAAAACCTGTCATCTTGTTCAATCTTTTTCTTTATTCACTAATATTTGCTACATAAACAGGAAGAATGAGCCCCCAGTCACCTTTCTCCATAAACTCGGTGATGATGTAGATGGGTTCCTCCTTGGTCACCACAGCATTCAGCCGAACCAACTTGTCGTGCTGAAGTGTCTTCATGAGGTTGGCTTCGGCCAAGAAGGCCTCCACTGACATGCTGCCTGGCTTCATGGTCTTCACCGCCACCTTGGTGTGCTTGTTATATGTGGCTGAAGTGGAGACAAAACTGTTCTCACCCACAATGCAGCACATTGGCCCAGAGGTTATAAAGGCTTTGCTGAAATTCTTAATCTGAAGTATTTTAGTGAATTTTCCTTGATTTCGTGTAAACATATGGGGGGGACACTCCCTGCTCAGCGTGTGTGGAGATCGCATGTTCATGCCATGTTTACGTAGGATTCCTTCTATAGTCCAAAGAGGTGTGTTCCAGACAAACTGGTGACTTCGAATTGGCTATAATAAATGTGGACCACACTGCTCTGCTGTATAAATGTGTGAATGGCTGACGGAGGTTCATTGCAGTGTGTCTAACCTCATAAGTTACCTTGGATCAATTTTTCTGCAAAATACTGCATAGTAATCATTATAAAATGGTTTGGAAAAGTGTCTGCTGAATGAACAAACTTCCATTTTATTCTCTGCCAGAGTTTTCCCCTCTCTGCATTATCAGTATAAAATAAGATACAAAAGCATGGTTTTAATTTGCATTTCTCTGTCTGTATCCACAGACGCACGTCCATTGTGGCTCAGAGAAGCAGAACAGATTGCTTTTTAAACTGGTTGATGAATTACAAGTGATGAAAATGGCTTTTTGCTCCGCTGTTCCTCAGTAACTCACCCATCCAGACCTCCCCGAACTGTCCCGCCCCCAGCCTCTTCTCTAGCTTCAGAGACTCGCGGGGGATCTCCCAAGCATCCTTCTCCCACGGCTTCTCGGGTTTGGGGCTGATGCAGGGCATGGTCAGAGCCTGGCAGAGCCCGTCACACTGTTCTGCAGACACACAAGGAAACACACACTTGATTCTTTACATAGTCGTGCTGGGACTTTGACCTCAGTCTCACTTCCCACTTATTCCACCCCAGCAAAAAAAACAATAACGTCGGTAACAAATTCCCTTTTTAACATCAAAAAATCCCAAAACTATGTTTGCCTTAAGAGTACGTCTAACACCATCTGTTTTTCACAACTTGCTGTCCTAAGCCTGTTAAAGTATTACACCTATAGCGGTATCGCCAGCTGACCTAGCTTGACCTTAGCAGCACTAGACTGAAGAAACAAATGTAATATCTGTGTATATGCAAATGGGGTCTATCAGCACAGGGGAAGCTAACAAATGTGTTCGGCATAACTACGTTACAGCAGGCAGCTAACAACATATACAGCAAAGACAGCACGTCTGTCATTACATATACTCGCAGCAGAGGACACGTACCCTCGGATGATGTTGTACTTATTCACCACGGTACAAACTGTCAAGAGGGAGAACTTACTTTTATAGTGGCTGACCAGCTCCTGTAAGGTGCTGAATGTGATCCTGGGGGAGATATAGAAGCCGCCATTGTCCAGGGTGCGAATCTTGTAATGCTTGACAGTGTCTCCAGCCTGAGGATCACTGTCCCTCACCGACAGGGAGTAGCTGCCTGTGGACGACAGAAAGAAGAGTTCAAAGGGATGATTTAAGACTACAGACGTAGAATATCAAGGCAGCAGACCTGTTTGTCTTGTGGTAATTTTCACACGTATGATGAATGCATGGTAACTGCCGACGGGGAAGCCGATTTAGATTTGGCGTAACTGCAGCGGAACAGCTTTCATCATATATCACCTCTCAAATTTAATAGGCTGCGTTTAACAAGAAGCACATTGTGCCTCGTGCGGCAAACTGACTATTCTGCTACAGCCTAGGACTGGTCACAACGCGATCATTGTTTATAACAAACTGAAACTTTGTTTAGTGACGGGACATTGCAGCTTTGACAAAAACTTTGTGATTCCTTTGGAATTGTCTGGATTTTAGCACGAATGGCTCCTAAAATTTGATCTGATCTTCACCTAAGTCGTAATAATATTTCTTATTTAATAGGTAACAAACAACATTTTACATGTTCTTATCTTTACTAAACAGTTCAAACGATTGAGGTCATTGATGGAATGAATTATGAGAAGCTTTATGGTAAATAGAGTGGGAAATTTCAGCCGGTGAGTCAGGCGTTCCAGTCAATTCAGGTGTGGGGTTTGACCTGTCCTACAGTATGAAAACTGCACAAGGTTGTTACCTGCTCTTTATGAAGCAGTTCTGTTGAAGGGCACAGCGATGCTGGAACCACGTTCAATGGACAAATAAGACAAAAGTTTAATGTTTTGATAAATGTACATGGAGTTGTGTTGTGTGAAATTCCATATTCTACAATGTCCCATTCAGAGGCCCGACTATTGCGGTGTGAAGTTGTTCAAACAAGATATACCAAAAATAGACACAAAGTGAAATAGTTTTATAAAGCGGGACTGGCCAAAACGCCTCCTACATCCTGCCTCCTAGGTCTCTCCTAGCTGCAAAAAGCTTTTGTTTGAGGTTATCAGTATACAAACGTCATGTACCCTATCAGTTAATGCTGTGAAAACAGATACTGACTATACGAATTCAGAAACCTCAACGCTACCGGTGGCTTTAATCAAATATCCACTAGTTACTAAATACAACAGTCCACGTACTTTTCCCATCAAGGACTGTTAATTTCAAAGCTTTCACAAACCTACTTACGGCTGCATGTTGCTTAAAATGCATGTTCGTGTAATATCCTGGGTGCTGTGGTGTACATCTCACAAAGAGAATTGCAAGGTGGATAATGGAAACAGCTGTAGTGCAAATGCACTGAAACAAGATGGAAACACAACACAGCATGCCCTGCTGCCCATGTCCCATTTTACAGTGGGCTGGTAACACAAATAAGTCCTATCTCCTTACCTTTGTGCTCTGATTTGCCCTTACAGTGACCGACTAGCACTACAAGGCTCTGTCTCCACTGAATAAACAGCACACACATTTTTAGTGTTTGCAATGGACATGAATCCAAAGACCTTAACGTCTTAACAGATTACCCCTCGTGGGTCTTACCTTTAGTGGTCTCGCTGTCGCGGATCATAAAAGATCCAATGCGATTGCCAGACGCAAGGAGCTGTCTTTCTGCATCTTTCCTGCTCACACCTTTGAAGAACCACCTGGGAACAGAGACCAGGGGTGATACCAATTCAGTGTTTCGTTCACAGAGGCAAAAAAAAGACGGCCCAAATCCACAGAAGTTGGAAGTCTTGCAGCCATTTTGCGCACGGACGTCACTTCTGCTAACATGGTGAAATGCAGAACTGGCGCACTGATGGAAACTTAACCCATTTTAGAGAAGTGAAGTGTTTGTGAGATCTGTGAGTTTCTCTGTTTTCAAGGAATTTGCATGTAGTTTTCACACACATGTTTATGGGCTACATCTTCTTTCCTCCAAATTTAAATCTACTGAACATTAGATGAGCATAAGGTAGAATGTATGTTTATTTGTTTTGCAAGCATTAGCTGAAACCCACTGACCTTTTCTCACTAACTGGCTGACATAAAAAAATGTGTTAATATGCAAAGCAACAGGTTGCATGAGCAAAACAACGTACAACGATATCAGTGGGCCATTCGCTGAAGGTAGCACAGTAAATGATAAATGACGCCAGCCATGTACAACTGCAACCGAATGGCTGAACTCTAAGATCATTTGTAGTACATTTTCAAACTGCTCAGCCATGAACCAGACTGCACTACCTGCTGTTTTTATACTCCATAGCCCTTTATGACTGTCAGCATTGCTGTAGAGCACGTTGCCCACGCCTCTGCTCATTCTTGCCTGGCTTATGCCCACCTGTGAGATGACCTGTATGATCATCTCCATAAACCGCACTTCTGCATTTCATCTGTTTAAATGCTCAAATCCCAAGATACTGCAGGTTCTCCTGGTGAACACCCTAATTTACATGCTCATCTTGGCAAAGGAGTTCAGCTTTTGGACCAGAAGCTGCTGACTTCTTTTTGATGTCTAACAAAGCACAGCAGGCGCAGTGAGTTAGTGCTGGTGCCTATCAGTTACTAGGCTGTGGGTTTGATTCTGGCTTGTGTGTATGTAGGGTGTTCCCTGCCCCACTCCCTATGCTTCCAGCATATATTCTGGACCATATTTGGACAAGTCATGATCCAAATGAAAAAACAGAATCTAATACCTGAGCCTGAACATTTTAACAAAACATCTTCTGTATTATCAGAGTCACCGATCTCACTGCACGCACAGGGCTCTGCGCAGAAGCACCATCCATACTCACTCCTCTGTCTGCAAGCTGTCCTTGGCCACGTAGTTACTTGGGATGAAGCCTTCCTGTCCTGTGTTGATGGATTCTGCCTTCCACCATTCTCCTGACCTACGGAGTAATGAACACGAACATGAGGGGGGCTTTTCCACAACGCCTGACTGTTTGTTCAACTTGTCGAATGCCGTAGTCATACCAGCACATCAGAAAGTAAGTGTTACGACATAATTTACTGTACATGTAGATGCACACGTAAGATGGGTTCTCATTATATGTCGTTGGCCGATTCTGACTCTGCTTCCCTTACAGTATCAAAAACCACACAAAAAAACTGCTTTCATTGCTGTTCTTGCACCGCAAGTTGACAGTAGTAAAAATGAGACTACAATGCCGGGTCTGCACAAAAACACGAGTCTCATTCATGCAGGCCTAGAACCTCCATTTCCAAAAAGTGATCTTGTTTTGTCTGGCAACCAAGTGTAGAAAACACACTTCCAAAGCTCAAAATGCAGGAAGTTCAGGGATATAGATAACTGACCAAAAATAGAAACCGTGGGCCCATCTGTGGGTTTGTCACGACTGTCTTCTCACAGCGTGTTCGAAACTGACTGCTTTACTGCCATCGCATTTAAATGACACTGTGGTTATGAGAGGAAACTACCTCCTCAAACTAATCACTGGTTAGTTGCACGAGTAATGCGGGTTACAGCCTGTATTATAAAAACATGTAGTGCTCCCTGTGCCACAATTTAAAGTTGAATCTAGACATTTTTCTTCAGTCGGCCTGCAAATGCCTTTTTAATCAGAACGTGAATTTCACTTCTTGCTGATTTATTTTTGTATATGTAAAAAAAAGGACCCATGTGTGTAAGAAACGTTTTCTATGCTTACAGTTAGTTTTTTATAAAGGAAAATATGGGTATGCCTTTTTAAAAGTCAGGATTGTAGTGTAAATGTGGCTGTGCAAGTTTAATGTAGTGTTAACTGAAACAGCAACTTGATGGCAATGCTGAGCTTACAAAAGGGGGGGTCTCCAGTGGTGGCACTCAGTCCAGGATTTATTTAGTGGTTTAGGATACAAACTTGTAACCTGATGGTTACTGGATCAAGTACTAGGTAACAGTGAGAAACACATTGAAATAGTCAGTTAATACTTAAGAACCTAGTTAAACGCCTTAATGAAGAACTAGTAAAATTATGGTTCTGGGAATTGGATAAATGATGGTACTTCACCAGAGTAATAATAACCGAGCCTCTCCCTGCTGACCACGTGCCTATGGAATGCAACGTGCTATAGTACGTGTCAGCGTGAGAACATCAGAAGTGGCTCTGGAAAGTCCCTGGAGCTGAGTCAGCACACAGAGAAGCCAGATAAGCAATAACAGCCCTTTTTCGCTCAGGGACATGTTCTCCTGGCACAATGGCAGCACATCTAGGATCTGTCCTGCTCTGCGAAGGTGAGGGCAGCACTAGGAGGTCACCTACACGTACCCAAATAGTGAAACAAAGGGAACGGTGACCTCATATCTGTGATACCATTTGAGAATTTCCACGCCTCCTGCTTTTAACTTTGTCTGTTTAAACTGGCAAAATTATTCCCGGACAAGACATAAAAGTCGTTCCCCTTTAAAGAACTGCTTCTAACTGAAAGCCAAAACAACTTTACTTTACATAAGTCAAATCACTCATGGTAAAGGGTTATTTTGAATGTGCACTTTATTTCATACTGTGCTTCTCCTTTTGAGCATTCAGGGTTTTTTTTTTGCTAAAAGAGCAGCAGTGTACAGTTCTGTTTCTTTTTATATTACCCATCTTTGTTGCCATACAGCATACATAACCAGTGTGCTTTAAATACTATATGCAATTGGGTTCTACTATTCTATTCCACCTTTGCTCTGTCACCACTGCATTCGACAGCACTGTGATTATTATTAACAGTATTTTACTACTACAAAGTTGCCGTCTGCAGCTTTACCTATATCAGCAGTTGATCTTTGAGCAACTGAAGGTACCAGAGCAGGGCCTCTCATACGGCCTAAACCAGAAACCAAAAGGTGCTCCTAACTAAACCATCAGCCCATAACAGCTGTGTGATGTTTAGCTGGGGTTCTACTCACTCTTCCAGGACCTTCAGCTTTTCTCCTTTCTTGAAGCCGAGGTCTCCTTCATGCATAGCTTCATAGTCATACAAAGCAATGACAATGTTTTCTGGAGCCAGGAGACAGACACAGATGGGTTAGCTTGCAACTGTTTTGCAAAAGCTTGTTATAAATAAAGACACATTGATGAGTTAGTTTTTGCATAAATTGAAAATTGCTTGACCCTCTCACAAGAAGTAACGTTGAAGAATGAAACTTATCACCTCGGGTTGACAGACATTTACCATAAGAGCTAGTAAAAACCACAAAGCAGTTGCCTTGAAGATAACCAGAGAAGTAACTCAGCTCCTCTGTGACCCGTGTTTAAGACAGCCATACGCCGTGAGCGACACAGCGTGCAGCCAACACACTGTAATACTTAACGTAAAATAAAGAAATGAAAACACGGACCCCTGAACAGCACACAAAATGCACCTTGCTTGCTGTGAAACATTTTATTCTGTTTCCTACACACGGCTATGGATGTATTACTGCGTGGTCAGCAGTCAGCCTGATTACTGCCATATATTGCTGTACAGAAGCAGAATATCTGCTTTATTTATTCTGCGCTTGGAAAAATACATTACAGTGAATGTGAGTGTTCACTGTGCAGATGCAAATGCCACAAGGAAATTATTTTAAAAGTACAACTTTGCTGTTGTATCAAAAGTGTATCAAAGGCAAACATTTTCTGAACCCGGTCGAGCAGAACCTTTGCTCACTGGGCTTGGGCTGCGGGTTTCTTTTTCATAAGAACAATAACCAACCAGCTGGAATGTTGATTCATGAAACGGTCTTGGCCCAAAGCTCTCCAGTGGTTTTGAGAAAACCCAGACCAGAAAGTATGCCGTTCAGACTCCTTACCATCTTCTAAGCAGTGACAGGGATGAAACTAAATCAACGTGAAATATTTGAAAGAAAACAGGCGAAAAGGTTCACTGAGCATGACACCTGAAAGTACTTCTCAGACCAGGTTCATGCACTTTAATATGTTTCACTTCTGCTTCAGCAGTTCACTCACTGTGAATCGAGGTTTTTACAGAATGAGAAGCCTGTTTACAGCCTACTGGCATCACAGCCCTTGCGCTTCCTGCCACAGCCAGCGTTACACTAACACTGTGCGCCGCAGAGTGATGCGCAGGGGACCTCTTTCTGTTTGAGCTGGACAGATGTGAAAACGTATCCGGCTGTGAAAATATCGCTATTCCTGGCTCTATTTTCAGCTTTTGCATCTTCAGTTACCATTTGAAACAAACAACCTGTAATTAATTTAGCAACTGCAAGATATTCTTGATCGAATGCACACGCTGCTGTCAAATATGTATTAATAGTAAACTGATGTTTTTTAGGCCCCCTCCCATTTTTCCCCCACCTTTGTCTCAGTAAATATGCACGAGCATCTCTAAATCTATAAACATTCTTATGAATAAAACATTATCATGGTGACGGAAAAGGAGGCAGAGATGGAACTGTTACGCTTAAAGGCGGAATGATTTCCTTTTTTAAGGATAATTTCCATGACTGACTTGTTTGCCAGGAAAGACCAAAATCAGTGTGAAAAAATCCAGCACTTACCATCACCGCCAGCTGTGACATTGGAGTAGTTGGTTCTGTTCTGTGGTAGGAGAAGAGGAAAAAGAACAAATGAGTCACATTTTTGATCATTATTATGTCTCAATTTTGTGATGAGTTTCCCCCCCATGAGGTGGACGAACATCTCAGAAAGTCACCTTGTTCAAGGTTTCACAACCATATAGCCCATACAGTTTGTGCCTCAGAGGCCTCTAGCCCAAGTTGGCATTTCCTCTGCCTACAAATATTCTAGTTCAAAGAATATTTATCTAGTTTTTTGTTTTTTTGCGATCAGTGTCAGAAAGTAACACGTAAAGCGGTTGGGTGAAAAAAATCTTGACAAAAATAGGCATCTAAAAAGTTAAATTTGATCCTGTAGATTGCAAAACTAGGCAAAAAGACCCCAGATATTTCTGAAATCTAGGCGTGAGTTTAAGATCAAGATAAGGTTACCAGAAAACTCCCCTGCATCCCCTCCCACAGCATGTTTTTTGAAAAATACAGACCTAGTTCTAGTGTACAAGTTATCAAGCGGGCAGGATAAGGTTCTGTAGCACTAACTTCTAACCTTAAGGTCTAGGAGTGACTGCGCAGCATCACCGCTGCAGACAAACGCAGTCCGCTGTATTTGTCCGCAGCGTTGCCATTCATATTCTGACACTGAAGCTTAAGAAATAAGCTTAATTCAAATAAGACGCTGTAGATGCAGCGTATTACACAAGTGCTGGGCTAATCTGCTCTCACCATCTCCTCACAACAAGTATTTCCAGTATTTCCATTTCACTGAGTACAACACATAGGTCATGCGTTGTCTTTCAATTCTCCATCCCAGTCTTGTCCTACCAAAGGTCCCCTGTCACAGCTCCTCAGTTCTACCAACAGTATCAATATTATTTTTTTCCATTCTCATAAGGTGGGAATAGTCCGACCGCCACCGTGTCCCGCTCTCCTACTTACAGCCTTGTTCCCGGACGTCGGGTCTCTGACGTAATGCGTGGTTTGGTTCTTCTGTAGGGTGTCGTCATTGGTCACCCCTTTGCCCACTGTTTCCTCCTCCTTCTTGGACCCCATGCAGCCCATGTTGGAATCTGCTGGACACAGACATGCGAACAGGGCACTGACTCAACTGACTGTGTTATACGTGCTCTGCTGATGCCCTGTGTAGTTTTCTTTCAGAAAAATAAAGTCCTTGCGTTTCTGCCTATGTGTGTCAAACAGCAAAGGAGATAGAGCTGGCGACCGTGTCCAGATGTCCATCTTCATCGGGCCAGTCAGTTTGCCCCCAGTGGACTTGTGCTATGACAAAGGGGCACACCCCCTCTTATAAATATGACATAGTAACAAGAGAGTTAAAAATAGCATATTTCGGAAAAAGTTCTGAATATACAAATTAACGGGAACATTTTCAGGAGACATCAGCAAACAGTAAGCTTGCACAAGCACAAAAGAGGTCACAGTTCCATATAAAGCAAACTGTGTTCCTCTTCTTGCTTAATATAACATACAGAAAAGATGACATTTGTTTTCAAAGGACTGGACTAACTTAATGCACACAAAGTCACAAAAAGTGACTTTTTCCTTTCCTTTCCTTTCCTTTCTCTTAGTGAGACTTTTCTTCCAGGAAAACATTTTTTGGCCTCAATATCCACTATTTATTGATGAACCCTGTTAGCTCTTCCAGAAGTGCAGACTTTGGGCTTTTTGTTCCAGTAATTTCACATCCTAGCCCTTCTGCCAGTCAGCTGACACACACACACACACACACACACACACACACACACACACAAAAGGCCTCAAGGGGTCTCTGATACTGGCTCCAGCAGAGCAGACAGATGCCGATCTTTCACAGAATGATCTTCTCTCCGTATCTGCATTTGACCCCCAGTTCTGCCATCATCACAACGCAGCTTCAGACAACCAACCCCCATAACCCCGCAACCCCACTTGCGAGGGACGTCGCTCATTATTGCAATATGTTTATGATCATGTCTGGTTCACCTCCCTGCAGTCGCTCTGAAAGATGTGCACCTTAAATGGGATCTTCAGCTTCTGTACAAACATGTGCCGTAAGTGCAACACACAGCAACAAGATAGTACAGCTTGAAGGAATCCATATATCAGTTTTGGGGGGGTTTTTTTGTCTTTTTCATTTCATGATGTGATCATCTTTCATAAATGAGTGCAATTCCGTGATAAGATTATTTAGAATGCAGAAGTATTAGTTTTCGCTTTTTATCAGCTTTATCTAAAACTGGCATCTCCCAAACAGTACTGTCCCATCTGCAAGAATGATGTCCGAACGAGACAGAATGCGCGCTGACCATTGGTGCCCCCTAATTTATGCCTTTAAGTATATAATTTTTCAACATTAACTGAAGTATCTACTGAAGTTTCTAGGTGTGGCAGCTCCTGTTCTGAATTTATTTCTGAATTGGACCGTTTGTTGCAGGTATAACTGGATCCAGAAGCAGCACAGCGGATCACAAGGCCCGAAAACCACACCCCACACTGTATTCCACACAGCGCGGCAGGGCAGAAGTGCGCAAGAGGATTGCACAGCAGAACAGGCTTCCTGATAATAGAACGGGTTTGTGCAGTGACAGCACAGTAGTAATACTGGCCCTGGATTCAGATGGTTCAGGACTCTGGTGTTGAAGTACTTATCCTGAACTGAAACAGTGCAAATACCCAGTTATACAAACAGCTGTTCACGACAAGATGACAAGTGTAGCTGGAAAAAGACTTCAGCTTAACAAACAAACAAATAAATAATACAGCACCTCGGAATGTGTGTTACAGGCAGTTCAGGATTTGTGAGGAAAAGCACCTACGTAGGAATGGGCTCGCAACCCAGGGGAGAGCCACTTCGCACATAGTTCAGGGTCTGGCTGATAGAGAGGCTTTACAGAATGGGTTCAAACCCTGAAATGTATGTCATCTACAGTTTGAGACCAGGAAGGAGGTTCACACCCTGAAAGTCTCACTTTGTCCTATACGACCAGTATTTGAGAGGTAAAACACAACACAGACATCTCCTCTCCAAACTGTTCCTTTTCAAACAGTTCATTTGTTCAGCCAAACATTCTTATTGCATAGTATATATTTCCTAACAATCTGGTAGTGTATTGCTACTAGTCTACTGCCACTTTTATTTATTTAGAATTGTTTTCTGCCAGCAAAAGATGAATATAATACAGCACCGGTGAAAGTTATTTCGCATTTGTTTTGTCTCCGTTTAAAACTGCATTTCAGTTTCTGACCGTGAGCGGTAGGAAGCGGTGCTGCTGCCACCCTGGATCCAGGTATTTATCCTGAATTAACAGAGTAAAAGTGGCCCCTCTCTGTGAATGGAAACTACTTCAAAGTACTTAATCGTCGTAAAGTTTCATTTGAGTAGTTAAATGACTAAGTAACTGAAAACAATAAAATGATAAGTATTTTAGGTAAACTTGTTTTAAAAGTGAGCGGTGAAGAAGAGATTTGAGAATAAAGGCGTCTTACCTCACAGGTCGGCTTCTGTCTCAGTGCTGCTCTGTTATTTCTTTTCTTCCTTTTTTTGTTTCGTTTTTTTACTCATCGCCGGCCGGTTACTCCATAACGCTCTGATATAACTGTATGACAAGGAAGTGCAACCAACTCTCTCTCTCTCTCTCTCTCTCTCTCTCTCTCTCTCTCTCACATACACACACACACACACACACAGAGATACAGTCTCTCTTTCTCTCTCTTTCTCACACACACACTGATACACTCTCTCTCTCTCTCTCTCTCTCTCTTTCTCTCTCTCACACACACACACACACACACACACACACAGTCTGCACCTTGCATGCTCTCGAAGTACCTTTCAAACACCGATCACAACTATAGATCTACTGCTGAACATCATTGTGACACTTGAACTGCAGTTAAATCAAAAATAATATTGAAAATAAAAAAAATTAAATTAAAATAAAATACAGTAGAGACCCGCTCAAACCCCAAAATCTTCTGTGAGAGAAATGCACAATTAAAAAGTAAAAATATATCCATCCATCCATTATGATGACTGCGTGTCCTGAGGAAGGTCACAGGGGTCAGGAGGTTGTGCCGGGAGCAGAAAAATGTTTCAATATTTCGTTTTTTTAAAATTTATTAAGAACATTGTCTGGACTTTAAACAGTACTTTGTGCTGTTAAGTGGCAAAATGAACTTAAAAAACATCACAGCTTCACGCTCTAATACAGTGACGTGTGGAAAAGTTCAAGGGGACAGAAAACCATTTCCACGGTGTGTTTTCAGTGGATAAGAAGTAACAGTGATAGTTTTGCACAGAAGCACTTTATTAGGTATTTGGAATTACGCACATACTGCTGTACGAGGCGAGAGCAGCCGGAGAGCCCACCGCTCCTGCGACTCTACATTATATAGTCATTTTCTTCCTCTTGTCTGTGTGCAAATACACGGTGTTAATGAGCATCTTTAGCGCCACCATAACAGATTTGTACGTTTTCAGGTTTGTGAGCTGAGCTCGAACGGAAATAAGAGTCGCCTGAACGAGGCTGCGCTCCCATGAGTGTCCTGTCAATATCATAATGTTTATCTGCTTCACCCTTTAAGGACAGAAATAGGAGCCGATTTCGGTCTCAGAAAGGCTCGTCTTAGAGCGGCCGGCCCGGCCTGCGCCGCGTCCCTCTCTTGAACCCGCCACGATTCTTCTTGGAAGCAGGTGGGCGATGGATGGAGATGGCGGTGGAACTACGTAAATCCACCGTGTTGTCTTCCATGCTCCCTGACATGGACACATAATAACTAGTCTGCTGCTTCACTGACACACAAACTAGCTGAGCAGAAAATGCAGAATCCGCAGTATCTCAGTCCACTAGTAACAACTTCTGTACGAGACACTTGGTTCCACAGTTTAGTTTGCATCAGCAACTTGCCCAGGTTAGTGCTTCACTTTGCTCCGTCTTTCCCAGCCCTGCGTGGCGCTGGGTTGATGTGGCAGCCTGGGCCTCCATATGCAAACAGCTAGAGTGCAGGAGGAAGTTCAATGATCGAGCGATCGCATGAACAACAAGGCGACGCTCACATGTGCCACAGTGGCGGAACGTTGCTGAACACCGGCTGCTTCTGCCTCCAGCTGTTTTCAGATTGCTGACTTCTGCTGTTCGCAGACAGCTCTAACCGGCCGGCACGGAAAAGTCAGTTATATTCCGCTTTTTGCACTTTTCCATTTGTCAGCTGTGAGGGTCAAATGAAGTCAGAACTGATAGCTATATTTACTTTCATTATTGCGTAATTTATCTTGCTGTGATGCAGTTTAAAAAATTGTAATATTTAAACATCAGGGGCAGCACAGCTGGGAGACATGAGGCCTCACAGTTACTGCGCTGTGGGTCCTGATGTGGGTTGCAATCCAGCCTGTGTGAAGTTTGCACGATCTCTCCACGCTCAGGGTTTTCTTGAGTGCTCCAGGTTCCTCTAACAATGGAAAGATTTGTCTTTCAAGTGACGTGGTGGCTTGAAACTGGTGGTGGAGTGCGAATGGCATGGAAATGCTGGCGTGAAGTGATACTTCTACCACTTGCAGTTGGAAAAGTGTGCATCGTGTAAGTATGTGTGTTCTCCTCCCCACTTGACTTCTTCACAAGGCTTATGATGCACGTCCCCACTGAGACAGTGAGATGGAGAAGCAAAACCAGAAATGAATGAGAATAAATGAGATTTCCTATTCAGGCACGATGAGAATACAGATCTTTGCGTGTGTCTGGCTGCGTCACGATTTTTCCATTTTCTTTAGGCATTTCCACCAGCTGTGGTCACAGGTGACCCGCAGGTTCCGGATTCGTTCGTCTCTAATATCATTCATGCACACACAGGTGAGCCATACACACAACTGGCATTTTAGAAGCTGCTGAGGTGTGTGGATATATTGGCTGCAGACGGAAACCAGAGAACCCGAAAGAGTCACAGTACAAGTATGAAGGCTCATGTTTACATTTACATTTATTCATGTACCACATGCTTTTCTCCAAAGCAACACACAACTGAGAGCAAACAGAAGTGTAATTTTACCAACCGATGGAGAAATACATTTCATTTGAGAAATCCCCGTCATTTTAAAAAGCCATTTGGAACAGAGCAAATTAGTGCGATGCACGAGTAGCTGCATAATACATAGATGTAACTGTAGGGAAAAACAAAATAGACACTTGGCGGTGCTAAATGGAGGGACAACCTGGTGGATCGAGGTGGACGGACAGCTTTGGACGTGAGTGTTAACAGCACAAAGTAAAGCCGGCCAGCAGCCGGCAGCAGCGCCACCACCCTTCTGACTTCTACTGTCTCTTAACTGCCATTTAAATGGTCAGTTTGTTGTAACACTTTAGATTTTCTCCATTACTTCTACTGTAACTGTACTTGTAAATTTCTGGACATTTTCTGAGCCATTTTTGGCATCAGCACATTTTAAATTTACTCAGATAAATACAAAAATGTACTTTAACTAAACCACATTTCCGTCACCCTCTTCTTACTACATCTGAATTTTTAACATCATGTTTCAGGGGCCAGCAGGGTGCCAGTAGTGCCAACTGGTTGGGCAGGAGTTCAACTCCAGCTCAGTGTTTGTGGAGTTTGTCTGTGTGGCTTCTGTTTCCTCCCACAGTCCAAACTTGTTTGTGGTTCAGGTTCACTGGTCACGCTAAATTACCTGTAGTGTAGTGTAGCGTGTGTGTGTGTGTGCGTGTGTGTGTTTCATTCAGATCGTAGTCCGATTTATTTGCATATAAGTGCAATGCAGGTGAAACAACACAAGCTGTGTGTTTCTGGTCTCTGCTGTCCTCCGCCTGCATCTCACAGCCCCATCTTGCACCATCCCCACTGCACCCCACCCCCACCATGGTCCACTAAATCTAGTGTAGCTGCAGAGGGAACACTCTTGCAAAATGTGTTAAATACCAAAAGAGGAGGGGGAAATCATTTTTTGCCCTTTTTTTTGAAAAATTTTTGCAACTAGGTAGGAATTGCAATTGAATGACGAAAATAGATTTGTGGAAGTCATAATCATTGTCGGGAAAGAGAATGAGCAAACTGCAAAAATATCATGAAAAAGTAGTTATTTTACACACTTTAAGTAGTGAGCAGGCATGTAAAGAGGAAGGACAGCTTTAGTCCACTTCCTGAAAGGGAACCCCAGACAAACTGAGGTTAGCGCCTGTGACTAAGTGCTGGTGTTGCAGGGAAATTTTGTTCTTTCATTGACCTGATAGTTGTGATTCATTAGCCTGGGATTCTGTAACATTCACCCGGGAAGCGTGTCACAGCTCTGTCCTGTGGACAACAGCTCCCTGTGCCGCCCTGGGGGGGTCTTCCTGAAGCGAATCCAGCAGGATCCCGGCCGGGCTGGCGCTCAGCACGAAGACAGTCGCCTCGTAAAGAAACCTTTGTCGCCTGGAGGACAAAACAACAAGGAAGTTCATACACAGGAAAATGACTGCAGCAATCGAACGCGTTTATTACCTCACGCTGGGCGGATGCTTTCGTACGAATGACCCGCCGAGCGAAGCTGAATGTTAAGCTGCTTACAGTTCACTCATGTCTACAGCTGGGCCGTCCAGCTCGAGTCCCCTGATCGACACAGCAGCGGAGGTGGATTTGAACCCAGTCTTTCCGCCGCAGTGACGGGCCTGACTGTTGTGACCATTACGGTCACACAGGACAGTGCGTTCAGAATTCTCCAACGCACATTCGACTAGACATTGTTATTCTAAAAAAACATTGAGAATTGAAAGTTTCATTAGTAAACTTGCCCCTGTTTTTTATGTCCGATCTACCGCATAAACAATTTTAAGCAGTTAATATTAGTGGAAACATGTGACCATCAGACAGTATCCCTTTGAAAGGACACACAAAAAGCATTTGTGCTATTTTAACGTACAGGCGGTCCTCGACTTATGACCAGAATAACTCACTACTGTATTCTTTATTAAAATGTTGTGTTATAAATTACAGCATGTTCATAGCATTTTTTAAACGATTAAAATTAATTAATTTAATTCAGAAATGAAATGGGGATCATTTATTTGTTATTATTGGTAGTAACTGGTACGTGCGAGGGTGTTGTATGTCGAGTGAGTCGTAAGTCGGGGGCAGCGGCGGTATTTTAACTTCTGCCTTTTTGAGCTGATGGCCTTTAAAGGCGGTTCGCCCTCTACTGGCCAACATGCGCAGTTCATGGCCGAAACGAGACCAGCGCCTGGGCAGCATCTCCTCTCTCCCACAAGGAAGCCAGAGGTCCCAGCTCACCTGAGCCGCTGGTCAGCTGTCCGTGTCGCTGTGGGACAGGGTCAGTTTCCCTCTGCGGTCCTTAGGCGACCGCCTCTGCAGAACGGCTGCGCAGCACAGGTACAGGAGCCACGAGAAAGAGCAGAACAGACATGATGCAGAACTCCACACCTGACACACTTCCTTATGCGTGACAAGAAAATGATGGCTTCTATCAAAATTCAAATTTTTTCCAACAACTAACATAAAAGGATGGAATTATTTCATACTGCAAAAAAGGAGTAGGAACTCTAACCCAATCTACAGTTATATCAGTTTTACATCTTTACTTTTATTCTAACTATGGATTTATACTGTTTTTCCTTTTCAATAAATGTCAGATTTAAGCACTGCTAGGATAACGTTGTTCTAGATGCTAAATGCCAGATGTTTCTGGGGCAATAAGTGAGTGTAAAAACTACATGTGGTAAAAGAAGCAGTTTGACGCTCCAGCTTCACCGTGAACAATGTTTTAAGGAAACCAAGAGGAAAATGTAAACAAACATGTTCATTCCTGTGCAGAAGAGGTGTAAAGATGGCAGGAAAGGGGTGGCTTGTGTAGAGGGATGGAAGAACGGATGAACTTTAGTGTCTTCAGCCTCTAATTAGTCTCAGTGTAAATCTGTGTATTAAAGCCCTGAACAATTATTCTTTACCACAGTAAAATACATAAAAGGTACAGAGTAAGAAGGGAGCAGTTGGATGGATGGATGGACAAATGACTATGTTAAGAATGCTGTCCAGTCCTCACCATCTCGTCCTAAGGAGGGTCCTCTCCTTGTTCTTCGCCCATTTTGGCTTCTCTCGGGGGAGGAGTGGACTTCATCCAGTGGGTCATCAGGTCTACTCTCTAAATGAAGAGCCATAGGCATCTGTGGGGATACGTGTCCATAGCAATGAACCTGAACCCATGGAAAACTGCTTATCGCTGAAAATAAGCTAACCTTACATTATCCTTTTAAATAAAACTAAGATCTTGTATTAATGCATTTTGTTGACATACAACAGACAGACGCTTCGACAAAGATTCTTCTCTCCACATTGAGGATGAAGCCATGAATCTGCTGTTGTAGAGAAAAGGTTTTTGGCTCCTCGAACTCACTTCTTGATCAGATGATTCCTGTGTTTCCATCCCTTCCTTCATCGTCTCCAGAACCACAACTGCGCATGCAATGACAGAACACACACACACACACACACACACACACACACACACACACACACTTCAGCATAGTAGTGACTTCATACTGACTGCCTTTACAAAGTTTTGGCACTTTCTTGTTGAAGTGCTATTTTTCTGTGTGTACGAGAAGTATAAAAATTCCAATACAGAGATAAAAAACATTTGCAAACTGTGAGCTGATCGATGGCCTTACCTGGACGGAGAGATAAAGTGAGGACAGGGACTTTCTTCTGCTCAGCCTTTGGTGACACCTCTGAAATTGTGTCCTCTTTTCTGCCATTTAACTCTTCCTCCTGCTTCTGGAATGAAATATTTCCCAATGAAAACCTGGCAAAGTTCCACATTAAAGCTCTACAGACGAAGACCCTTTTTTGAAATGAGGCGTAGAGCAGAGGTTTTGTTTACACTCACTATGATTTGGCAGTTTGACCCATGTGAACCATTTACTTCACATTATTCATCTACATGACCTACAGAGCTGCCGCTTCCTACACCTGAGCTTTATGAAAAAGATATGATCACACAGAAAGAAACACGCTTGTCTTCTCCATCCCCAAGGCCTCATGATGAAGATGCTGCTGTGTAGGTGTGTGAAGATGAGTGTGTGTCAGTCTACCTGTTGGTGTTTTCCACTAACAGGAGGGGGCAGCTCTTCTGAGGGGCTGGGAGGTGAGGGTGCAGCAGTAGGTAAAGGGTGGGCCGGCCCTCTTGAGGGAGGTGATGTTTGGGCCTGCAGGGGACTCTTTAATGTTGAGAGCTTGCTGGACCCCTCAGCCTCCTCAGGGTCTTCCTCGGGAAGGAAAGGGTTTGGCTTGTGGGCCTTTGGCTGTTCACTGGGCTGGGACCGCCGTGGGTCGGATAAGTCAAGAGGGGCCTCTCCTGCGGCTTCAGGCGAGCTTTTTTCCGAAGTTTTGTCCATTGTCCTATCGCTACATTTCCACAGAGACAGGGCTGCCTCTTTCTCCTTGGTTCTGCCTTTCCAGGGTGCATCTCCTGTGGTTGATGCCTCAGAGAGGGGATGGGTGGCACTGAGGAGCAGCTCAGGGCTGCACTTTCTGCCCCGGCTATGAAAGTGGTTGTCCGTGCCCTCACTGCAGAAGCGCTCCTTCTCTAGCAGCTTCCTTTCCATGAAGGCAGGTGAGGACACCCATGTTGCCCAGTCCTGGTGTTCACTCAGGGAGTACGGCAGTGAGAGGCGGGTGGATTTGATGGGGCGGGGGCGGTAAATCACAGGAGTCTGATTGAGGTGAGCGCCAGGCTTCTCATCCCAAGTAGACACGGATGAAGCCGAGGGAGAAGAAGCAGGAAGGTGGAAGTTCTTCAGAAGGAGCAATGGAGAGACGGGCAGATGAGAGGGGGAGCCGGGTGGATGCAAAGGTTCCATAGTCTCCATGCTGCGAGTTCTGAGGCAGAAGGGTGAAGCCCCACAGCAAGAAGGTGGAGGGTGGAGACAGAGGGTCAGAGACGTGAACATGGTAAAAAAAAGTCAGTATGTGAGCTTACGTCCAATTTTAGTGTCATACACTGTTTGATCGAAAAGTCAGGTTCACGCTTAAAACTTCCAACGTTCCTCATGCCTACTGTAACTGCACATCTTCATACCTTTCGTCCCACACCCCCTTCATCCTAAGCTCTTATTTTCCACAGTCTTTCACTGAGTTCCTTCTCACCTCTTCACTCCTGAATAACCTCTGGAGGGCGTATTCTCCACTCTCTGTCCCAGGGAGATGGAAGGAGCGTTTGCTTGGAGTTTGTTGGACAGCTTGGAGAAAAGGGACACAATCAGGGTGGTTATTGATGTCATGCGTCTCGGTCCAAATAAGATTCCCAGCAACATTTTTATTTATAACTATATGGCATCGAATTGCTTATCAGAACATCTTAATCGAGCAAGCAATTGTACCGAAGAAGGTCTGCAAACCGTAAGAATGTTGGAAAGGAAGACAATTACATATGTTTCCTGTGAGGACCACGCCTGCGGCTTTCTGCATCCCTGCAGCTTCTCTGAGAAGGGGAAACAATAAAGAGTTAAAGGGCATTCTGGGTTTACTGAAAGAAGCCGCTCACGAGGGCTCCTGCTTTAGTCATGTTTTGGGGGCCAGTGGAAATGACTGGAGAAGTGCCTGTTTCCCACCTTCGGCACTGAGGAAACCAAGGGAGTCCGGGTCATTTTTCACGGCAGGTTGTCTGTACGTCTTCCCCACAGCCGCAGCAGCTCCAGGAGGCGTCCCCGACTCCGGGGTGGACACCTGTGAGCTGTGTCCGTTCTGACCTCTGCGATCACACAAATAACGCAGCCATTTACACACAGGGCGTTCCAAAGCGCGGAGTCTCGCCGGGAGTGTTTCTGTGTGGGTGAGGGAGTGTGAGATGGGGGAGGAGACACACTCACTCAATCAGGCCTCGTAGGTTCTTCACCTCCTCCTGCAGCCTCTTGTTCTCCTTCCTCAGGGCGTTCATCTCACTTGCTGTGCACAAGTGCAAACGCCAGACATTTCAGCTCAAATATTCCTCAAGTACTTTCAAAATTCATCTGCAAACTGCTTCCGCAAAACAGGCCGACATCACTGGTTCAGTTAGTGACGATAATGCAGATCTTCTCGTGTATCAAGAAGGAAACTCCCACGAAAGTACAACGGGCATCTGAGAGTAACACAAATATGGCTAGAACATAATGGCTGGGATTCTGTCTCCACCTGCACGTGTGATTTTGGGGATTGGTTTTGGGTGACGGAAGGCCGGAGACAAGTACCCAGGACAGAGATGTGCTGGAGACTCTGGATCTGCGAGCTCTCGTACTCCTGCTGCTTCCGTTTGGCCACATCTTGAGTCACTGTGCACCGGTCACACAGACCTGCGCGCAACCTGAGACAGAAAAAGCACAAAGAGGTGACATAGAGGACAGGTGGAGGTCACCCAGAGACGTCATACAAGCCAACAGGAATGTAGAGTTGGGCTGGCTGTACACAAACAAAACCACACATTGTGTGGCCACACATACAGGCAGACAGTCTGAGAGACAAAGGTCTAGTTTTACTCTGAAATACTTCAGGTGTGTCAAGTATTTTCTCCTCGTAAAATTAAAACAGAAATGACTTTGCTGGAGGAGTGTCAGTCGCCTGTCGTTCTCACTGCTCATTCAGAAAAGACACAGTTTCCCATGTAATGGCTACATTACTGTGGTGAGTTTACCTCACCATTTACCATGTTTGATAAGGCAACAGTACGTGAGCATTTCGGCCAGCTCGGCTTCACAAAAGAGGACGGCGATGAGGTCCCAACTTGCAAAGTGATGTTCAGCGTTTAAAATGTCTTCAAACATTTATTATTATACATGTTGTGAAGCAAATGAACTGACTGACGTGTTTTTCATTTTATTTCATCCATCAGGGGCATTAATGAACCAAAAGGACAACTTAAAATTGTGTTTTTAAAGCAAAAGAGATCTATATTTTTAAAAAAAGCACCTGAAATTTGTCTGCATGACTGAACTGGAAACAAACATAAGGTGGAATGAGGGGGACGAACAATATTTATTCCGTTTACAATACTAATATGATTATTAGTGCCGATTAAGAAAACAAAAAATGATCCACAAAAACCCCTGTTAGATAAAATACTATGAAACAAAGTGAAAAGAACCACCATCAAGCCCCAGTTCTGACAAGTAAAACAGAAAAGTTAAATGGGAGTTAAACCACCGTTCAAAGCCAGTCAGTTTGCTGCTTCTCAGCCTTTCTTTCCTTTAGTCCTTAACCAGTATTTTTGGCCACACCTGTAGCCTGTTGCATATTAATGAGCCTCACAGGTACAGCCATTTGTGTGCCAGAGTCGTGTGGCTTCGCTTTCTTTCTTTTCCTGACTTTTGTTGAAAAAACAAAAAAAAAACGCAGCTTATTTACTGCATTTGACATTCTGGACATGGGGAGCACGACGTGGGCCGCGATTTGGCAAAGCCTGCAGTCTTCCAGCAGAATATGAAGGACACACCCACTTGAGGAACAACACAACCCGAGTAGCGGCGGCCAGTTACAAAACCTGCTCGCCTGGGCAAGCATGTGATTTACTAAATAAAAGGTGGAACTAAGAAATAACATTTAATCCGTGCTGGTATATCGGCCAGTTCCTCACTCTTTACCCTTGACCAGAAAATTCTCTAGTTCTGTCTACAATCTTATAATCGTGTCTTATGATCATTGTGACTGTGCCCTTTGGAAATCCTTATATGCCGCAATACAGACGGAAACACACACACACACACACACACACACACACACACACACACACACACACGCGCGCGCGCGCGCGCGTGCACCTGTTCTCCAGTTGTTTGATGTTTTCGGTCAATGCCTTCTGTTGCTCTCGTAGCTGCTGGTTCTTGCTGAACAGCTCCTCCATGCGCTTTGTATCACTGCTTACAGACACACAATTCATACTTCATCATCTTCCTTGTTCGCCTCATCATGAACACCAGCTGACCACCCATTCAGTCACCACCCCCAGTAACTGACCGACAGGTTAGGATTAACCCTAAGTCTCACCAGCACTTCTGATTAGTCAGCTCCAGGACTCTTTCTTGCCATCCTGAAGATAAGTAAGATGCCATTGTTGGTAAATCAGAGTTATCGTCAGTAAAAAAAAAACTGTTAATTTAATCACATTGAAAATGTTTCTTTTCATCTAAAGTTTTTTTTTAGCTTATACACCACTTTAGATGCTGATCAAATAGAGCATCTGGGACAAATGATGAACAACCAAGCTTAGAAGTGAACCCATCCTAACATGCACTGAAGTGGCATTATGTACAGCCTACCTTCAACCTCCCTCTCGTGAAGGGCCTTCAGCTTGTGGAGCAGCTCACTGAAGCTCTCCAGAGCCATGGTTGAGTTTCAGGTTGGTCCTACTGAGGATCAAAGGTCATCTCCTCACAGGGCTGCAAGGCAAGTGGAGAACTTAGCAGTGCGCAGTAAAACAATATGTGCCTTATTGAACAATGGCATGGACCTCTGTGCTCGCCGTCATGAGCCTGTCAACACAGGCTCAACTTCTCAGATATTGGAAAAGATGGCAACTGGCTTGACTGGATTTTCAAGGAAGGCGCCCGGAGCGTAACTTATTTGTGTGCCATTTGTGCGTATGTGTGTGTGTGTGTGTGTGTGTGTGTGGGTGCGCGCGCGCACGCGCATGAGTGTACGTGCCTGTTGGATAAAAGGGATATGCTTTGTATTATTTAGCCATCCTGGCATTTACTGTTTAAAAGCTGTCCAAGTGCATGTCTACAGTGAGGCCATTTCTCACGCAAATGAAACAGATAAAAATACTGCTAAGATAAACACAAAGTAATGATGCTTCACGTAAGTGAAAGCTTGTTCAGAACTGCTACTGTATCACACAGACGTTCTCGTATAACAACAAATCCTATCTGCTGCACGTCCCTTACGGTGAGCCAGGCTCTTGGCTCAGACTGTGCACAACAGGCTGCCGAGGCCCAGTGTACAAGTCTGAACTGCAGCCGCTGTAAGAGAGTAATGTGTGACCTGAAGAAGGTCCCTTTTTTTAGGTATCTCACGTACAAGCAGGTCTCGCTCTCTCATCGCAGCGCAAATGGAGCGGAGGGACCGAGCCTTTTAACGCTGCATTTCAACGCGAGCTGTTTCTCTCCCCAGCAAGTCAGGATATGTTGGCCATCCCAAACAGGGAGGAGAGCAAGAAGCAGCATGTCCTTGCAGCAACACCGAGAGAGGAGGAGTTTGACTTACTGCTGAGCTGACCGACACGCGGAGCTGCTTCTGAATGAAATTGACCACGCAGTTCAAGTGCACATGGGTTCTTGAATTATTTTATCTTCTCCAGTCATTAGAACAAATAAGTGAAAGATAACATGTAGCCAGAGAATTACTGGTTCTGGGAGGGACTTTACTCACGTACCCTTGAACAAAGAAGGTACCCTTGATGGCCAGAACGCTGTTCTCTCATACTGGTCTGAATGCTTCTGACACATCGGCACTCAAACCACACGTGTCTTTGCCAAACACTTCAGTTTAGCGAAGATGCTTTGACCAAGTGAGAGAGTCAAGGAAAAAAGCTGTTCTTGGAAACGTCTGTGAGTTTCACGAGCCAAAGCACTGCTGTCTGGAAAGTCCCTGTGTGCCTGCCAAGTCCGTTTGTAGAAGAGAAAAGAAACCCGTTCGTGTTTAAAAGAGCAGACAACACAGGTCCACAGACCCCCTGCTGCAGTGGACACAGCACCAGCAGACCAATGGACACTGATCCTCTCAATACGTGTTCAGTAGACAACCTGCTCCTGTAGACTGTAAGCCAAAGGTTTTGGCAAAAGGAAATGGAAAGAAAATCAAAGAAATGTGTACAGCATCTTTCACGGTACATAAGAGCAAAAACAAGTTTAACAGAGGAATGTGATTCAGGAAACACACTTGCATTGTGTACATAACCTGATATTTGTAGAAACAACTGGCAAAGTAAAAGGTGTAGCTCAACCAGCCAACCCTGCGTTCAGAGGAAATATGATGAACAGCTACCCAGCATGCAATAGGGGGTTGTATGTAGCAGGCAGGGGGAGAACGTGCCAAGGATGTGTGGGAAAGCAAGCAGAGAGACCTGTCACATCACAAGGGCACTGTCACAACACGTCTGGAGGACGCTGTGCCCTGACTCCCCTCGCTCACACACCTCTAATGTGTCACCTGTGTTGCTCCCCGCCACCGCCAGCTTTACAACTAGGAGACACGATGGCCCTGAGTGACCAAACCGACGGTCATCACTGAGCACAGTGGCAGCTCAGCTTGTTCTTCTGCTTTGCAGTGACTCCTTTCCTCTCTCAAAGCCCCTACATGGCATCTTACTTGAAAAGGCTGCAGAAGTTATGTAGTCAAAAGACATCATAACAGTCTAAACATGCTTACAGCAGTATGACAGAACATTTTCCCAGCCTCATACATCCATGTGCCCTTAAAATGTATAAAGGTTCCTTGGTGACCCTGCATGTGCTGCATTTTAAATGATTTCATAAGATCAATCCTACAATAAAAATAAAAAATAAGTCCCTTTTCTGCCCCCCCCACCCCATCTATCCCTCCAGTGCTCACCCAGGACGATCCATTCACAGGGTCCAATGGGATGTCCCAGGAAGCAGAGCTCGAACTGACCTTCCCCAGTTCCCGTATGGATGCACGTTTTCCCCGCTGGAAGGGTAGAAGTAAAAAGACAGCAAAGAAGAGCGAGGCAGCGAGCAGGAGGGTGAGGGAGACGACCGAGCGCTAACAGGAGGTGGAGGGACAAAACCAACACCCTCTGCCCTGCCTAACTAGTTGGGGAACTGGTTTGAGTGGCGCTCTCCTCCAAACCACACAAACATGTGGTTCTGGGCAGGTGCCTGTTTGGATGTCCTGGATTTTCCAGTTCTGCAGAAATCTGACAGGACTGGACCAACCAGATCTGCTGACACCGGAGGGTGAAAAGAGAGGGAAATAAAGCCAAAATAAAGCCAACACACTGCTCCAGTTATAATGTGTTTGAAATTTATAGAAAGAAGGAGTGAGAGGATTGCAAACAGTATACCTAAAAATGTTGTTTAAAACTATAAAGAACTGGTGAATGTAAATGCCATAAAACATTCATAAATCATCCACATTTAGCATACAGGGTTGCTGTCAGTCCTTCTCAAGACCAGTGCTAACCCCTGCTATATTGCCTGTGTTTAACAATGTTTAATAAACCCAAACTGTACACAGCAAATGGAATTTTAATGCTGCTTTTTATGCCAGATATACAATAAATGAATCATACTTTACTTTACATTGCTGACCTACAAGCAGAACTGTTCAGCTGCTTTGAGCAAATTCATGTTTTCAGTTCCCATCATATGCCGTGGCAACCTGGGCACTTCCATGGAATGTCGTGCATGAAGGAAGAGGTGTATGCTATTTCAAGCTGGTAAGACATGGTGCCATTGCACGAATCAGAAAGAGACTGTTCCCCAGTGCCCACCCATTCCAGTTGTGGATGATGGAGACCAGCTGCTGATTAGACATAGATAGATAGATAGATAGATAGATAGATAGATAGATAGATAGATAGATAGATAGATAGATAGATAGATAGATAGATAGATAGATAGATAGATATTTGTTTGAAGTGGCCTGCTTATCTTCATCTTCACAAATTAGCAGAGAACTGCCTGGAGGCACATGTTTCTAATGTAGTTAGCACCATTCTTGTTTGTGTGTATGTTTCAGAAAGCACTTATGGTGAGAAGTATCTGTGTGCCAATTTTGAAAAACAAACATCCACATAAAGAACAAACAGACAAACCGGTTAGTTGAGAAGACAATTTTAATTTAAAATAGCTTAGAGATCCCTAGAAGCTTCTAGAATTCCCTCTTTATTTTAGGTGAATTCCTTTTGGAGTCTGGCATGTATCTGGTGACATGTAAGAGCCTTCTTCCCCAGTTGCTAACCCCTAACCCCTTTCTACAGCAGCATCTCCCCATCCCACTGGACAAGTGACCTGTTGGTACTTTTCTGCAGTGAGGAACTGAACCGGCAATATTGCTGATGCAACACGTTGTTTTACGCAGGTTGTGACCTGTTCACTTTTCAACAAAAATCTGTGGTATAAACTCCTTCGCAGGTCTGGGCACCTCAATGAGAGGCTTTAATAAAATAATTCAGCAGAGAACAAGGCACCTCACACGAATCAGACACCAATTCAGGACACCTTCTCTACAAGGAAACAGAGGGACTTTATCTTATACACATTTACATTTATTCATTTACAAGTTTTTCTCTAAAGGAGTAAACAAAGTAAACAATTCATTTCACCAACAGACAGATACAGATGCCCTTCTCAGAGTATCATTACTGAGTCCAATACACCGTTTTGCCAGTAGATCCCCTATTATATATAGAATTATGTATGTGTGTTTGACAGATAATGCAATGAAAACCTCATTGCTGTATATCTGCAGAAAATGTCCTCTAGGGGTCACAGTGAAGAATTCATTTCTCAGCACCAAAAAGATAAAAATAATCTGAAGCTACAGCCTCACTTTAGTGTCCGACATCCTCTGTGTTTCTCGGCTATATGCATGTGTTTCCGGGATGCCACATCCTTTAAGGCTCCTTTCTCTAACTTCTGTCTGTGTCTCATGAGAATCACACCCGTTCTTAATGTTACTGTTGTGCAACTAATATTGTCATTACAACTTAAACCAAATCGAGTGTCACGAAAACACTGTTATAAGCTTACATCTTTTCTTCTTCTTCTTTTCTCACTAAAGTACTTGTATTGTTGAACAAAGGAGAACTGGTTAGATGAGCTTCACTGATCTGCATCATGAAGGTGGGCGTCGATAACAAAGGAAAAACGTACAGAGTTCCCAAAGCAGAGAGATACACCAATCCGCCAGGTCCAGGGACCAGCGACAGGCACCTGGGGAACACGTGTTTGTGGCTTAGACAGAACACAGGGAAATAAATGCAAGTTCATAAAAGGAGCTTTTTATGTTTGAAGTGGAAACGTGAACCTAATGTAAACTATTTCGAACACACAACGTGAACCAAAGCCAAAAGTGAAAAGGTGAGATTTGCGTGAAAACGGGGGTTAAGGTGAAGGTTTTCTGCAAGTCATAAGTAGTTTACTTAGCGGTCAGATTTTAGCCATTCTGTCAAAAAAAGGTCCCTGTATAATGGAGTGACTGAGAAGCTCTACTGAGCTGTCAGATGTTGTGTGGTCGACACAGTGGAAATAAACAACCACACAGTTATGTAATAATGTTTGCATGAGTTTCTCTCCGGGCCCAGATCACGAAGGGGCCGGCAGGGGTCTGAACACCACACCCACCCAGTGACAGGACCTGGATTCTGTCCGCCGCCCCCTGGGGCTTCTATCCTGACTGCACAGATAAGACATCAAAAGGCCCTGCAGATTTACATTATTCCTCAGGGAGTCATTAAAAAATATTGCAGCATAAATGTTTATGCAATATTACGGAGGACAAGCAGAGTGGAATTGATCTCTCACTAAGAATAGAAGGGAGATTAGAAGGTTCCCACTGACCTCATCAGGCAACTGCTGTTATTTAAAAAGACACGACTTTGCAAGCCTTGGGCTTCTAAATCAAACTTCTTCAGCAAGAGTTACAGGTGGTCAGTGATTTAGTGGCACTGAGGAAAGGCAGCGGCGCTGGGGAGACTGACACTGCAGCATGTGAGCGGAACCCTGCGAGTGATGCTGTGCATCAGTATTTTGGCTGGTTTACATAAGACCCCCCCCGTCAGGAATAATTACACTGTTTTTGATCACAGGCTTTTTACTTTACCTCTGCACTCATTTATTTACCAGAGTACAAATAAACACACATTTAACACCCAGCAAAGAGCCACACATGCAGACATAGACTCTTCAAAGCGCTGCTTGGTTGTCTGGCACCACGAGTCTGATGGGGAACATAAAGATGATTTTGAAAACTGTGAAAGCAATTGTTGCTTTTGTGTGTTCAGGACCACCAAGTGCCACCAAGAGACTGGAAAAGCGGACGGTCCTGCGTGTGGCGCATCCGCGGGTGCCCAGTCTGTCACTCTGCCACTTGGATGAACACGGTTGAACAAGTTGTGGATTAACGTTAAAATAGCTGAAATACTGATTTTAAAATGATGTCGAAAATTAAAGTGTTTCAGCTACGGAACACATTCAGTGAACAGTTTAGGAAAAATTACTTAAACCGTTTACTATAGAAGGCGGCAGCAAGCGGAGATGGTCTGTCGGCAAATCGGCTGAAAAGAAAGAACAATAAGCACGAATAAATTATGCAGAAGCAGAAATGAACTCCAGAAACTGTTGTTTAACATCTTACACACATTCAGCTGCCTGTTAGATGAGTGTTTAGTGAACAATGAACTGCGAGGAACTTCTGTTCATCAGATTTATATTCGGTTCACTGGGGATGTAATGCATGTTTTCCACCAATAGTCACTAGAAATCATGTTCCTTCCTTAGCGCAAGTTAAGGGGCTAATAAAATTATCCTTTATTTATTCTGTACTATTGTTCTTGTTCTCAAAGAGGCCATTACTGTGACCCGCACAGCTTTTCTACATCACTTGACCCCTCCGAGAAGTGTCAGGGGTTAAAATAAGAACATTTGTGGCGGATTTCCTTATTTATTTATTTCAACAGTGGAGATAAAATGTTAAACTCTTCATTACTGAGACCAAATGTGACCATTTTCAGTGTTTATTTCTTTTCTTTTTTCTGAAGGGTTCTGTCCCGGAGGCGCGGAGGGGACACGGGGGGGGGGGGCAGTTTGTGGTTGAACACTAGGGGACGCTAATGACATTTGGACACGGAATTAGCGCTCGGTGTAAAGTTTCCTGCCGTTCATACGAGCAGAACTGGCTGCTTTGCCCTTGAGGTTTTTCTCACGACTGGACGGGAAACCCGGGACGGAGGCCGAAGTCTTGAGGAAGACGGTGCGGCGGAGGCCTCAGTCACTTCACGTTCACAGCACAGCGATTCACTGCGAGTTGCACTGTTTTCAAACCCCCAGTTTTCCTTTTGCTGCACGGATGCCGTCAGAGGGCCATCGACTCCTGAGGAACACAGGAAGAGCAGAAGGACGCTCAGCTCTGACAGTGAATAATGTCCCGGCCCACCCAGGAGGACAAATAAAACTCGACATGTCAAACATCTTAGACCCGCGATTAACGATTAATCCCTCCACCCTGAAGTGACGGCTCGTGGCAGCCACCGCGCAACGGACAAGTGAGAAAGAGACGGCGGGAGCAAACATTTACATTTATAAACTGGTCAGACACTTCGCCAAAGTGGAGTACAACTCAGAGCAACAGGGAGGGGATCCTACCCGAGCGAGAGAGAGAGAGAGAGAGAAAGAGAAGGAGAGGGAGGTGGAGAGAGACAAGGTGAGAGAGAGGAAGAGAGAAGGAGAGAGACAGAGAAAGAGGGTGAGAGAGAGAGGGAGAAAGAGAAGGAGAGGGGGTGACAGAGGGGGAGAGGGAGGTGGAGAGAGACAAGGTGAGAGAGAGGAAGAGAGAAGGAGAGAGACAGAGAAAGAGAGTGAGAGAGAGAGAGAGAGAGGGAGAAAGAGAAGGAGAGGGGGTGACAGAGAGGGAGAGGGAGGTGGAGAGAGACAAGGTGAGAGAGAGGAAGAGGGATGGAGGGAGACAGAGAGAGAGGGTGAGAGAGAGAAAGGGGGAAAGAGAAGGAGAGAGAGAAAGAGGGAAAGAGGATGAGAGGGAGAGAAAGAAGGAGAGAGGGTGACAGAGGGGGAGAAGGAGGTGGAGAGAGACACGGTGAGAGAGAGGAAGAGAAGGAGTTAGACAGAGAGGGAGATAGAGAAAGACAGGGAGAGGGAGAGAGGAAGGGGTAGGAGAGAAAGAAGAAGACAGAGAAAGCAGGAGAGGGGGAGAGAGATTAGGAGAGTTAGACACACACACACACACACACACACACACACACACACACACAACCACTGAACAACAGTTTGTATGCAAAGGCATTGTAGGTCTAACTGAAGGTGTCAGGAGCTGAGGAGGTGAAACATCCTTCTTGAAAGCCGGACGTGAGCAGAAGTCCGTGTGACGAAGCAAACGTGACACAGTCTGCACTGTACTGGGGCCACATGACAGCCTCTCTCCGGACCTCAGGCCCTGAACACCATCAGCGCAGTACCAAGGCAGGTGACACTGATATGGATGTTAATATTTGTCCGCAGCCGACCCTGAGGAACAAGCCGGTGCCCTTAATTTCACAGCTGCAGGAGCGCAGAGCGGCAATGGTGCCCTTAAGGCTCCTGCCAGTGTTTACACACACGGAGGGAGGGCGTCGGCGCTCAGCTGCTCTCAAGACCTCCGCTTCCACTTGAGAGCCATTAACACCCTGAGTGTTTCTATCAATCACTCACGTGACACAGCAAACTGCGTCCCAGGCGCAGCACCCGGTGGCGGGACTCCACGCATTGCACGGCTCCCGCGTCATGCTGGACACGTTGGGCCAGTAGTCTCCGCAGAGACACGAGAGGACTGTGTGTCCCAGGGTCACCTGGCAGGCGCTGATTTATTTCCCTGTTTATTTGTTTGTTGACGCTGCCGGATGTATTTTGGGGCTGTGCTGTTTTTTGGACATTCTGTTTGAGAGGACTTCCTGGTTGTGCCACGTTGCTTCCCGTCTCTGTCCCACAGGACAGGACGCCCCCCGGCTTCCCGTCTCTGTGGGAGAGCTGATAAAGTGGCAGTGTGAGGGTGCTGTCCACTGCATCCATTGTGTGTGTGTGTGTGTGTGTGTGTGTGTGTGTGTGTGTGTGAGTGAGTCAGGGGAACACAAAGGCCCTGGGAGTAGTTGCTTCTTCACACTCCACACACACTCTGACAGCCCAGTCTGAGCTGCAGGACAATCCGGAGACAGAGAGACCAGACACAGGAGGACGTAGCGAACGTGGAAATAGGTGGAATCAAAATAATGGACTTTCAGAAAGTTTCCAAGAAAGGTTTCAGAAACATGCATTAAATGCAGGTATTGAAGCCGAATAATCCGGATTTGACCTCAGAAGGAATTAATAAAAGTCAACAGAGCAAAGATAAACCCCCGAACCAGGGAACGGGGGGGGGGGGGGGTCGTGAGCTGTAAGAAATGACAATGAGTTGGTTAGTTGTGTGACGTGTTAATCCAGAGCAACCTGGTGCTGCAGGACCACTCCGCTCTCCTCGTGTCAGAATCTCAGCGATTTGGCCTGCGTTTGAGGGAAAGTGCGAAAATGTAGCGGAACAACCTGACAATCCTGATTCTGTAGCTGGCAGCACAGAACCAGAGGGGGAAACGCATGAACTGATCCTGAGTACGAGGACTGAGAGCTCACATCAGCGACCACTGTGACCCCCGAATGAGAGCAGGATAACCTTGTCAAATCGGCTGCCCTCATCGGGGCGGGGGGACGCTCCTCGGGGGCGGCCCACTCTAATCCCTCACCCCCACCCCAATAAATATCCCCGGCTGCCTCTGTCTCACATTAAAGAGGGGTCTGCACCATAAAGGACCAGCAACCTTCCACAATGACCATATCCATCTTCATTTGCTCTTAGAGCTTCAGATCCTGTCTGGACTGCACTGCAGAGAGACACGTAGAGGTACAGAGGTATGGAGGAAGGGGCCTCCAGTAAGAAAGTTGTGGTGCGCTGATATGATGAGATGTGTCAGGAGAGGCGGCCAGGATGAGCGAAGGTGTTCGGTTTCTCTGTGCTGTCAAGTGAAGTTTAGGAAGCAGCATCGTGGTGGAACTGAATGCAGACCCCACTGGGCTCTTTTAAATATCCTGTGGATTATTGTACACTGTGCTACTCAAGTTCAAATGCTTCTGCAAAAGAAAAATATTTTGCAGCTTGACAACCAGAAATGGAGACATAAAATCAGTAAATATTAAACGGTGGAACAGTGATTCTCTGTGTTTAACAGCGACATCAGATACTGCTGCCCGTCTCCAAGGCTGAAAAATTCAGCTCAAAGCTCAGAGTCAACGGTGGGCCACAAGAAGCTGTGAAAAAATGAGGGATAAAGTTGTGGAAAAGGAGCAGAGCAGGAGATAGATTTTAAAAAGACCTCAAAGGCCTTAAAAAACACTTTGGAGCGCAGTGAGGACAGACATCGCGGAGTGTGTGGAGCAACCCGAGACCTGGTCCAGTCAAGTTCAGATCCTCCTTCTGGGACCCTGCAGCACTGCAACTGCTTGCAATGACTCACACACACACACACACACACACACACAGTGTGAGCTGAGTTTCTGTACAGTTTCACTTCACGTTTCACTAATAATGTTAGATAGTTTGACAAACTCACTGTTTGTTCCTCCATAAAATATTGAACTGATCCTGCTGCTTCTCTGCTCTTCATCTCTTCTCCTGCTTCAACGCTGCCAAACAGAGGCCGTATTTTTGAATCAACTTTATTGTCCTCCAACCCCCCCCACTTTTTGAATCCTCCCACTCACACTTGACAGTTGGACGTTTTTGCTCACACTGTTTTAATACTACGTCCATTTGTGATGTAGTAATAAAACACAATTGGTTGTGATGTGAGTCAAATGTGTTTTACATGTTTAATGAATGATTACATGTGTTCTGTGTTTAAAAGTTCCGTGTTCTGTGTTTCTCTGCTGGTATCATCTACAGAGGGTGGAGGCTCTGAATGAGAATGGGGGGGTGGCGTGTGTCAGTCAGGTTGAAGGTGTGTCGCTGTACACACCCTGTACTCTGTGTTGTTTATTATGTATGTAGTTTTGCGGACTGTAGATATCGTAAATAGCCCAGCATTTTCCTGCGTCTGCAACTTTGCCATCTGAGAAACCTGTGGGCCTGACACCTGCGTCACCGAGGAAAACCGGTGTGACACTTTCCCAGACAGGATGAATGAGGCAGGAGGATCACAGACATCCCACCAGTACCACAAAAGGGCCTTTATGGCAAACAGCGGTGAGACTAAACATATCTCAGCAGCATCGCTGCTCATGGGTTTTACCTGCTTATTGCAAATGTAAATGTCCACCAAATGTCCAACCCTGAGCTCCATCACGTGCTAAATCAGAGTCCTGGTTCCTGTCTGTAGCCCCTCAAAGGTCTCCTGCACTGCAGACTCATCATTAATCCCACTTTTCTTCTTCTGAAATTCACCACCTTCACACCGATCCTAACATGCAGGTTCCAACATGCACATAAACGTAAAACTCTAAATAAACGGTAGCTTATATATTTCTTATTTTTCAACTGGCGCATCATCTACAGACACTGTATGAATTTACGAAAAAAAAGTGTGGGTGTTAAAAACAGTGATGCGGGGAATGTTTTAAATACTTGTTCTCAAAGAGAACACATCTTAACCCCTGACCCTAGACCGCTCCAAAGCCCCGCCCCCCCATGTTGAAAACACACAGTGCTGCGATCCTCCACCTTCACGCCATAAAACAATCTCTCCTTAAAGTTCCACTTCTCGCTCCACAGCGGGCCTGTGCCCTGCGTCCATCACCGGGAGAAACCAGCGAAATGGTTGACTTAGAAAACAACCAGGGAAACAACCAGAACCGTTACACCATCACAAATATAACCAGGAATAATAATAACAGCGGCAGGTTTTTGGTGACAGTATATCTGCGGTCCTCCCTCAGCGACTCCCTCGTGATGACCTGCTGTTCCTTCATCTTGGCTGAGGCTGAGGAGGAGATCCTCTCCTTAAATCAGCCCTACACCCCCCCGGCTAACAGCTAACCGCTCTGATTTATGGTCTGGCATTAGTCTTCGGCCTCAACCCCCACGTCTCTGTCAAGCTCGGCTTCATGCACCACCTAAGCAAGAAAACACCCCAACATATATCCATAGCCACAGCTGTCCAGCGGCCCTCGTTCCCCATCCCTTTCATTTTGGTCTAATAACAGGAATCTTGTGTAATACTAATAGTTCTTTATATCAAGTCTCAGTGTGAACTGGAGTCATCCCCCGTCAGGGGATCCATCCGTCACCCTCTCCTGCAGTGATTTTTCAACAACTGGTATCAGTGTTGGCTTCTCGGTTCTAAGGTCAAAGAGACACATTTACAAACAAGCCTGGGTGTGTCAGTGGTCAGTCTGGAACAAGCGACATCTGAACATATAAATGTATTTTGAATAGTTCCAGTTAATCATACGTGCAGCCAGCAAATTCCGCACAGCGCTTGTGCTCAGTGGACATTCAATACGGCCTTAAACCCTGCGAACCTGTAATTAGGAACCACCAACTGCTGACTTTTCAAGGCTCAAAAAGATCATTTTGAGACTGAAACTGCTTAGAACCATTTGTTTTCAGGTTTATTTTGTTTGCTTATTTCTTCAATTCCGTGGGGGGTGCTGCTGGCCTGGCCCTCCCACTGGGGCTTCCGAGGAACCCTGTGTCCAACACTTGTTAACCAAAACTAACCTAATTAAAATAAGATACTAAGGTATTATAAAGGTACTATTTATTCACCACCTTTTTTATTAGTTGTTATTGTTTCTTCAAAGAGTTAAAATCTATTCATGTACAAAAAAACCACCAAATTTAACAATTTATCACAACGTATTTACTTGAATTCCATAAAAATAAATTATATTGTGAAAATATGTAACCTGAATTAAAACAATAGCACAAACGTTATTATCAGTATTATTATTATTATTATTATTATTATTAATATTAATAATAAGAAGAAGAAGAAGAAGAAGAATAACAGTGATGTGTGAATCCCGATAAATGATTTTAATAACTGCCACGAAGATAAATTTTATTATTTTCTATTTAATAGCTATAAAGAACCTGGAAGCTGGAAGCATAAATATATGTTTTTACTTCACACAAACCATTTTTTAATTATAACCGCCCCTCCTACTGTGTTAAAGTGACTGTGGGTAAGCGGAACAAACTGGTCACAAATTACAGACAATCGTTTTTTTCTGAATACAGGTCATCGGCATATAAAAACCGCAAAGCCAAATGAAACGGACACCTTTAAAAAGCGACGCCACAATTTCAATAAAAATCTGATGCGTTTCCACAGCACACAGGATGAACATGTAAGCTTGAAACAGACTGACCTGTAGACTAGTTAAAAATAAAGACAGATAGTTATTAGATAAAGACAGAGACACACACACACACACACACACACACACACACACACACACACACACACACACACACGTGCGCACTGGAATGCTACTGTCTCTCCGTGATTTCCCCCTTCTTGGGGCCCGGCGGTTGTCAGCAGGACGATCCATCCTGAGGTGGGCCACTCGGTGGGGCCATCTGTCCTGAGTTTGGCCAATCTGCGGGGCCATTTGTCCTCCTGCAGGCCAATGGCGAGCCGGAATGCCGGGCTGAGAAAGGCTCTCCCTGCTGCCCAGGTCTGTTTACAGCCTCCTGCCTGCCTGACAGAAAGCAGACCCCCAGAAAAAAGTAATTAGGCAATTACACTGTGAGAGCATATTAGGGTCCAGGATTGCAGTGTTTTCTTACCCTCTTTATGAACAGATAAGAAACGGCTCTGAAAAATTAAACAGCAACAAAAATATGGCAAGAGCGTATCATTTGCAGGAGGCACGGGAAGAAAGATGGATGCAGGAACAAGGCAGGAAGAGGTTATGCCTGCGAGGTCCTTGAAGGACTTTAACCTCTGGAGTGCTCAAAAATTAGCGTTAATATTGACATTGACGTTCAGAAAGTAAAATGTTATGTGCTGATTTAGCGATGTGAGGCCTGCTTGACACAACTGCACACGGCCACTGTGTCTGCAGTCGTCGTCTTTCTGGCTGAGATCTGACCCCAGCCTGACTGGTGGAGAAGCAGACTGAGAGGCAACTGAGCAGCTGTGAGAAAAGCAAATAAGCGGATATGAGACATATATAGAGTTTTATGATGTCCTGCTGTGAAAGACACACTTGTTTGGTCTGTATGACCATCACGGAGCAGGGAGGTCTGTGGTCCCTCAAGAGCCGGACCAGTCCTGCCAAAAAGGTCCTCCTGATTCCCCTGTTCTTTCAAAGTTGTCCCACTGAAGGTTTCGGGTTTCAGGAACCTGAGTGAACAAATAAGAGTTTTTAAATTGTTACTTCATTTATCTAAGGAACAAAGTCACGCAACAGCCATATGACCCGTGTGAAAAGCGACCCCCTTAAACCTAATACCTGGTTGCAGCACATTTAGCAGCAATAACTGGAACTAAATGTTTCCTATAACTTGACATCAGTCTTTCACCGACTAGATGAGCTTTATCTCGATCTTCTTTTCAGAACTGCTTTAATTCACACCGGCAGGTTTTTCAGCTCCTGCCACAGCATCTCTGTTGGGTTCAAGTCAGGACTTTGACTTTTGTTTCTTCTCCAGCCATTCAGATGGAGACTTGCTTTTGTGTTCTGGATCTTCAGTCTCAGCTCAGAGACAGATGACCAGGCGTTTAAGACTTTTCTGGTATGGTGCACAATTCACAGTTGCTACAATATTAGCCAGGCATCCAGGTCCTGAGGCAGCAAAGCTTCTCTAGACCTTCACACTACCAGGTTTGGCTGTTGGTAAAAATGTTCTTACAGTGGAACAGCTGTATTTGCTTTAAACTGGAACCTGTGTGGTGCAAACAGCTCCGCTTTTGATTCATCCGTCCACAGAACATTGTCCCAGAAAGTCTGGCCGTCTTCTTGCAAACGTGAGATGATCATTGGTGTTACTCTTGGGATTTTGCTGTGACTCATGGAAATTTTCATGTTCTCGCCAGGTTCCACATTGCACTGGGTGCTCGGTTTCCTCCAACAGTCCAAAGATTTTTTTTTTCATGTAAACTGCAGTGAAACCTAGTGTACAGGAGAAAAGTGCACTGCCTTTAATGTGCGTGCTTTTACTGAGTGAGTGTGTGATGGGCTTTTGTCTCACCCAGGATTTACCTCTTTCCATGCTCTTCTTCTGCTGGGCTTCAGACCACCGTGATGCAGCATTAAGACAAGCAGTTATTAATGATAGATGGCTGGTGATGCGCTAACATGTTGTTGTCCTTCTGCCTGAAATACTGCATGCAGCTGTAAGGCAAATACTGTCCTACAGACCATTTTAACATCCTGGAGAATCAAAATCCATTAAAATGAAAAATGTCTCTGATCTCTCTTTCTTCATCTGGTGACTCAGCTCCAAAATGTTCTGCCATCTTTAACTGACTGACAGCTTAACTGAAAACCTGGGAGCAGTAAATTTACATGGCTGTTGGTCACATGCTGTATGTAGAACTTCACTGGTCTCTCTTGCTACAGGTTCTACATTCAGTTTGGCTGCACAACTCAAAGCGACACCAAAGGAGAACGACCGGTGAGCACAAATAATAAGATTTTTTACACTGTTTTTTCAATTATCTATAAACGGTTTTTTTCCAAGATTAACATTTTTCAGGAAGTCTACAGCTTTCGAGCTAAACTTAAAACTTGTACGCCCAGCATTAATACGGAAGAAAATTTGAGTGGTTTTAGAAATACTTTCTACATCTTCTTCCCACGCGTGGATCATCCATCCTGCACCCGCGACCGGTATCAGGGTTTTAAAAATGTACAAAAAATTAAACATCCAGTAAGATGGACATGGAAGTGAAACACTAGCTGGTTTGAACAGCAGAGTCAAAAACAGTTGAATGTTTCTCATTGATTTGAAGACCTTGGAACATGAACCTGCTTTGCTCTGGACTGCAGGTGGCACAGTAGCTCAGAGGTTTTACTCCTAAACAGGGGGCTTAACCTCAATACCTTATTAAATACCTCCGGCTTTATGTATGGGCTGAGCTGAAAGGTGGCAGAGTTACTGTGGGTAGAAGTGATATGTATTCTGCATCCCCTGGACCATTTCGGTAAACCGGCGCAAATGGGGTCTGATGCTCAACGGGAGTGAACCATTCCTATAATCTGTTCAGTGCACAGACCCCCATAGAGTAAATCTCAGTGTGTGCGTCCCCTCCGCTCAAGCCGCACGTTCAAAGTGAGCGTAGCTTTGGGATGGACAGGCAACTGAGAGGCATCTCCACGTGCTATCGGGGGGCCTATAAATCTCCGGGAGAATTAGACTTGTGATCCTGGGTGGTCTCCATGTCTCAGATACCGTTCACGCCACCGTGCCAAACACGTAGCCTTAAATAAACCTTGATAAAAAAAGTTGTAAACAATTTTCTCTTTCTCTGCCCCCCACTTTTTCGTTGCCCCCCCTCCCTCTACCAAAGAACCTTCGGTGAACGTCTAATATCAATTGAAGTCATTTCAAAACTAATAAACAATTGTCAGCAAGAGAGAAAACGCAGAGACCGGGGAGGGTTTTAAAAGCACATCAAAGACATGTGGCTGGGAAGCGAGGGCAAAACCACACGCAGAAAGGACATGGAATCTGTGTACACTGCAGGAGGAGACCGCCCCCCCCCCCGCCCAGCAGGTTTTGGCACGGATGTGGAATTACGGTATTGCGTCGAAGTGAGTTTAATGAGCCACTCAGACGGCAGGTACATAACCGACATACCTGCACGAGCCTTTTGAAATAGACACCTTAAGGGCCATGTGATTTATGGGGCCCTGAGGCTGGCGACTTCCTCCATCCCTGGACCAGAGAGGAGCAGTCAGGGTGCAGCTCGGTCCTGCACGTGAGCAGAGCCTGCCTGCGGGTCACAGCATTATTAAGAGGCGGCTTTAAATGGTCACAGATGCACGGTGACGTGACAGCGGCTCACGGGCACCGATTGCGACTCCTTCACTCACCAGGTCTCGCAGGGAGAGGGAAAGTGAGCAAAAGGTGTGCAGAAAAGCATATGAAATGAAGGAGGTTGTTGCTGAGGCTGAGGCCTCAACACGCCATTATCTGTGGCACTCTGTGACTCCCCCGCTCTTTTCTCTCCTGTCCTCCGAGAGTCCTTCTCTGTCCCTCTGTGCTCCTGCCTCCCTCCCGCAGTCGGGGAGGTGGCCGCGGCGCTGCGGAGGAGACGGGCCGGCCGAGAACAGAGGAGCCAGCCACCACGGGGGGGGAGATGAAGGAAGGGTGAAGAGAGGCCTAGGTGGGGGTGGGGGAGAGGCAGATAAGTCAACTTCAGAGTCCATGACATAAATCACATCAAGCCAGGACAGTGGGACACTAACCAGGGCCACTGATAAAACCAGAGCAGAGGGAGACGCTGAGAGGGAATGGCGAGAGAAACAGAGGCCGACAGATGGAGAGAACCTCACAGAGCGCACCCTTCCGAGCTCTGAGACATCTCCATGCAGACACTGCAATGGCACCAAATTTCCAAACACACACACACACACTCACACACACACACACGCACAATATGAAGATAAGAAGAAACTACAGAGCACAGGCGCTAGGCTTGTTTGTCCAAGACATCCATCTGCTCTGTGGTCTGCTGAAGGAGACAGGATATGAGCAAATTTTTGCTGTGACATCAGTGACGACTGCGCCTACTTTTAAAACAATCGGTATTTCTGTAGCCCAAAAATATCCCCCCAACATTTCTTCTCTAACACTTACGCACGGACTGCAGTTTTCCACAAAGTTTGACGCTGGTGCGGCGCTGGCTCAGTTTAAAGGCTGTGATGAGAATCTAAAAGCCCTGCAAAGACCCTTCGATTCATGGTTCACGTAATTTATAACCCCTAAAAATGTTGTTTATTGATTTGTACGTGTATTACACATCACTGTCACCGACGGCTCAAAAAAGAACGCAGATCCCCGAGCTGGTATTTTGGGTAATGAATGGGGGGTTTATAAACTGTTTGACTGTCATGCATTTCTGCTGCACCGTTCACTGTTATGTTTACCCCAGGGGCTAATTTGCCGGGAAAGCGGAATGTCCGACTGTTCGCTCCAAAGCTCCCGGCTTGTATACAACACAAAGACAAGGGCCGATAGCAACACCTCGGGTACAACAGCCACAATTAATTCCTTGTTGCTTTGCCTCCCATTTATTTCCCCTGTGTTTGTGTAAAATACGCAGTGGGACAAAGAAAATGTATAAAATATGGAGTTAAAGCCCAGTAATGTGTATAGCTGTGTTGACCGGTTATTGTTACAGACACCCCCACAGCTGTCGGCCGTAGGAGTCGGACGATGCAGCCGTCTGCCTCGGAAAAGCCTTTACCGGACATTAGAAAATACACTTTCCTTTCTCAGTGCTGCTTCTTCTTCACGTGCGCGAACAAGCAAAGTGAAAGCGTGACTTTGGCAATCGTATGGATCCAATGGGACAGTTCAGTGGGGAGACAGAAAGTTCTCCCAGTCTGGGTGGGTGGATGAGGGTGACGGCCTTGTGATGGACTGGTGTCCCATTCAGGCTGAACTCTGTCTCACAGCTGGGCTTCTGAGCCACCAGGACGACCCCCCCCCCCCAGGAGAGGTGGTCCCTAATGTGACAACAAGATGCTAAGAGTTGCGTTACTTATAATACGGCCTTGTAGTCTTTGCTATAGTGCAAGAAGGCAGCATCCGGAAAGAGCAGATAGCAAGTGAGTCAACTGAAAAAATATCTCCAGTGGTTAACAACGTTTCACTGCAGAAATATTTGCAAAGTTAGAAACACTATTCTTGAATACTTCTCAATTATTGCAGCTACATACAATTCCTTATTTGAATATTTAAATGATGTATGGGCTGTTCTGCCCTCACCATTTACATGCAATAGAACAGGACAAGGTTCTTGCTGTTTGTACGTGCAGCATAAAATTCTATCGGCCCCTGTGGAAATACATGTTTTAAAAAGATTTACAGTGTTGACAAATATAACTGTTTGCACAGCTGATTTCTAACTGGAGCAATTTGTTCAAAGTACTTTTCTCAGAGCAGAGCCAACACAATGACACGATCCAGGAATCCGGCGGGCAAAAGTCCTTCCTCCTCACTATCTGCCATCCTCGACGTTCCAGGATTAAAATTTAAACACGGGTCAATAATAATTTCAATGCATATATGAAGTAGTAATAAAAACCTTTTTAAAGTCTTTTATGTACACAGTGACACCACATGTATGCATGTTCAGGCTCTTTTGCCCAGACTCACGCACAGAAATGAGCTGAATCTCGCAAGCAGACGACCACTCCTGTCTTATCAGCGGGCCTGAAAGATGGAGCTGCTCTACGGATGGAAAAACTTGCAAAGGGCATTCAGGCAAATACAGCTCTGTGTGCCTTTCTGGCCAGACACCCGGTCTTGTTCCTTGCGATAGCAGCTGGAACAGCAGCGTTAAACAAACCCACACATGAACCGAGCCTCCCACCCTGTCCACAAACCTGGAAGCGAACACACACTTGGACACACACACACACACACACACACACACACACACACACGCGCGCGCGTACACACACGCACGCCCGTGTGCATAACGTATGCACATGCAAACACGCACCGTGGAGAGAAAAGCGAGCGCTAAGACCGTGCAGGGAGAAGGAGGACTTGGTTCAGGTCCCTCTGGCCGCTGGAGTCTGCACCCTGTCACTAGGGGCACCTTATCTTCCCAAAACATTTGCTTAACCCTTTGTCTTACACAACCTGGGAAAATAAGACCGCATCTCTGAAGTGACACGGCTGACTTTCCCCTGACTCGGCCCCCCGCCGCTGCGCTCACACGTACATGGCGGCGGTACAAGGAACCTCCTTCATGCTCACCGCTTCGCCGTCCGGCACCAGATTCTCCTCTGCTTCTGCTCACTTTGCTTTGTTCTCTTCTTTATCTCTTTGACTAATTCCTCACCACGAGCCCCTCAAAGATTCGACTCGTGTCTTTCGCTCTACATCACCGGGTAGCAACCAGCGCATCACAGCTCCTCAGCTGCACTTCCGGACCCGGGGTTGAATGCAAGCGGGAAAGCACCCTGAGACCTCCCTTACAGTAGAAACCAGCAGAGATGCTACCAAGAGCCAACTGTGACACTTATCCTCACTGTGGCCTCTTTTTTTCCCAAACTTTGCTTTTTAGCAGATCACTCACTACTGCCCTGTTCATTTATCTCCTCTATTTCCAGGCCAGTCTTTTTGTTAGCGTTTCTCCATCACGCAGCACAGTGAATATCACTGATTCGCTGTTAGCTTTAGTGAAGGAGAGCAGTTAAAAACAGTCACCTTTGCTTTTCTCAGTAATATCATTAGCACCTATTTAACTGTCTGAGTGGCTTTATCTCACATCTCAGCCGCCGCTTCTCTTGCACCATCATCGTGCCACAGGTTCCGCGACCCCGTGAACCCCGGTTCCGAGCTCAGCGCTGCCCCGCGTGAGAGAGCAGAATGAAATAGTACCAGCGCTCACTTTCCTCCTCCACGCAATCAAACAAATCATGATTAAAATGTTTTAAAGTGGAGAGTCTGGAGCTGCACCTATAAATCTGGAAAATGGTTTCTTCTTGGGGGAGCCCTCTGCCAAACTGCCCCTCCCCTGTCCCTGGTGCTCGCTCTCTCTCTCTCTCTCTCTCTCTCTCTCTCTCTCTCTCTCTCTCTCTCTCTCCCTCTCTCTCTCACTCTCTCTCTTGCTCCCTCCCTCTGGCTCTTAAAAATAAATAGGGCCAATTTATCTGCGGTGAGCACAAAAAATGCATCATCAAGGGTTATCCAAAGTGCATTTCCACACACAGAGGAAGAGGGAACAGCCCTTTCTGCGGCTCACAACAGTTATTTGGGGGCAGCATTTCAGCTTTCAGGTGCGACATCAGCGTGGCGTGTAGAGTCTGGCCACACAGGCCATACGCCACCCAACTCAGCATTTCACACACAATGGGCTTGATTTTGTTACAAGTGCTTTGCTGTGGGAGTGTGAGGATGGGGGACAGGAACAGGGACAGGAGACAGGGGACAGAGGATGGGGATGGGGGACAGGGACTGGGGGACAGGGGACAGTGGACAGGGATGGAGGAATGGGGACAAGGACGGGGACGGAGCTTCCGCAGCAGGGACACCATGGGGGACAGTGAGAGGGCAGGAAGCGGTGAGGAGGGTGGACTCACAGTCAGCGCTGTAGAAACTTCAAGCTGCCATACAAAGTTACATTCTGGTTTTCAGAGACATCAGAAGCGTTGAATTCTTTTCTTATCCAACCGTATGGTTTCGCGTTCCAAAGAACGGCCACTTTCAGTCTCAAACACTGGCTGTCTAAAGCGAGGACTTCGCTTCGTGCCAAATGGTGACACATTCCGGCGCTCTGCACGTCCCGCCTTCTCGCCTTTGCCGAATACAGCCTGAGGCCACAACACGTTTGCATTGGATCTAAATCCCGAACTGCAGATGTTGTTCACCACTGCAGGCTGCTGCTCCGCAGCAAACTGCAGATCCCCGTTCTTTTGTATGCATCAGCCATTCCTAATCGCCCAGTTTGCAGAAATGCTACGGCAGCACATTGCAGCAATATTTGTTTATATGCTTAGTAATCAATATGAATGGCACTCCTGCAACCTGCGATGCAATCGCTCGTCTTGTGACTCACAAGTCACACATGGCGCAAGATGTTTACTTTTTCCCAGGAATGCGGTTCAAAGGTGTGATGTTAGCAGGTTGCTTCCAGGCCGCTGAGTTGCCGTTTAAATTGCACTTCTTCCGAGCGGCGATTCCACAGCAGATTGAAAACGCAGTCTAATGACGGCCTGAGACACCATCTCTGAAGGCTGGGTGCTGAGGGGTCCGGTGGGGGAGGGGGGGGGTTGAACACAAAGATTGTGGTCCTAGTAGAGTGACTAAGGGTGATGAGTCACAACCCAAAAACAGGCATGTGCATTCTGTGCAGGAGGGGAGGTGGTGTGATGGAATGACAAGGACAACGTGGACCAAGTCAGCCCTGTTCACTGGTCAAGAGTCCCTTCAATGGCTGCTGTAAAAATAGCCGGTGTGCAGTTGGCCGCATAGCTGCACTCTGAGCACAGCACTTTCCCAAGGTGGCAGCTTGGGAAAACAGAGCTGCCCGCGCCAAACCCATGTACCTGGTACCCATCACTCTTCACTTGTGTACCCCTCCACCTCCCCACCCTCCACCTCCCAGAGATGCTACCACATTACGGCTCCATTTCAGCAGATAAGACTGGCACCTCTGCCTTGCTGACCTTCGGCATGTGCTGACCCCTCGGGCCAGACAGCGCCGTCACGGGATCGTGTGCCGATCCCAGTCCACATAGCAGACAGGACTGTTCCAAATGGCCCAAAGGGGTAGGGGGTGGTGGACAGAGTGGCTTTGGTAGAAGGAACTTCTCCGCTTTTTTCATGAAACTGCAAAGTTGTTCTTTTGGCAACACGGAGACCCTCCCACATCACCCGGTTTCCCCCTAGCGCCGCTCTGCGAGAGTCTCAGCACCGCAGCAACCACACTTTCGACCCCGAGTCCTACTCCTCCGAAGAGCACAACTGAAGAGCAGCATCTGCTCTCCCGTCCATCACCCCTCTGCTTTGTGTTTTGACACCGAACCAAATAGGTTCAGACCGGGACCTTGATAATACAGTCAGAAATGGAGGCCTCCCCCCCCTCAGCTTGCGTCTTAACTTTAAAGAACTCGGTGTAGTTGTCAGCTTTCAAAAGCCCACAGCAGGTCACAGAGTAGAAATAAGGATCAAAAGCATCAGAGCGAATGCAACAAAATTGGAAACATGATAAAATTTGTGTGAATTTCTCCAAAATTACGATGTACAACCAGAAGTTAGATGAGAAGCTCTGCCGCCTCCCTGAAGAGGACCGGCAGTTAAAGATAACGGACGGGCTGACAGACGGATGGATGGAATTGTGAGCAAGATGTTCTATATATTTAGCGCTGCACCAGCAGCTGCAAAGTTCCTGGTGTTTCTATTATTTTGCATTTCGATGTCCTGCCAGATGTGCCAGAACAAATAATAATGTTTACTGGAAGCCAGTTGAACACAAGTCGCACTGCTAAAAGTTTGCACAATCAAAGCTCAATTTATGTAAAATATGAACATTTTCAGCCCTCCCTCCTTCCAGGCACACGTGCCTTTGGGTAAAAAGAATTTTGGTTCTGGATCCTCTGTGGTGCTCCACTTCACTTGGTGCAGTAAAACTATGAAGGTGAGTAGAATAAACAGGCCGAGTGGGGAGTCAGTGCAGACACATGAACTCCCGAGCTTCCACCGCTGACCAGAATCTTCTACGTGAGAAAGAAAGGAGCAAAGGAGCAACAGCTCATATGTGGACCTCCTGCAATGCAGGAGAGCCAGCTGCCAGCGTCGGTGTAGAAGCAAGCGGCCGTCACATACCCCTCCGTGGTTGACTGGTCAAATCAAACGTTTCTTTCTTTTGCTTTTCCAGGAAAACAATCCCATTCTTACTTGAAAGGCTTCAGAATGCAAATGCAGGAGAGCAGTTGAGAGACCCTCCCCCAGTTTTATTCAGCTTCGCAGACTGTGGAATGTGTCTCCACCTGATTTCTTGAAGCGAACGTGCGTCTGTTTAAACTGTATGTTTAATCTAGATTTTGATCCACAAACACAACAATAATGAATCTTCTTTAAAAGCAGCCTCTCAAAGCCCATTACAGAAAGAAGATGAATACATTACAGTAAGAAGCTTACGGGAAGGAACCAGTAAAAGGTCAAGCTGCCATTTCAGGGACACCAGCGCATGGGTGATGTGGCCGTTTCAATGGCACGTGGTCAGGATTGTCAACATGGCGGGTTTCGCATTTCTGTTCTCCTCCCGACGTCGTCTGCGGCGGTGATGGTTTCTCCGTCCGTGACGATGGCTGGGAGGGCGCATAAGGCCTGGAGACGGACGGGGACGGGGAGACCTGCAGCACAAACAGAGGGGCAGCGGCGGGGACTCGCGGCCTCCCAGCGGGACACCGGGAGGGGAGGTCAGCGGCTGGAGGAGCCCAGTATGTTTAACCTTTAACACGGCGCTTCACTGTATGCGTGGAGGATTAAAACTTGTTTGTAGTTCGTGGAAAATGTCTGCTGCTTTTCATCAGCACATCTGACAACTGCAGCTCGTGGTTGATTTTTTTTTTTTGTGGAAACCCTCGCAGCTGTTTCCTTCACCGATCATACTATGCAAATTGACAATAAATATTCCTCAGATGCGGAGTTACGTATGCTAAATTGTTCTACGTAACCTTGGAAAAAGTATTTGCCAAATGATTTGCTAAACTCATAAATCTCGATTGTCAGAGTGTGTGGGCATGTGATAAGGATTTCTATTGATTTTACCTTAAGAGAAAGCAAAACTTTTTTTTTTACCCACAAAGGGAACAATATACCTAACAAGTAGGAAGTCACCGAGTTCTTAAATGTCCGCGATTCATCAATCAAACTGTTTTTCCTCATGTCCGCCGTGCTGTTCTGTTTTCTTTTTTTACAGACAAGAAAAGAAACAAACGGTGAGACCTGTGTTAAAAGTCTCAATTAATATCCTGGCAATTTATCATTTCTCCAACCAGCACTCTTACACAAACAGGGGAACAAATATAAATACACACTCACACTCACACACAGCGAAATTCTCAGACACACGCATACTAGCAAAAAAGAATAGCAAAGGTCACGAAAGGTCAAATTGTATAGAAATTAATGTCACATGGATTTGCGGTGATTTACACTGCCAGCTCCCAGATGCTTAATTTGAAAACCCACAGAGAAGATAGTAAAATAACACCTTGGAGTGACACCCAGGTGCCGGGTCCACCTCACGCAGCTTCATGGCCTGCAGCTCTCGCCGTGGGACTGATCTCCAGCACACAGAAAAAAATATGGAAAGATGTATGTTATTTTATGGTCGCTCGAATCTCAAGTCTCCTTTAACCAGGGACTGTTTACTTCAACAATTTCATCCTTAAACCACTGAGTAACAGCTGGGGGGTATCTTGAAGCTACAGGTATCTTGACTGCGTCGCATATTATCTGTTTCAACTGGGATTTTGTCTCTCATCTCGACACATTAAAAAAGCGCTGGTTTAATATAGATGTTTACGTGCTTATTTACACGGTTGTTTCTTTTGCCAGTTAAATGATGACATCAGAGGTTTTTCTTTCCTTTCTCTGGCAGGACCTCACTTGTCCAGTCCTTGAACAGGGCAGCATGTCGATGTCCAAAGGCTAATGGTGAATAGCTCCCCAGTCCCCTCCCTCAGCATTATTGCCTGCTTGCACTTTGGTTTATTGTGCTTCGGCTACGAGTCGCCCTTTGGTCCGGACTCTCCTTGACCTTTACAAATGCAAGCCATCCTTTTCACAAAGTTTCTCCCCTCTCAAAGTAATTTTCTCCACTTCTTTACAGGTTTTCCTACGAGTTTCCTCATACCAGCCAAGGGCAGCAGGCCAGGAGTTCCGAGAGACAGGTTCACTTCCGTCTTCCTGCTGTAGTACCGCTGAGCAGGGTATTACCCCGAACTGCCCGCCTGAATAAATGGGCAAATCACTGTGGGACGATTTTGAGAATCAACAGCTAAATGAATATATGGGGTGTAAACAACTGAGGTGCTGCATTAATTCTGCAAGTTAGCAAGAAGTGGAACAGGGGGATCCACACACAGTGAAACTTCTATTAATGAATAAACCTTCCCGCTGCTGGATCCTCTTCTCTGGGACAACTGAGAGTTTGCATTTGTCTCGAGGATAGAATAGTAAATCAGAATATAATGGGAGTCCTGGGGAGACCCCCTGCAGCTGGCAACACAAGTGTGTGTGTCTGTGTTGTCTTTAGCAGCGGGGTTCCCATGAATCGCCCTGCTGCCTCCAGCTCAAGGCCTGTGAGCCGCGGACTTGCGGAGGACGAGAGCAGAAGCGCTCGGTCCAGCCTTTTGGCAGCAGGTCGCCTTGCAGTGGGTCCAAGAAGTACAGATTTCGCTCACGTACACATTCAAAGCTGACGTTTCCTTCTTTTGGCTCGCATAAAATTAGAGCCTAATCCACGTGCCTGGCCTGTACCTGAGAGGCGACTGCCAACACAATTTGGAGAAAATTTGGTTATGAATTTAATCCGAAGAGTATTTCATAATTTGCATGTGCGGAGATCCCCGGTTTTTTGGCTGTAGTGTTCAATGAAAAATATATTTTAAACTACACTTCAGCAATGCATGTGGCATGAATGTACAGATTAATCATCTAAAAATAAGACGCAGGAGCCAGGAATACCAAAATTAGCATCAGTTTCTATCTGTGGCTATGAGGATGAGATGGTGACAGGTTCCTTTGTGTGTAAAGGAATATTTTTAGCCACTATTGTTCAATGCCAGATCCCAGAACTGCACAGAAATGTTGCGTTCTGGAAGACAGGAGCGAATCTGTTGCAGTTTCCCGACACCCACCACTGAACATCAGTCACTGAACCCATTGGGTTTACGCTGCCCTGCCATCATTTACGTGATCGGCTTCAGCCTCTGCCCCGCCGAACAGCCCCAGCGGGCGACACGTGATGGTTCCCTGGTCGCTTCCCTGGGGCGAGTTCACGCCGTGGGGTTGACTAACACCTTATCAGCTCTGAAATTCCCTTCCTCACGTAAGAGCCAGCCGAGCAGTCTCCGCCACGCCACACCCCACGTCGCCCACATGCTGAAGGGCTTATATAACATAACGATACAATAACATGTTGTTTTAAAGTACGCTGCGCAGTGGGCTGCCCGACACACGGCTGCAGCAGTGGGACGACCTAGCAACGAGAGCACAGACCCCCGAGCAACGTGGGAAACGCCACATAGAACCCCCGGTCACAAAACACGCTAATAATTTTTTTTACCAAGTTTTACCTTTTGTAACGTTGCCAAATCCAGTCCCAAGAGGAGTCCTGCTGTTGTACCTCTGAGCGGCACACTTGAACGGAATTGCTCCAGCAAAGATAGGCAGCTTTGTGAATGACGGAACAATAAACTGCACTGGATGAAAGTGTGAGCCAAGCAAAGAGGAAAAAATTCATCGGAATAGAATGACTTGAGTGAAAGGCATTTGAAACAACACCCTGTGGACCCCGGCACTTTACCAGCCAACGCAGCCCTGCTGCAATCCGATCGAGGAGACCGGAATCAGCCTCAGCGTGCTGAACACAGAATGAGTTCAAAAACTCCTAATAAACACAAATTCTTGACAAAATGATCGCTTTTAACAGGCACTAGAGCAGGGAAAACGGGAGCAAAACGGGGGTCCAAACAGGGCTTCCATGAGTGTGTTGGACCAAAGGAAGGTCTTGATCATGAAGGATTTTCAAGCCTGTGTGCCTCACAGCCACTTGCTGGCACCCGGACCATTTGGCCGCAGTGCTGGATGGGGCTCTGGGGAGCCCTGCGGAGACAGTCTGTGGGAGTTTTGATTTAATGGGCCCAAACACCGGCAAAGCACAGGCTGTGGCCGGCGCACCAATCATATTGCCCTCGCCTGCAGACAATATCCTGTTTTCGGCCGCCGGGTGATTGCGCAGGGGGGATAGATGGCCGCAGTCGGCAGAGAGCGTGACCCTGGGAAGCGGGACTGTTTCTACAAGCTCGTAGGAGGAAGAGCTATCGCCCGCTATCACCTCCTGAGTCGTACATACTATCTCAGCCTCGAGCGCTGCCTTTTCCCAATGTCCTTCAACGGGATCGGGCCGAAGCCACGAGAGGAAGGCAGAGTGACAAACTAGGAAGGGAAAGGCGAACGGTGGGGCAACTCAGGAAGATTGCTCTCCTGGGACAGAGGCAGATTAAATACCGAGAGCGCAAGGAAAAAACAAAAAACACCAAGCAAAACACGATGCGCACGTAGAAGCGTGTATTTCTGGGGTGCGGCATGTGCGAAAGGTCAAAAAACAGATCTCTCAGGGTAAAATAAGACGCGGTGGTGCGACCGATACCCGCAGTTACGACTCGGAGCAAAGCGCTTAGTGCTTTGCAGTGATGGGGCGGTAATGAAAGCACTTAGGCGGGGACGATTGAATGTAAACGCCTCCGCGGGCTGCCGCTGACCCCTCTCCCCTGCGTGAGGCCGTCTGCCGCAGCTCGCAGCGGCCCTTTGAAGAACCTCCAGCTCCTGCACAGGGACAATGGTGTTTGATCACTTTAGTGGAGCTCAGCGGCCAGGCAAGGATCTCACAGAGCGCTCTGGCGGGGGTTCACAGTGGGTGTGGGGTCAAGGATCGGGGTGAGGTATGTACACTGCAGCCCCGTTGCTGTAAGTTTTACTTTCCTAAAAGGTCTGACACAATTTACACAAGCGTGACTATTGTAACTGAAGTTACTCTGTTTATGCACTGGCTCCTTCCCTCCCTTCCAGTAACCGCTTGTCCGCTGCAAGACTCACCGGCGTCCATCACAGGACGATACTGTGCATATGAGTCTTCAGGAAAGGGAGTCAGTGAGAATTTGTGCCGGGGACAAATTCCAGCGTTTGGGAGCCGGACACTGCATTTTTACAAGACGTTTAAGATGGTGGAACATTTAGGATTTTGCTCAGGTTCACCGTCACACCTCTGAATCCAGTTATGGACAAACTGGGGCGAAAGTTACAGGTTTACACTCTGCACAGATCACCTCACTGGTGCTTCAGGAGAGAGGAGGAGGAGGTTGGAGGTGAGAGACCACGTGGCACCTTGGCTCCCTCTTCACCAGCGTTTGGCCTCCATTCCGTCTGCTGACACAGGTCCGGTCTTACAGCATCATTCCTTACATCAGCGTGACCTCACAGACCAGCGCTTTCATTACATTTACACCGATTTCTTCAGGAGGCGCTTTTCTCCGACGTCACTTACAGCTCGGCTTGGGCAGCCAGCAAGGAGACGCCGAAGGACATCTGCTGTCAGGCCTGCAGCCTGCCTGCTCACGTCCGAACTGGGCCTTCTCCACCAAGCTTGAGAACGGTGGGACCGGACAATACTGTGGGTAAAAGTGTCAGCTAAGCAACACTGCAGTACTAACTAGTGTCGTTATCACCAGTTTAACTGTTTCATCAAATAGGCCATGAGGAGGACACCGTCTCCCCTGCTGCACTGACAATGGCAAAATAAAATAATCCGTGAATAATAAAAGGAAGAAGGTAAACTTCCAGCTATCACTGTCTCCACCAGGTAATAAATCAGGCCGACTGTTTGCTGACACGCAGTATCTGCACTGGTGCCTAAATGTGCGCCAGCCCTGCAATAAAGCCATGCTGGAACACAACCTTTGCTCACAAAACACTTGAGTAAGAGAAACTGAACAGGGCTGATTGCTCTCACCAAATAATAAGACATAAATAACTTGCTACAAATACATCTTGTGGTTCTCGTAGTGTATGGCAGGCAGACACAGCACTTAAACACGATTTTAAAAAAAACAGGGGAAAAAAAATCACATTAAATGAATCGTACGTTAAAAATGACAAATTTGACAATGCAGAGTCGAACTGCTCATTGATTTCCAAACTTTGTGTGGAAAGTCGCCTGAAGTATGCAGAGAGCACCTGAAATATTTCAGTGTGTAAAAGAAACAAAATGTGCAGGACAGGTGCTGTGCTTTTTTTTTTCCTTAAAAGAATATTTTCAGTTTATTGAAGTTTTTTGTTAAAATAAAAACTTATTGCCCTTTAACAAAATATCTTCAAAAAATATATGTATTTAAATGAATTCTGTCGGAATTTCTTGATCACGTTATATTTTTATTCACATAATGTGTTCAAGACAACTGCAGAGCCAGAGAAGGGCAAGCATCTTGAACTGACATGTTATCAATAAAATACTATCCCATTACTTTTTGCAAAAATACAGAAAATAAATTTAGGTTAATATATTCCAACAAAATTGAAAAATTTTAATAGTCTCCCTTTTCACGTGAAAGTGAAAGAGTCATTGCACTGAACTATTGAAAAAATACAGTGAGCCTGGATTAAACACACTAACAACGCAGTTTATCCTTAACTTGATTCCTTTTTTACTCCAGCTAAACAACAATTTTATATCTAAACTGAACATGTACTGTTGAGAGTAAAAAAGTGTTAAGTCTCTTCAGTCTGCAAACCAAACTTAAAGACAAACTACATGGCAGTTTGACTGATTCAGGAATACTGTTAAGAATGAAATAATCACTGGCAGCTATTCACGTAGATTCTTTTTCTGTCAAAAACCACAGCGTCCCAAACACAATTATTACCACACACGTCTTTATGTTTTCACTGTCCTTATTTTAACATAAATATTACACCTTCAGAAAGTTAATTATTTACATTAAAACAATGAACCAAGTTCAGAGGTAATAAACTGTTGCTCTTTCTTCTTTCAGTTTATAGTCTATGACACCTTGAGTAGAGGATCATCTTTGCAGAACCATGTACCACATAAAAATGCCACATTTCCACAACAGAATAACAAAAACAGAGCACTGACATTAAGCAATACTACATTTCCTTATACAAACTCAGTTGCCACATTTTTTTGTTTTTTGCTTTTTTTTTTGTCAGACTCTCCTTTCAGAGGAGAGAATAAAGGTAGTTTTTCTCACAAGTCTGTAATGGAGGGAAGCTTGATGGGGGGGTTATGGAGGGGGGTGCGGCTGCTCACGCCAGTGACAGGGCACACCACGAGTTCTGTGGCCCAGACGATGCTGGAGTGAAGTGGAAGTCCTCATATTTGATCTCTGCCTGTCCAGTGCTCATGCTGTCTAGTTGTGACGAAGCCTTAAAGGGGGGGAAATCCAGCATTTGTCAACAATACTGGTAAACGAAACTTGTTCGAGGCAACATTAAAAAAAAAATCTTGAGGAATGACACTTGAAGATTTTGGTGAGTGTACCTGTGAGATGGACACCACGGTCTGGCCGGCGTAGGGTGAGGGCACTGTGCTGGGCTCGCTCTTTATTGTCGAGGCACTTTCTGAGACTGACAGCGAGGATGGAGAACTGGTGCCAGAGGTTGAGGACCCTGGACAACAAACAGATGGCATCTTCAGGCAATAAGCAAATAAAAATGATAGCATGAAAACACTTCAGAGCAAATAACTAAAGTTTAAATAAGAAACTGATAATATTACCTGACGATCCTTTGGATTTGGCCATCTTCGGCTTTCTTTTCCTGGTCTGAATGCCCTCCTTCTTCATGGCCAGTGGCCTGGGCACCTGAGAGGAACAAATAAGGGTTAACCTGACTAACTGGTAGAACTGACTTGTGTTTTACGGGGTGCTAACAGCCATTCGGGCTCCAGAAACAACAACATGTTTGACAACTTGCAATCAATATATAAATATACCTCTAGGCTTAAATCTGTTAAGCTCTGCTGCACAATAAATTATCAGGATCATTATTAACTAGGACTCATCGATATTTATCCCGTGCAACTTACACTACTAGATATGCTGTACCACACTAGCTACAATCGCGCACTTCTTTACAGTCAGAGCGATGAGACACACGCAGTGTGAGGGTAGCTGTGGGGCCCATGGCCCCCCGCAGCTCTTATGCTAGATCGTCACAGAGAAAGCGGAGCGGGGAATGTGCTGGGGTTGGGGTTCGAGCAGTAGCAACACGGCCGGCTACGCACCCCGTGCAGCTTCATGTAGAGCCCACAAGCGTTGCACACTGGTTCCCCGTCGGCATTGCGACGCCACAGCGTGGTGGTGCTGGTGTGACAGTTGGTACAGCAGAGACCAGCCCTTCTGGAGGAAGACTGCTGTCGGTTGACATGGACGAGAGAGGGGTTAGTTCAAGGATGGGACAGGGACAGTGGAAATCACAAACACAGATAAACACGACCTGCTGCATGCATGTCACACACGCACAAAACCAGGATACGCAGCTTCACTGTATCAGAAGTTTAAAATTCAACAAAATATATCATGACAATGTGACAAGACTACACAAGGTGAAAACGTCAATCAACTAAGCCACCTAAGCCAGACAAACGTCATATTTATTACAAGGTTATATGTTAGGTATATACAGAAAAATAATGATGATGTAAAAAATGTTGGGTTTTTAAATGTAAGATGAAAATGACCAGCAGCAGTGCAGCTGTGCACCTCAGCACAGTGTAGGTTCTACACCAAGTTATCAAAACTGAGGAAATTCCTTAAGTTCGTCCACAGTTACTTCAGCATATTATGACCAAGCCTGGCGCAGTCTTGCTAAAAACAGAGAGCCAAGGACAAGGTCAGCGAAAGACAAATAAAAACAAAAAGCTGAAATTATTTACAACAGCTGCTATCAAGTGCCTGGTTCCTGGGAAAGGCACATTGTGAAGGACTTACTTTCATACAAAACTAACCTTCGCAAAGAAGCTGTTGACCTTGAGGGGACTGAACCCCCCACTGGTACACAGTAAAACCAGCAGTCCACTCATGGGTTGTTTATATATATTATTTAACTCTCTGCGTGTTCATTTAAAACTGTGGATTTTACTGCAAAGCTTACAAATTGCCCTTTGCTTCTAATGACACGAGAAAATCGAGAAACTGCCCTGTCTAATTTCCCCGATTTATTAGTTGCTTTCTGATAACCATAAGGGGACTTGCAGGGAACGTATTGCTCAGCTGGACGTACCAGGCGCTTCTGCGGCTTGATGAGGGGTCGGTTGATGCCATTCATCTTGTGATACAGGCCGCATGCGTTGCATAGGTAGTGTCCTGTACCGTCCCTGCGCCACAGCGGCGTGGAGATGGAGCCGCAGTTCACACACTCACGTCCTTCACCAGGCAGCTCGTCCAGCATGTCTGACACACACAGCAACGGACAGCATTAATGTCACATCTCTTACTGTGTACAGCAGGTAATCCAGTGGCTATTAGGACCTTTTAGCATGAAGATTCCTGGGTCCAATCCCACTCCTGCAATGGTAAGCTTGATCAAAGTACTTGATACAGTAAGAAAACCCCACAATGTAAAAGGGTAAATCATTGTAAAGTTGATTATCTAACACTGCCAGTTGTCTTGGACAAAGGTGTCCTTTAAATAACGGTTAATGATTAAATAATGGTTCATGACAGCAGGGAAAATAAAGCCTTAGGGAATAAACAAACAATTTCTAATTTGGAAAAATATTTTTCCATAAAAAAGATATTATTTTAGAGTTGCCACCTACAAATAAGGTCTAAAGAAGCTAGCTTAAATGTTTACTGCTATTTGATACATCATTTATTTTTTAAATAACTACTTTTTATATACTTTTATAAACTTAAATTTTGCACTCATAATTCATGTTTTTTCAATAGGGCTATTAAGTAAGTTTGTTTATTGAAAAGCACTTTGTGTACATCAGTATACATGCCTGATCCCGACCCCTGTTTATAAGCAGGGTACAGTAGAGTACAGTAGAGTACAGTACTGGTGCGTGTGGCTGTGAATCAGCAGTAAGCGAGGGACGCGGGGGGTCAGTGGAATGTCCGCCGGGTCCTTATCAGTCTCAGAGATCCAGGGGTCCTTTATCGATCACAGGCGTGACAGGCGGCGGCCTCCTGCAATTAACTGATCACATTCCTGCTCCGAACTCCAGTGGCACGAAAAACACGGCAAACATGCAGGAATAAAAACGAACGCGAAAGCCCGCTTCTGCTTACTGGCATTATTATTATCACACGCCGAGGCCAAAAATATCGTGATTGTGTAAAATAAATATATATATTTTTTTCAAATATATTTTAAAAATCTAAATGTATTTAAGTTTGTACAAAAAAGCAAAATATTTCGATAAACGTTTAATGTCATGTTCAAGCGGACATTACGCGTCTGGTCAGCATATATTTCAAAACAAAGAATTACGACCGACAACGTGCATGTGTGACTCTTTCCAACTCTCAGAAAAAAATTGACTAACAATGCAAAATAAGAAGAACTAAAAAATAATTAGCAATAAGTAGCAGTTCTTTAACTGTTAAACTATGTTTAAAACAATTACTCCTTTAATAAGAAGTTTAAATAGCGCCAATGCGGATAAGTTTGCGCGTAAACTGCAACCGGCGACGCTGGAAACCTGCGTGTTTTACACTTTTTAATGGCCTCCTGCAGAAGCTGACAGTTATTTAACAAAATCCCGCAGCGCCGTTTTCAGATAGCTGTGCAAATTCTCCCTTCGGCTCTCCGAAAAGAAATGAGAGCGAAAATTAAATTATCGTGGCGGTGGCAGCGCTTTTAGGGGGTCTTTATTTGGGAGGATGTGGATTGGAACAAGTTGACTGAGATCCTGCTGTCGTTCTGGCTTCATTGTTGGGCCTTAAAAGGCGACGATTTAGAAGACAAAGCAGCACATTTAGTCTTAACTAATTCACCCCAGTAAACAACTGAGAATCCCCGGCTAAAATATTGAAAAACAAAAAGGCCCGCGTGAGTTCTGCCGGTAAACTGCACAACTTCATACACTGTCCGCGTTTTCGGAGAAAAACCAAGTTAATATCGAAATTACAAGGTTTTATGCCGTAAGTGCTCAGGTTGTTAGATAAAATAAACCCAGTGTAAGTTGCCTCAAACAAAGGCATCATCTAAACAGGAATTTTTTTTTTCATGTCGGAAAATGTCACTGCAAAACAGTAATTATTAAATATAACAATTATTATAATGCAGTTCTTTTTGCAGTATTATTTTTGTTGGCATGTACTAATAATTCCTTTCACGTGTAGCCTGTTTTATGAAGTTGTGCTTAGAGCATGGAAGTAAATGGCAAACTGCACAGAGTGAGCCACAAATCAAGGGATATAATTGACAAATACAGTAAAAAAAGACTAAATTTAAACAAAATATTGCATGTAATCGACAAGCACAATGAAAAAGCCTTCATCCAAGGCAACGTGCAACATTAGGAGAGCAGATTCTGCAATTATCCACCCATTTTTCTCTCTGTATCAGTGGAGATTTTCGCATCTTCATCAAGGGTTCTACAGCTGGTGTGTGGTTCAAACCCAGGGCTTTGACACTGGTGAGCAACAGCTGCAACCACAGTACTACCTGACATCCTACATTTTAACCATTCTTACACGAGTGTGAGAACTCAACGAAGAGGGTAGGAAAAGTGTAAAGTTGTCCATACACACCGAGGCTTGACCTCCTGCCCTGCAGGCTCGCTTGCCGGCCCTGGAAGCCGATCATGCTGCTGTCGAAGTGTCCTGGGCTCCAGGAGCTTGCCATGTCCGGGCTCATGTAGGCGGCATAGGGACCTGAGTAGGACCCCCCAACAGAGCGCACCAGGGCCCCACCATACTGCTCTGCCCGGCTGCTGCCGCTCAGCACCAGCGGGCTCTGATAGGCCGCCTCCCGGCCGGTACTGCTGCTCACCGGCGGACTGTGCGAGTAGGAGAAGCCCGGCGGTGGATGAGGGCTGCTCGGTGTGAAGGATGGGCCGTCTGTGGCGGTCTGCGGCCAGCCGGGGTGACCCCCGAGGCCGTGCGGCTGGTGAGTGGTGTCGCACGTCTGCAGGTAGGGGATGGTCTGTAACATGGTGGGCACCCGGGTGGTGGGCACGTAGACCGGAGAGCTGGCAGAAGGGTGCATGTAGTTCCCGGTGTCATGGGCATAAGGGGACTGATTGGAGGTTAAAGCCAAACTCTGGTACATTTTCACTCCACTCCCCCGCTTTTAACAGCACAAATTCAAAATATATTTCCCTATTCCGAATAAAGCAGGTGTAGAATAGGTTCCAGAATTTTCTTGGTGGCTCTTGAAATCCTTGCAATCCTTCTGTGCGACGATGAGGAATCCTGCAGCCCAGATCTAGCGCAGAGAAAGACAAAGCGGTCAGACCATCCTGCATTGGACACACTCAGGTGACCCAGCAATGGTCAGTGTGCCACAGTCTTCTTTCACGTCATGCTGACATCATAACGCAGTTTACTACTCGGCGATAAGGCATCTCCCAATCCTTTTCTCAGTACTCAGTGCACTTCCCTAAAAACCACTGGTGTTTTTAAACAATTGTTCAGATATGTATTTTTTTTTTTTAAATCAACCTTATTGTTTAGTATAACAAGCTACGGCGCAGGTTATCTCCGCGACACTAACGGACAGGAATACAGCGCTTTCCTCGTGCTCCCGTGCTGTGGAGTCGCGTGGGCGCGCGCGGCGAGAGTCGCGTGTAACTCCTCCACCGGGTAAACCTTACATGTCGCCTCAGGCTTAGCGCGTGCAAAACAATATTAGCAGATATTCATGATACTTATATGCATGAAAATATTAGTAAATACCCAGTAATAATTAAGAAACTTTAAAAGCCAACATACACTACTGCTTTTCCATTCCTTTCACTCGGTCTCACTGAGATTTTGAGGTGGATCTGGGGACTCCGGGGACACAGCGACCGTCAACGTGTCACCAGCTCACCGGGAGCGTTAACAGTTTCAATGTTTGCATTTTATTTCCCAACAATCCGGAAGCTGTGAATTAAATGGGCTTAAATGCGACTGTACACTGGCATTATATTTCTGACCAAAAACAAGTGACTCTTACGCGTTTTCCATATTAGATACTACGAACATAACAGGTTTATTATTATTATTATTATTATTATTATTATTATTATTGGCGTTGTTTAAACACGTGAATTTGCTGTTTATCGGTTCGCTAATATAAGTTTGAAGAACTTATGTCGTTTAAAAAATTAAGCTCGCAGATAGGCCGTATGATGTGTTTGATATGTAGTTTTCTCGATTGTTATTAAAACCGTGTAAAGCTCGTGCCGGGCTCCTCGCGCTCTGTCCCCGCATACAAGCCGACTCAAGTCAGTGCGTGAGTCTCGCGCAACAAAAGCTGAGAAACTTACCGAAAAAAGCTCCGGGGAACTCGCAGCCCGCAAAAAAGTCCAGGAACAGGCTGAGCGAAGCGCTGCAGACGAAGCGGCCCGTTAGAGCGGGAGTGTCGGGGTCTCCTGGCGGCTACCGGCCGGTCATCGTCCGCCTCTCACTTCTCTACGGTGGGAAAAAGTGCACAGCGAGCTATTTGTATGCGAGGAGGCCACGTGACGCGCGCCAAGGTGGGATGCGCGAGCTGGAAGGCACGGGGGAATGGGCGGGAATTAAGGAGCTCCACCTGAAAGTACGACCCCCCCCAGTGGTGGTGTACTGTGGAAATTGAGATATATTGTATTTGGGGTAACAGTGAGTGAAATTGAAATGAACAAAATGTTGGAAAAACTGCAGTATAAGTCGTTTTAAGGTAGCTCCGTTTTTACACGTGTCATATCACGTCATTTGGCCGCGTGTTTCCTCGCAGTTTAATTTCTGACTTCGGAAAACAAGCGCGTCAGACGCAGCGGCTGCGGGTTGAAGCTGTAAAACCGCCGGCCCACTTTCACCGGGCGGACGTTCCGTTTAGATTTCTGCTGAATCCCGTGGAGTTTATCAATAAAAGTAACAGGTGATAATAGACGTGGTAAAAATAAAAACCCGGGGTAAAAACGACAGACATCGCCGCCGCTCTCTGAACTCGTCTCCTATATTTAACCGACGAAACGGCAGCTGCTGTTCTGATTATTACTATTTTAATAGTTTCTGATAAACCTTCTGATAAAAAATTGATATTCTCATAATTTCATGCTGATATGGGAGATATAATTTGAGCTGTAAACGCTGACAATACAGCTGTACTTATACATTTTAATTGTACACGTATTTGATATTTATTTTCAATTTAAATATTTGACTTTATGTGCTAATTAATGTCTGTACAGTAGCGTGTTGTGTTATTGCGCCGCAGCCCGCGACGTGACGACATTTCTCCCATCTTTATGGGGGGTTATAGTTTTGACGTCATCGATGAAACGTGAGTACATTAAAGGCCGACAGTTGTGGAAATAAAAAAAAGGTGTAACAGTTAGTATATTAATTCCGCCGCCCACGTGGAGCACGAGCTGAACAGGGGCCGCGGGACAGGTGTCGCGTGGCAGCGCAGGGAGCGTCTGGGTCTCATACGGTCACGCGCGCGTGCGCGCGCGCACACACAGTTTAAAATAAAAACTGTTCGTTCACAAGTACAGTTTATAGAACAGAAACAACCAAATTGTCGTTTTGTCACATAAAGTACTGTTTCCTAATTTCTGCCTCAGAGGACCAGTTTCAGCGCTGAACTGAGGAGTAAAAACGACCCCGTTCTGTAAACGGGCAAATCATTATAAGCAGCTTCGCGTCGCTTTGAGGAAAAACTTTGGCTAAATAAATAAATGTGAAAATGTATTTAAAACAGGGAAACTGAACGCGTGTTTACAAATAGCAGTGAATGTTTCTTCGCGTTTAAATGTCGAATAACCGTTTAAGGTGAAATTTGCGAAGCTACACAAGTTAGTTCACCGTAATAAAATAAACACCGGCGTTCAGCGCTGGTGCTGACATTTCGAACGAATCATATTTCGTGAAAATGCGGATAAATTTCAAAAGGAAAAGCTGAAGATGTAAAAATGAATTAATGAGCAAACATCACATTTATCAACTGCAGCGTACAAGTAAAGCGGGAGCACAAAACATTCGGAAAAAGGTGGTATATTTCCCACTGTCTGTCTGAAGACAGAGCTCGTGCTGTTATTGTTCCTTATGGAACGTCCTTCACTCCGCTCTTCTCTCTGCTCCTCAGGCTGGATGTTTGCCGTGTGGAGCGAAGGCGTCAGTCAGACTGGAGGGTCTCAGCGCCCCCTCATCCTCACAGCACCACCTTACAGCCTTTACACGTACGTTTTAAAATTCATTTAAAGAAGAAGCATGAAAATACATACATTTGTGTTTCCTAGATAATGTGCGACGCTCAGTGCGTTATAAGCGATCTAAGAATGTAAAAAAGTGTACAAAACTCTGGACCCCCCTCCCTCGTCTGTATATGACGAGAAAATATGATGGTATAAACACGTCTTAAATAACTCAATTTCCCATTATTGGACCTGATTTGCTCTTATATTTTTATTATGTAAATACATATAATATAAATATACATCCGTCCATCGCGGATTTTGACGGTTTTTGCAGTGCGAATCGCCTTGGACAAACGAGTGCTATAATAATAATAATAATAATAATAATAATAATAATAATAATAATGCATAGAAAATTGTTTTTTCAAATGCAAAGCCCATTTTACAAGAGAAAAACAAAATCGAAAATGTAAAATTTTACCCAGGTACTGACGTCACAAATATTTATACATTTTTAATCATGTTTTATATTTACTTTTTATGTATCTATATCTATTTTATCTTTTTTTTTCTTGCCCCGATTCTGTGCACCGGGACAGTAAACGATTCTTGATTCTTAATTCTTAACACACAACAAATTGAAATCAGCGCGTTTATAATAATGTGTTGTTGAGGGTATTTGCAGGTGGGCGTCTAATAACGGTTTAGCTGTGGCGTTTTTCAATTTTCCAGTTTCTGTCCGTTGTGCCTGCCATTGTATCAGACTGGGAGCTGATGTGTGTGTGTGTGTGTGTGTGTAAGTGCATGTGAGTGCGTGTGTGTGTGTGTGTGTGTGTGTGTGTGTGTGTGTGTGTGTGTGTGTGTGTGTGTGTGTGTGTGTGTGTGTGNTGTGTGTGTGTGTGTGTAAGTGCATGTGAGTGCGTGTGTGTGTGTGTGTGTGTGTGTGTGTGTGTGTGTGTGTGTGTGTGTGTGTGTGTGTGTGTAAGTGCATGTGAGTGCGTGTGTGCGTGTGTGTGTGTGTGCGTGTGTGTGTGTGTGTGTGTGTGTGTGTGTGAGTGTGAGTGTGAGTGTGAGTGTGTGTGAATGGGGTGGTGAGGCCTGAGAGGGTCTGGTGGTCCTGTAGGCCTGGGAGCCCCTGCAGAGCAGCAGTGCAGCAGGAGAGATAGCGAGTGACAGTATGAAATGAAACACACAGATAGGGAAGTGGTGGGCAGGCAGACAGGAGCCAGTCTCACCGCGCAGCACAGATTAGCCTGGCTCCTTCCCCACCCCCCCCCCCCCCCCCCCCCCCCCCCCCCCCCCCCCCCCCCCCCCCCCCCCCCCCNCTCACCGCGCAGCACAGATTAGCCTGGCTCCTTCCCCACCCCCACCCACCCACCCCCCCCCCCCAGTGTGTGTCCCTCCAAGCACAGCAACACACCCTGGACCTGCTGTTCCCCCAGAGAACTGTGAGAGCCAAGACAGCACCCCTCTCTCTTTCTCTCTCTCTCTCTCCCACACACACTCACTCACACACACACTCACACTCACACTCAAACAGAACATGCAACACGTCACAGACACATGGCTTGATGTCACACTTCCACAGTGTATCAATACTCTTCTTTCACTGGTATCATGTTTGGAAACTTTGTGAATTTGTTTATTTGCTTCCATCATATAGGAATCGTGTGAAATTGATGATGAATTGAAATGTGGTCAATTTCCATTTCTGCAGAGGCCACCAGGGAACAGCCGTCAGGCGTGACCCCCGCTGACCCGCAGTCCTGCCCAGGATAAGGAGGTGGAGGATGATGGATGTGTATCTATTAACCATGAGTTCCACTACAGTAACACAGCTGAGCAGTCAACCTGTTTTTAGCTTTTATGATATAAATCAACTTACATTGTTTTGGTTTGTGTGCATAATATAATATTTATATAAATCCAGGTCAGTGGAATCATTTCAGAGGGTATTTGATCCTAATCCCTCTTTCTGGGCATTACTGGGAGTTTGTGTCCGAGTGGCCAGTTGTACCACGTCTTACTCTGAGATACTGATTGTGAGCAGGGAATGGAACCTGCTGCCGGACGTCAACGTGGGCAGCTTCCTCGGCCCTCCACTGCAATACAAGTTTCCCGAACATTCTCTGCTGGCCCCAGTTAGAGCCCCCAGCTCACATGGTTACCATGGTTACCGCCTCCAGCTTCTTTTCCCCTTCATTATGCGAACAGCAGAATAATGAAGAAGAAGAAAGAATGTTTGCGTCATATGTGTAGCCCTAAATTAGTACAATGTAAAAAAAAATCCGTCTCTTTAAGTAAGCATGTTAAATAAAGTTTGGCAAGTTTGCAAGATGCCGCTCATAATGCGCAGGAAACACAGTTCGCTTGTTAGGAACATACAAGACAAGAAAAGCCAACAAACCAGCAGTATTGAGAAGTGCAGCATAGTCCTGCAGTTAAAGGGAAATACAGTGCTGTGCAAAAGTGTTAGACATGCAACTTGAATGTGTGTTGAGAAGTACAGGTAGATTCTTATCTACCATCAGCGAGGTTTCCGATCGGTCCCAATTCATTCTGCAGCCTGAGAATGACCTCAAACACCCAATCTCAGTCATACACAACTATGTTGAGCAAAAAGAAGGACTCCTGCAACAGATGGTCTGGTCCCCACAGAGCCCTGATCTCAACATGATCGAGTCAGTCTGGGAGGACATGCAGAGACAGTCAAAGTGTGCAGAAGAACTGCAGCCAGTTTGGAAGAACCTACCAACCTCTACCTTAAACTGATATTGAATGCTGTTTTAAAGGCAAAGGGTGGTCCCACCAAATATTGATCTGATTGAGGTTTTTTGTCTACTGCACTTTTTAGAAGGTTTATTGATTAATAAATATTCATGGCATTATTTTTGGAACCAGCCTCACTTTATAGCATTTTTCCCACAGGTGCCTAAGACTTTTGCACAGTACTGTAAATCACACTGAAGATCTTACAGCCTTAAAAAATGTATATCCAAATAGACTAGGGAGGCGGGAGGGTCAGGGGTGCAGCTCTGTTATTATCAGGTTCAGGGTGGAGCTCCCACCCGCTGTGCCCGGGACGCCCTGTAGGGGGCGTAAGGGTGCGAGGGAAGCATAATGCTAATATGCAGCAGAAATTACCTGGAGAGGGTCTGAAGGGCTCTGACTGGGCAGCGGAACTGGCTGGGGGTGGGAGGCAGGGCAGGTGAGGGTCGCAGCAGGAAGTTGCAGTGCAACGGAGAGAAGAGGTGAAGCAGCGGTCAGGAGTGTGAGGAGACAGGCGTGGTCACAGGGACCCATTGTGCTGAGGGTCACCCGGCCCCCCTGGCCCCCCTGGCCCCCCCAGCCAGGTGTGTGAGCAGAGGGCGGAGCAGCTGACTCAGCAAACTGTAAACACCTGTCAGGTAAATGAGAGGATTTCCCCCATAAACCCCAGCTGCCTCCGAGGAAACGCCTTCTTTCTAATATAAATAACCATGTTGAGCTGATTTACCGACAACCAAATGTTGCTGCTGGATGATCAGTCCTGGGATTTTTTTATACTTAGATATAAGCAGCTGTACAGGTAGCTGAACAAGGTGAGCAGCACAGGGCTGTGTCACATCTGCCAGGTAAGAAAGGACACTTAGTAGATCTGATAAACAAAGTAAAGGACAAAGATGTGAAAGAATCTGGCTTTGCTTTATTTTCTGAGACCATTTGAATGCTGCCAGAGCCAGAGTGCTGTGTGTGGTATACAGGGGGGACAAGGGAGGACATGAAGGGGACGGGAGGATGTGATGGGGACAGAGGAGGACATGAAGGGGACAAGGGAGGATGTGAAGGGGACAGGGGAGGATGTGACGGGGACAGAAGAGGACGTAAAGGGGGACGGGAGGATGTGATGGGGAAAGAGGAGGATGTGAAGGGGGACAGAGGACGATGTGAAGAGGACAGGGGAGCATGTGACGGGGACAGGGGAGGATGTGACGGGGACAGAAGAGGACGTAAAGGGGGACAAGGGAGGATGTGAAACGGGGACAGAAGAGGATGTAAAGGGGGACAAGGGAGGATGTGACGGGGACAGAGGAGGACGTGAAGGGGACAGGGGAGGATGTGATGGGGGACAAAGGATGTGAAGGGGGACAGAGGAGATGGTTAGGACTCAACTCCATGGTGATCAATCATGTTTCATTAAAGGAAAATTCTTCATTCAGCTATTTCCTGCTCCACTGGATAATTGTGACTCATGGTTTTCATCTTGGAATTTAGGACAGACGTTTATTGATCCCTGCAGGGAAATTTCCCAGTAAGCAGCTGGACACAGAGGATACATAACATAAAGCACAGAAGAAGATGCAAAATAAGTAAACACACACACACACACACACACACACACACACACACACACATACAAATAAACAACAGTGGGTAGTTCCCACAACTCAGACACTAAATCTTCAGCGACGTGGAGCAAAAAATATTGTCGTTCATAGTTGATGAAAATGAAAATTATACATTTTCTTCTCAGATTCCAGGATTTCATTTGTTAGCCTCATGAAGCTGTAAAGAACTTCATTCGATGATAAAGCATTCTGGGTGTTTGTCAGCAGAGGCTTCTTGGACAGCTCCCATGTTAGGTGTTCTGGTCACTTCCATGGGGTGAACAGAAAGGTGGCGGTGAGAAAACACAGGGAAACACATAGTATCCTCTCCACCCTCACAGTCCCAAGCGTCACATCCACCCAGGTTGCTTCGTCGACCAACAGTTGGGTCCAAACACCAGATTTCAATCCTGAATTTGTTCCACATCCATTTGTTCTGACCCCCTTTAACTTAGTAAACCTTAACATCAGTCCATCTGCTGAAGCTTTTTCCCCCACAGACGTACATGACGACATACACGACGCACCACATTTCCAAGCTTTCCTTTCACTGTCATCCAGCTGTGTAACTGCAGTGTATTAAAAATAAATCTGCTTTTTCTTTGCCTGTGTTCATGCAGGGAGAAAAAATACAGCCCCACCCATTATGTACCTGGGGGGTAAAGTCGGGTCTAACGTCTAGGCTTTTTGAACACAACCTGTCATCATTAGCAGGGATTATGTAAGTGGTCCTGCCAGCAGCAGTGCTCCTGCTGCCAGTTCCTCTGACCTTTGACTAAGCTTATCACACACACACACACACACACACACACACACACACACACACACACACGTGCGCGCGCGCGATTTACACATGTGCAGTCCATGCAGTGCCGAAAGCATGTGTTCCAACCTCCTCCAACACAGATGGGATTATTGTGGTGATGCAGCTGCAGCAAATGTAGTTTCACAAGTGTTGCACCGTCTGCAAGTTGAGTTAAAGTTAAAATACTAGTTTCATTGGTGAAAGACACTAGATTTAAATTCCTGGTTACATTTTTCCATCATTGTTTTGTGCCACGCGACCTGTCGCCTCTTTCCGATGTTCATATAGACACTAAAGCTGCCAAGTTATTAGTTACTGTGAAGATTATACTAGTACTACTGTACTAACTTAACTAGTAGGGGTTGTTTTGCAGTATAAGGTTCTGTTCAGTGAAGATGTGCAGTATAGCACTTCTTCCAGTTTTATGCTCTGATGTGATTTTAAGTTTGTTGCTGATTCTAACTACCGGATTATAACAGGTGGTTTAGTGGAATCTGAACGTTTAAAGCGTCTCATTATTTTTTTACAGCATTATTTGTGTTAAGCTGTTGCTTAAAAAAGAAGTGAGAAATTCCTGACAGCGACACTGTATTAACAAATGTCATGTTCGGGATTCTGCGTGGAAAATTATTTTTGATCCATAATTTCTAACACTATGGCTGTGGAGTGAATTTGAAGAATTTAAATATTATAACAGGAATACGACTTTAGGAGACGTCCTGGTGTGAACTGTGGGTGACCTGCAGCGTTGGGGTCACTCCTTGGTCACCTGGTCTATCAGGTGTTTGTAGAGCAGATTTACCACAAACACTGTTCAATTCCACTTGTTCCCTTGTGTACACAGTATGTCCAACTTCAGCCTAGTAAGTATTTACTATACAGTGTAAAAATACTTCAGCGGATGAGAGGATTTACTCAAATAACCGTTAGTCATTTAACAGCGTCAGTGACGTCACAGGATTAAATATTACATAAAATAATGATCAATGCCGCTTTACATCGTACTTCAAGTATTTTAAAGAATTTATAAGGTGAAAAAGTTCTCCTATAATGTTCATTTACTCTGAAGGCTGGAAAAGAAATTAAGGACCATTAGGAAAATTACGTGATTATTTATTTGTGGTTTTAAATCTCAGCTCCGTGATTTTCATTGGTTTAAATTAAAAATAATTCATTGTGTAAAGTTCACAAAAAATGTGTACAGGAGAATGAGCTATTCGTTCCTAAAATATACATTTAATTAATTTTTTTTTTTTTTTTACATCAGATACTAACAAAGTCTGCAGTAATATTGACGATATCTGGAAAAATTTGTAAAAGCGTTAGTTTGACTTTCTTCTGTCAAAGATTAATAATTTGATTTTAGTATTTTTTTTTAGTATTATATTTCTACCAGTGTTATAAACGGTGCGACTTTTATTTAATTTTAAAATTTGCATTGTTAAAAGTCAAACATTAATTCCTTGGAAACTGCGAATAACTCAGAGCTATTTATTTTGTTTCAGTATTTCTGTAGGAATGAACTTTTAAGATTATTATGTTTTATAAAAAATACACTAATTAATTACTTTAAATTATCGAATGAATAATTAAAAATGAATGTAATAAATCAGAGAACAGACGCACCTGTAAATACCTGACATTTCTGACCGCACACAGACAAACACCGTAAGAGACACTAAGGGCGGATCACCTGCTTTTCCATACTTTCCGTCGAAGCAAATTATATTAATTTAATATAAATCTGCTAGTGAAATTACTTCTGTTAAGGAGTTATGGCTTAACTTTTCAAAAACGAACTTATTTAAATCAAAACGCTGAGTTAGTGAGTTATGGTGTGGACATGTTTAAGGAATATAATGAAAAAAGTCGATAAAACTTGAAAAAATTCAAATTATTCTATGAGGTACTGTATTGTTATTTTTATAAAACGTTAAAAAGAACAAACGGTTATAACGCTTTAAAGGTTTTAAAAAATCAGAAAAGGCTAAAGGCTCTACAATATACGGGCAAGTTTAACGGTGAAGAGAATTAAAGAGCACCTCGGGCGCCCTCTCGTGACACAAAGTCAACACTACAAAATAGGACGTTTCACGGCGCTCCGGGGACTCATCACCACCATCATCCTATTATTATTATTATTATTATTATTATTATTATTATTATTATCATCATCTACCCATCCGTTATTATTACCGGTTATCCCGAGGAGGGTTGCGGCGGTCCGGAGTCCATCCCGGTTAACGTTCGTTAGATCTGTATCTTATCCAGGTAAAGAAACAAAACTGTCCGTCAGTGTCATTAATACGTCCCCAGGCGCTTATTTTTACTTTACTGAACAAATATCATGAATTTTAATACAGAATTACTTTTTAAAAAATAGGCCTATTTAGCTAGATAGATAGATAGATAGATAGATATTTCATAAATAACAGAAGTCAGTTCCCACAGCCGAGAAATAAAATGTTTGGAACATTATGTACTGATGATGGTTCGTACCTGAAGTTCCCCTTGTAATGATTTTACCCTTTAATTTTCACCTGGTGCCCACAGTACTGGAGCAGAGCTGAGCCAATCCTGGATTCCCTGGGCACAAAGCAAGCAGGGACACACCCTGGTTGGGAAACCAGTCCACCACAGGGTCTTAACTTCTTTTCTTTTCAGATCTGTTATTCTTTATAACAGAAGCCCAAATGGGGAGAAATTTTTCCCCGTCTCAGAGGGACCACAGAACTGGACACCTCACACCCCCACTTCCCCGTGGCCCCCCCTTTCTCGCACCCGCTCCACATCTCCGTCACTGGGGACCCTTTCTGGCAATACTGCAGGCAAAGTGCTGAGGACGGCAAAAACAGGCATTTACTCCCTGTAATCATATTAGGCGGCACTTCAGTAAATAAGGCAGAAAGGCCGTCGCATCAAACGGCTGCGAGCGCTAAGCAGGATTTAGTGGCTTTCAGCTTAGCAGGGGGCAAAGATTTTCATTAAATTACGGCACCTCTTCATACATCCCCATCTCTTCATTATTTCAGTGAGTAAACAGCCGTGCGCCGTCCTCCGGCCTTTCGCTCATCGCGGGCTTTCAAAGGCTCGCAAAGACAAGGTAATTCATCAATTATTTAAAGCATCGATCGACGGATTAAAAACAAATAACGGCCACAAACTGACAAAGCCGGTTTTAACAGGTATCTTTTAGAGCTCTTTATCACTTCTCATGGATTATGCACATCTAAAGGTAACACACAGGACAAACGGATTATCTCTGTTAACGTTTATGGTTAAAACCATGTTTAGTCCCAAAAAGTGTTTCTCCAGTTTCTTGGCATCATTGTTTCTTCTTATTTTAGATTCATTCGGTTCAGGTTTGGTTATATCAAGCATGACCTCAGCGTAACCGAGGGTAACGTGTCCGCTAACTTGCTGTCCTCCTGGCTGGTAAACTGTAAGCTATAATGAAATGAGAGATGAGACACGTGGCGTAAATAAGTGTGAGAAGCACCTGAGTGATGATCTGGAGGTCGAAGGCAACTGTTGCTAAGTGGGTAAAGCCAGGCAGTCTCTGTCGTTTCGCCAGAAGTCGAAGTTTAAGGAAATTTTATTCCGTGATTCTGAGGGAGGAAAGAGACATATCTGTGCTTTGTCAGATGTCCCCAAGCTGCTTATCAGGGAGCAGCATAGCTATCAATCCCACAGCTGCTGGGTCTCAGGCCGCTTAGCAGGTCTGATCCCAGAAGCCTGAACGGAGGACCAGCCAGGCAGAGGACCAGCCAGGTGGAGGACCAGCTGGGAAGAAGACCAGCCAAGCGGAGGAGCACCAGCTGGGAGGAGAACCAGCTGGGCAGAGGAGCAGCCAAGCAAAGGAACACCAGCCAGGAGGAGGACCAGCCGGTAGGAGGACCAACTAAGCGGAGGAGCATCAGCCAGGAGAAGGACCATCTGGGCAGAGGACCAGCCGGTAGGAGGACCAGCCAGGAGGAGGACCAGCTGGCAGGAGGACCAGCCGGGAGGAGGACCAGCCGGGCAGAAAGCACCCGAGATGAGAACCTGCAGCTGACTGCAAACACCGGAAACCCTCACTGTCCTCTCAACTCAACTGTAACTAGTAAGGAGAAAAGATTTATCCGCTGTAACAACACCATTTGCTTTTCCATCAGGCTGCTTGCTTTTAAACAAGGTGCTGGTCTTGCAGAGACACTAGCTGGTGTTTTGAAACATCTCATAGAAAATGTAAAAATAACAGTTTTGAAGATGTTTGGCAGTATAATCCAAATCAGTAGTGAGGGAGTAAATTCTGTTTAAAAATGGATTCTGTAGTACTGAAGGGGTGGGACTGCAGGAGACCAAACTATGAGCACAGCGGGCATGGGAGGTCAGAAGATGCACATGTTGAGATCTTGACATCTTCATGTCAATATTCAACATCTTCTGTGTGGAAAAAAGAAAGAGCATGAAACACGTACGTTTCAAAATGAAACAATTTATTACAGATGAGAGTGGCTGTGCAAAGATGAAGGGAATCAGTTATGGACAACTTCCATCTCTCTCTCTCACACACACACACACACACACACACACACACACATAAACCCAAAAACGTGAGTTATAAGATTCTGAAAAGATTTTTTTGCCATGGTTCCCGAGCCGGTTGCCCTTTGTCTGCAGTGTGGGTCAGTTGTTCTTCTTGCTCTGATCTTCTTCTGATCCTGCCGGTCCAAGAGCTTCTATGCTGCTTAAATTCCATCTTTTCTTATTCCAGAGTCTGTAATTTCCCTCTGTCTTCAGTTGCAGATCAAGTAAAAACTCAATTAAATATATAATATATCACTGACTGGAGAAACCAGTGATATGATGGATACGATCTGTCAGTGATTATTTTTGTTTATTAAAAGTGACCTAAAAGGCCCAGCACACCTTTTCCCTCTGGGCTACATGGCGGTTTCATGTTTCACTGCATGGCTTTTCAGGGACGACTTAGTAGTTTTCATTTTTGAATTGGAGTGAGGTGGAAAAATAGACATACAGGCTTAATGTTTAACAGCGCCCGGCTTTACTTTTTCATGCTGCCTGGGGGCCCCGTGTTGTGAATCACCTGCTCGGCGTTTTCCTCTGCTGCCGTGAACAGACACCACGATGAAGAGATGATGCCGCGATGCCGCGCCACCCACCCCCAGCACAGCTCCGTGTGAGGGAAATCACGTTTCACTGAAATGACTTGAGTTCACTATTTTTCCTGAATTTAGTTCTTTTCTTGGTGAGGGACCTGCAGCTTTCTTTGGTGGCAAAGAGAAGGTTCAGAATTTCTGGATGAGACAGAATTTAGCCTGTTTGCTTTTTCAGGGTCATCAGGATCGATAGATAATCGCCAATCCTCAAGGTTGCCTCAGATGAGGTGTCACACAGTTCATTGTAGAGTGTAAATTTGCCATGGAACTACAGCCAGTGGATGCTGGATGTGCGATGCTGGATGCCGGCATGGCTTTGTGTGCTGGGATTGTCTGCATTGAAAAACCATCTAAGTAGGAAAAGGTGTGACACCTCCCCACCTTTCTGCTGTGCCTGTGGATATATGTTCTGTGTTTAAGTCTCAGGTGTCTGTGTTTTATGTGCGAATGGGAAGTTAGAAGACATTTACTCCATACTTGCTGCTTCCAGGCTTCCTGTATAAAGGGACACCAGGCTGTTGCTGAAGTGCAAACTGACCCAGATAAGCGTATCTCACCAGATAGTGTGATGGAATGTTAAGTGCTCCAGAGGAGAAGCCTGTTTGAGAGCAGCTCCAGGACCGGCGCTCCGACTTCTCCTTCCTTCCTCCTCTGAGGAGACCATATATTGAAACCTCAAGACAGATATCGCTTTTTAGCCCTGGAAGGAAACATATGTATTTGAGGCCACCCAGTGTTTCCCTCACAGCCGTCCACCGTGTCCAGAATAGCAATTCACTGCAGCCGGAGTTACGTTCCAAATACAGACGTCAACTGGGGGTCAGATTATAGACAAAACCTCGCTATTTCTGCCAACAACGACCATTTCGCTGGCTAATGGAAGCATATCTATGTTTCTCCGTGAATAAACGATGCCATTTATGAGTCTGCTGGAGTTTGAAAGATTGTAATATGTTTTGCACCCTCTAGTTTTTTTTTTTAGAAGAACATCTTGTTGCCTACCTGTTTATTGCTGAGCAAAAGCTGCTTCTTGGTGCATCAGATAAAAGAATTAAATGTGCAGCTCTGGGGACGGAGGGTCATGCAAAGATTACTCAGTCGAACAGGTCTCACTGCTGCAGTCTGGCTTCTCCTGTTTGGTGGAAAAGTGTAGTTTTATGTTCCGAATAAAAACGCAGCGCAATTATTTCGACTTAACAAAACTTTTCCACTACTTTTCAGCAAGTGGCTATCGATCGTGAGAGCGTGCACACGTGTGTGTGTGTGTGTGTGTGTGTGTGTGTGCGGACTATCAGCTTTATTTCAGAATTAAGCATCTTAAACGTTGCACATTTTGTGTATAAGAATATTTCTTCATTGGTTCCTCACGGATGAAAGATGTGTCAATTGGGCATCGATAGAACGGACCTTACGGAAGCTGCGGGACTGTGTCCTGCACCCAGGACCAGGTCCACAGACGCAGCTCAGTGACAGTGACATCGGTGGCCTGGCGCAGCGCAGCCTCGACTCGCGGCTTCTTTTGCATTAGGACGGTGTTCTCCTCGCCCAGACTGTCTTCCACAAAGGTTACTGTGAATTTTGATGCTGCATTTGGCAGTGCTTTGAAGGGGCAGCAGGTGGTCTAAGAACGAGGGATTAGACTTGTGACCAAATGGTGGCAGGTTGAATTCCCCCAGGGAAATTAGTTCCAGTATCCTTGAACAAGGTACTCACCCTGAATTTCTTTAATAAATGCCAACAATTCTGTACACCTTAGATAAGCTGAGCTGATTTAGACAAAAGCATCTGTTAAGCAAACAGAAAGTTGCGAACTCTCAGTTTTTCATCTTTGGTTTGCAGCTTCCGCTGCTTACATTTTTGGGCTGTGTTAGCACTGCTTCGCAACCTGGAACAAGTGGTGATGGTGTCCATCCACACCGATCGATTCGCCGCAGCTTCGAGAGCAACGTCCCCAGGGAGCCGCTGGATTAAAAAGTGCTAAATCATACCTCCGCTTTGGACTGAAATGCTTGCATGCAGTTGCGCGTCTGTCCTCAAGCTTATAAAACAGATTCTTCTGCCTGTGGGAGAAAAGCACAGATAACGGGAAGACGTGTGGTGCAACAGAGCTACATCATGCTTAACATGCAGCTCCGCAGCACCGTAACATGAAAAGTGAAGAGTTCCAGGAGAAAGCAGAGCCACGAGAGGTGGGCTGACCTGGCAGGGAAGTTCATCTTTCCTGCATGAAGTCCTTCTCTTTCTCAGACACAGTCAATATCAGACAAGTGACTCACGTCGACAGCACTGTGACAAACAGCTTAGGGGGTCCGTGCTGGAGCCCGCGGGGTGGTGGAGGAGTCTGCTGCGGGTCGTGGTCACTACCTCGACAGGAAGCCTCTCCAACTTCATTTACGTTTTTCTCAACGCACGTCATATATCTTCTGCCCTGGAAGGCAGGCTGCTGTTACGCGTGAGGGTTGCGGAAGATCACAGTGTCGTTTCCTCACCGCTGGGAAAACAAACAGAACGAATATATCACATCATGTCGAGAACGGTCTACAAACGGAGAAGCGCTGGTGACATTTGCCCTTTCCATAAGTCCTCGGCATGTTTTTACGGGTCTCTTTTCCTCTCATTTGCCTTCAGCCCCCGATTGTCTTCCCCCCTTTTCACTCACCTCCTCTTGCACAGTGAATATAAACACACTACTGAACTGGTGACCAAAGGCCAAAACACACCCTGATTTTTAAAGCCACGACGCCTGGAAATGTGTCAGAATCAACGTACTGAGTGACAAATGTGTCAAGTCAAGAAATCGACCGACGTGAAATGCAAACGCGGGTAGAAATTCAGACGCAGTCGTTCAGCAGGGAAACACTGGTTCGGAATTCAAATCAATAAACTCACCATTCATCCTTAAAGCTCAGTAGCATAATACTGTTGCTTAGAAGCTGAACCTCTCCATATAAACACGTTCCTGCAGAAAGCGCGAGGTTAATCTGAGCTGCTTCGTATTCTTCACGACCATCAAGCACGCGTTGTACATGTTGCCGCTGGTTTGGTAATGTTTAAACCCACGTTCAGTACAACAGTCTGCTTTATACACGTACTGGATACGTAACATATCGACTGTACTCACAATGCGGAGCCAAACAGTTTTTGTTTGCCGTGTTTAGCGCCGGTCACCAAGTACGACGTTAACGTGACGCGAATCTGACTGGAGCCTCAGTCACTACTACGCCATTTTCTCGTGTCTTTCGCTCTCCTTCGGTCACAACTGTTACGCGACAAGTGGCAACAAACGCTTTTCATAGGTGCCGCTCAGAGGGCTGCAGAGGAAAACATCCACTTTGATGGGACAATAATGTCTAAAACAGGGTTGAGGTCAAGTCATTCCAAAGCAATGATTCACAGCAGCTGATACGTTTTTAAACAGTCGATTTTTCAATGGTTTTTGCAATAAATTAATTTGGCGCTAAAATTACTATAAGGCGGGGTCCGGATACTCGCTCACCCCGGAGGGAAAGTCGCTTCCCAGACCGGCCTGAGACTCAAACAGCTTTACTGTGGGTCCAGACAGACAAACAGACCAGTTGTGTGTGGAGAAAATAACTATGTACAAACCGTGGTCCCATAATGAATGCATTAATAATGAGAGGAGAGCGCGGCATCCCGATCCGGGTCCCACCGGACCGTGAAATGAGTGTCCGAGCTGGCGGGGCTGGCGTCCGAGTGGCAGGCCGCCCTGTAAGCACATTTTCAGGCCGAGCTAATTAAACCTCCACAGAATAAGGCCACGTTTATTAGCGCCTCACGTCGGACCCATTAATACGAGGATCGATTCCCTCCGTTAACAGCGGCGCGCTTCTTTCACAAATAGCATCATAGCAGCGTGGGGGTGGGGTGGCACCGCAGCCGGGCGGCGGTCCGTCACCGTGTCTCACAGCTCCCGCGACGACGGCCGTCAGCTGCTTCTCTGTGAGTCGAATGTTACCCAGCGACCCCACCGTGTCCAAACGTAATTCGTGCCTGAAAAGGTGTCCGATACCAAATTTTCTACATACCGAGTGTCTATTTCCCACCATTTTAAATGGGGAAAAGAAAATAATTATGTTCTCCCAAACCACCTATATTACTACGAAGCCCTGAGCTGAACAGGATGAAGACTAAACAGCAGTTTCCTCATTAGAAAAGACTGAATGTTGTCATGAATGTGGTGTTTATACCGTGGTGCAGTGTGTACGGTACAGCACATCTTACACACAGGAGGTAAAAGGTTTGCAGCCCCACTTCATTCCTATGACATGTTGAATAATGGGAATAAAGAATAAGAGAGAGTCACAGTCACCCACCGTCCACCTTTGTTTCCCACAAGAACCACATTTAAATAAATAGGATTTTAAAAAACGAAATGAACAGTAAACGTGGTGACGCAGCGCAAACGTGTTCAGACAAAGTGAAACAGCCAATAACTCCCATGCAGCGCATCTGGCTTCTGGTAAATCTGGTAAATACAAGAGAGTTTATTACCATACATACAGTATTTACATGTTTTTGTATTTATTTGTAGTTTTTTATTTATTTTGACTTTTATTTGTGTTTCATTTTTGTTACTATGGATAAGCTTTGCATTACAGCAAAAATTTCCATTCAGATACCAATATTCATTTTCAAAATCCGTTTGCGGGAAAATTCGGATATAGAGAGTTTGGACGCCGAGGGATTTGCTGCAGCTATCTGTTGGTACTGCTTGGATATTTCCCCAGAAACACGGAAGGGTTGTAGCTCCGTGACACACCTGTGTTTCAGAAAGCAGGGGGTGGGTGTAGCTGTGCTGTGGGACCGGAGTGCACGTGGTAATAGAATAACTGATCGTAATGATCATTTCTGAGCCACGTCTTCATTCTTCATGCTGTCGCCTCCAAAAAAATCATGACGCTTCACAATAAAAATAGCAGAAGTCAACAGTAAATACACGGGACACACAAACAGCTCCAAACTGAATGTGCACAGAATTTTGGGTTAAATGAAAAGACCCATTTGTAAACCACATATCTGAGAGCACAAGCAATATGCCAGCGTTCCCTTGAGGTGCTGTAACTCATATTTGTTGCATAATTGATTTTTAAACACATTACTTCTCTGCCTCTTTCCTTTCTTTATCCAGGCTGATTGATCACACTGCGCTCATTTATTCCCTGTTTCATTAAAAACAGACGGTTGCTTTAGTGCTCTGGAGCAGGGAGTGAGGGGGAAGGTGGGGATGTGCAGAACATGAGAGGGATGGAGGGATGGAGGGAGGAAAAGAGGGTGGCAGACAAGACAGGAACCGCAGCCCCCGTTGATCCCCCTCTGGGAGAGATGGAGGGAGATCAAAAAGTGCCGTCCCGCAGAGCGCTTCCTAGGGGAGGAGTCAGGCATTTCTCATCAATCCATGGATATATTGTAAAATCAATGGACTGTATAAATAGGGCAATTCAAGGGTAAAAAAAATCTGCAGGCAAAAGGAAATTTTTCTTTTTAAAATTCATTTACTTTCTTGGCTCCATTCCTTTTCTTTTGCTTCTTCTCTGCTCTGTATAGTTTTTTTGTCTGTTAATTTTTAAAAGTTTCATGCACGCACACACGCGCGCACACACACACACACACACACACACACACACACACACACACACACTGAGATGAGACTGTATCCCTTCCTCCTCTTTCTCATATGTAACAGGAGAAAACCAATATCTGAATTACTGGATTATTCCTGAATTATTCACATCTAAATGACCTGGTGGGAAACGGACAAAAAAAAAAGAAATTCCAGGCTCCTTGACATCCACATGATGGGTAACACACCAAGAACACGTTATGTACCTGTCTGCGAGTGTGTGTTCACGTGCGAATAGCGGTACTTTTCTGTCTTCCTCAGTCCCCCGGAGCAGCCAAGACCCTTGCAGAGAACCTCCATTTCCAATTGAGATAATCTGTATAAATTCACAAGGGCATCCGGGGGGTCCTTACCCACATCTCTCTTTCTTTGAACAAGGACTGCGTTTCTTTCAGCTTCTTAAAATCGTCTTAGTGGTGCGACTCTGTGGACACAGTACATGAGCGTTATATGTCTGATCACTAGAAGACCAGATGCCAATCATACATTAACCAACCGGATCAGTAAAGCTGGACTGTTACAGATACTCCAGCATAAACCATCTACCAGGTCACATTTTAATTTTTTTATTCCAAAGGAGCAGCTATGCAATGATAATGAGATCCACGGCAGTGCTCACGGATACCAGATACATGCAGGCGTCATGCAGGGCAGTGGAGGTCGGAACTGCTGCAGTGTCCCTCCTGGCTCTGAAGTGTTCGTGTACAGCAGCAAACGGTCACATTCCACCCCGAAGCTGAGCCTCAAGTCCCTGCTGCGGTGGAGGGTTAGGACTATGTTCACTCGTGAGTGGGAGAGAAAGGACTTGCCAGGAAATAAAAGCAGCAGATCTGTTCTTGGATTCCCCCACTACACTCAGACATGTAGACATGCAGACACACACACACACACACACACACACACACATATCAGTGGTTTTCCTGAATCAATACAGTCGGAAATAAGCCATGTTAAAATATTCATCCTGTGCTCGCTTCGGCACAGTGTTGATAAATGGCCCTTTCCGACTTCTGCTCTTCCCTCCGAGCACCTCTGACCTCGAGCGTCCGGGTGGTTTCCAGGCCTCGAGTGAGGAGCGGTGCACCTTCTGCCTGGGTGTATCGTGCTGCTGGAGTTGGGGATGTGCGTTTTATGTGGTCGCCTCACAAAGCAGCTGGAGCCGTCAGATGATGCTGTTGGTGTTGAGCGAAGGACACGCTCCTGGGAACAGTCTCTCTGAATCTCTGCACAACCACATGCATTCTTTTGTTCAGTAAGTGATCTTCCCCATTTCACAATAGTTATTATTGTTAAACTGTTCAGTCATGGAACTAATAATCAACTCCGCAATACGTTCAGTTTCAGGAAATAGTTTCCTGCATATCACAGCTCTCAAACAGCAAATTGTGGCAGGTCAGTCACTGTACGTGAAGAGTATTTGCACAGCTTCGGCATTGCAGATGGAGCGTAGAAATGATGGGTAATGTGAATAACAATTATTACATCTTCTACTGTGAAAACCCAGATGTTCAACATTTGTCAGTTTCCTTCCATCTGAAGGTTCAGCACAGGGTCCGTGTGCAGTTGCACCCTGTGACCAGCAGAGGGGATCGTTTAACAGCTGCACTGTGGCTTTTGGGCCTAAATGTACAATTAGCATCATTTACCGAAATGAGAGAAACTGTACCGGGACCGGAACACCAGGCCAGATCAAAGTCTGTCATTCAGCTATTCTTTTTCTCTGCCTCTTCCTCTCCACCCTGCAAAGTGCCATTAGACACGAAGCCAGAAGAAACGAGAGGGTCTTTCGTACGAAATTCAGAGTAATGGTGCTTGACCTCATCCCTGCTTCCTCCTCCCCTTCCAATGAACTTCACTCTGGGGCGCCACGTACATCTACTCCCCCGGCAGGCAGGGAAGCTGAGATGTCCCCCGTACCCGCATCTCACTGTCCCACACAGAGGAGGAGAGAGGACGAGGCGGCGTGAGGAACAGCTGCGGAGGAGAGAACAGTGGACAAAAGGACGGCTTCAGCCAGGAGAGAGAGACAGGAGAAAAGAAAAGAAAGACGTAGTGCTGAGCTGAGACAAGCTGGTCTCCGTCTGGTTCTGTCTAAATCGCACCATCGATCCTCGGAGCAAGGAGTCGGACTGTGGGTGGCTGAGCCTGCAGTCGGCGGCGTCCCCACAGTCTGTCACCCGTCGCCTGTAACGTCCCCATACAGCGTGAGCCGAGGAACCACCGTCCTCTCGAGTTTCTCAGTTGCCGGTTATAGTCAAAACCACGGAAACTGGGTGAAATTAAATAACCTCAGCAATACAACAAAATCAAATCTGAGTCAGTAGTGTGAGTAACAAATAATACAGATAATAACTAATAAAATTATAATCTACATAATGTATTTATTGCTCATATAAACCCGAACCTTCACTCTGATTTGGTCGAGTAGTTAAACCAAACACTCGAGGGAAAAAATTCAACTGCAGATCTTTTTAAAGAAGTGAAGGTATAATAACAGGAGACGCCTGAATTTGCAAAGTTTTCACCTCGCAGATGTTCTGTCGTGTGCCAGTCATTCCTACAGGACTGCAGCAAGGCAGCGTTGGGCCGTCGGACACGAATGTTGTAACCAAACACCTCAGCGTGTGCAGGTTCTCATTCGTTTCCTCCAGAAACACATTTCTGAAGTTGTGCAGCAGATAAATTGAAGGTGCAGGTGAGGCAGGTGAGGCAGCGTGAAGAGAACGGGAAACACACACTGGCTCCAAAGGAGACGCCAGAGCACCGGGCCGCCGAGGCAAAGGCTCACAGGCTGCATTCAGCCCAGACAGCTTCGCAGCACTAATTTAATGCATGACAATTGTTTTAGTAATAAAACACAGCGAGGAACAAATGTGCTCCTGCACGACGAAACGGAGCAAAGGACGCAAATGAGGATGACAACTGGGGGAGTCTGTGGGGAGAAAATGACCTGAAAAACTCAAGTAGGACTTTGTGCCGAGGCGGTGCTACGCACTCGCGTACACATTTTTCTCTCAGTACATATGTGTACTGGCAAAATGCACACACACATGCATGCGCACATGTCCAGTTTCACTCATTCACTTATACACACAGGACACACACCCTTTTCACCAGTCACTACCTCTATTGACATCGTCCTGATAGGATTAACCCAGTTTTAAGTTTCATTAAAAGCCCGCTGTTCATTAAAAGTTCTTTCTTAACACAAAGATAATCCAGGCATTGTGCGGCGTTGTGAGCGCAGCTTCAGCCTGGAGGAAGAGGACGGAAAGCTAATAAGGCAGAAAGGTCCCACCTCCTGGATCTGTTAGGTCTGTTGGTGTCCTGCTAATTTGTATTTAGCTGTCGGTGAACCCAGGGGAGGCCGTGATGGATCCATTTTGCATTGACTACGTTTCAGCAAACGACTGCGCTGCAGTGGCGTCTGGGTCCCTCGCTCAACGCCGACAGCGCAGCAGAAAACACTGGCAGGGAGCAGAGCGATGGCAGTGCTTCAAATGTTACCGAAACGCAAAGTGCAAAATCACCTCGCCGGTTCCACCTTAATGTGCCGTAAATACGGCCTTAGAAATCAGGTAAAAGATAGATGCCCTGTGCAATTGCTTGTAGTATCTAGGTTCATCTGGAGACATTTTACCACGTCTTTTGAATGAATGCGGAATAAGGAGTGGACCGTTGCATGTGACACAATTTTTATTTACCGCCTTTGTCAGAGGATTGGACAGCATTTTGAATTTTAATGCGAGGTCCCAGTGGGACCCCGCACTCTATTTAGCATCTCCCCAGGTGAAGAAATTCCTTGACAGGCAAATGTGCCACAAGCAGACGGGTATGTGGGTGTGTGGGGGGGGGTGCTGTCCAGGTCTCACTGGCAGGTGTGTTTAAACATTCCTCCAGGGTCTACTTTGGCCCACGTTAAGCACGACCTTGGAACGCGCAAGGAACAATAAACTACGAATCAACATTGAATGGAACGGAACCGGAGGGGAGAAAATGGAGCAAAAAGGCAGCCAGTCCCAGTGACACCTGTCACTCTGTGTTTGCTTTATGGGCATCACACACCGGGCAGGTCATAGGCTTCTGTTGGGTCGACTCAGCAGAACAAGTGCTGCTGACCTTCAGGGGCAGCGGGCTGCTGGATGTGGGGTGGGAGTGTTTTCTGAGGCTAGCGGTTCCTTGCAGGGGTAGCCGTATGGTCTAAAGCGAGCAACACGAGGGCGACACGAGACCAGCACACAGGTCAGTTCAGGGCAAATAATGACAGCATCCTCAAGCGGGGAACCGAACCCACCTGCATCGCTCCTCCCGGGCTGTGAGCACCCTGCGGGGCGAGAGCTGCGGCTGCAGCATGGTTCACTGTGGAGAGGAGATCTAACAGTCTAAGGAATTGAACGTGACCGGACGTCGATCTCTTCATAGGTGACCTGAGCACAACACGAGAGGATGAAACAATCGATCATCTGGCTGATCAACAGACTAAATAGTCACATAAATCAAACGACGCATTAAACACGTTACCTGGGAATTGTTACAATTAAGATTATTCATAATTAACGGACATGAAATAGAGCTGAAAAAGAGTAAGTCGTATGATGAACACATGGCCTTTAGAAAAGGGATCGGTCACATTTTTTATTTTCTCTGGATGAAACTATATAAAAATACACTGTTTCAAAAAATACTGGAGATTCACAAGCAGCGTTAGGCGACGCGCATAAGGATGCTGCGATTTGCCACCGGGGCCATTAGTAAGAAAAATACATGTGGCTCTAATTTATTAACACTCGGTTGTGACGGTCATTAGATAAAGCAATACATTTCCTCAGCGGCATAAAATATCCTCTGAAACACGAAGTCTGGCGGAAGAACGAAAGACTGCAACATATTCTCTCCAGCAAGTGCAGTTAAAATGCCATTTTTAGCAAAGATGGCACGGCGGGGTTGGACACAGACCAAATTACAAATTACAGAGAAAAAAACCTCCCATGCACCATCAGCGTGCGTTTCTTTTAACCTCACATTTTTAAAAAACTTTTTTTTCCCTAAATTTATGTAGATAAATACACAGCGGCAGAGTGAGAGAGAAAGCTGCTTATAGGAGCAGGTACACTTGCCAAGAATCTGCAAATAGAAATTAAAGAGCCGGTTCAATCTTGCAGCAAATGTTTAACCACAGCAATTCAGCAGTGAATTTAAGAGAGAACAAGACACCTTGGCCATTTGGATCCAGAGATTCCCATTAATGGTAAATGAACCAATACTGTACTGATGGCACTACAGCCGTAAGTAGGAGCGGCGCGAGATTATGCTCAAAGGGAATGTGCTCCCGACAAAACCATATTTTCAGTGTGAAAACTGTGCAATATAGAACTAACTTAAGTGCTTTGGTCTATTTTAATGTACAGCGTGGCAAAGGGAGCGCAATAATCCTGTGTTCTGAGCTGGCCCGGAGTGCGCTAAGGCTTTTTTTTTTTGCACATTTCAACTTTTCTCACCTTTAGCTGAATCCACCTATGACCCTGTTGTCTAACTTCCTTTAGGGTGGTGTGTTGAAGGGCTGGAACTGGAACTGGGATAATGTGCCACACAGGAGGACATCGGGAGCGGTGATCTCACAGTGAACGTGTTGTGGGGGGGGGGGGTGTGTTGAGATGATACCAGGAAACAGGTAGAGCTGCAGGCAGGCTGAAGAACGGGGTAGAAACGCGTAAGTGGATCACCTGGGTTCCTGTCCATCTGAGCAAAGTACACTCAGCCCTCGTATAATGGGGTCCTGCAAAACAAAAACCACTGCTGGGGGTCAGGAAAATCCACACTGCTCTTCACACAGTGATGTTCTTACTCTGCACAAGCTGCTTTTATGCTGTTTACTTCCACAACTCCTGTTTTATTTTGTACAACAGCTGGCATCAGACTTTATAGGCTGGAAATATAAACACATTATCGTAACAGAATAAATGTAACTTCAGCTCATGTCCATCTATGAGCTGAATTATCAACGCCTCAGTGCGGGGATGTACCGTCTCACCCTGTGTTTCCAGACCAGCAACGTCTGCGTGTCTCTTATTCACTGCACAAACTCAAAATTTAACACTAAATCGTTTTCCGATACCAACCCATATGCCACCAAGCCAATAAGAGGCGTTTTACCACTATTAGCCCTGAGTTTTCTCTTTTCCCCGTCAACTCTTAAAACACAGCCGTGCACGTGCACACACCGGACACACAAACACACTAATCTCACCCGTTTTAGCTGCACTTGCAGATTCGATCAAAGCCACGGTGTAGACAAACAGCGCAGTCGAAAGTGCTGACGACCCACAGATAAGATCGAGGCGCGACCCCTGGCCCCCGCAGTTCGAGGGCGCAGCCATTGTGTCACCCTGCAGCTATGTTGGAGGTGCTAGCAGGGACAGGTCTGCTTACGGCTCACTTGGCCTGGGGGCCGTTCGGTCTCAATGGAGGGTCCTGGCGACTCGTGCGAGTCGCACCGACACTCTATACAGCTGCATAGTTATAAATAAACACAATCCTTCCCATTTACTACACATACATTAAAATTAAACAGTATGTGGGAACATCCACACTGCACATTTGAACATAGAGATAAATGTGCAGTAGAATAAGTCCAATTATGACACAGCAAATAGTACAGCTATTTTTAACCTTTAAACATGGCCTTCAAGGGGTATTATGTTCATTCACGAGATACGAGTGAAAAAAGTTTACGCTTTAATAAATGTGAGCCGCATCGTGTTTTACACGGAGTGTTTTCGGTGATTTACTCGGCACACGGGTCAACAGTGTCCTTGAACGACACCGGAATAGCAAATTGATAATCCTCCCCAATGACAGCACTGCGACTTACACAAAAATCTGGGGAAGTTTTACGTGTGACCAAGAAAAGGAAAGGCTTACGCAGTTCAAGATTGTAAAACACTTCCAGGAGTCAATTTTCATAATTGATTTGTTCTAAAGTAAACCGCAGCTCCGAGCGACTCACAGACTGTCATCAATACTGTGGGTTTGCGACAAGGGGGAACTGGGGAAGTCAGACCCGTCCGGACTACATATTACTACTACATACACCTGGGGTGGGGGGGCTACAGCTGTCACTTTCTATACAAAGCCCCACACCTGCTCACCACCTACTCTGCACTGACACAGCAAGGAAGTCCTGCTGCAAAAGTGGACCAATTTCTAAGCAGATAGGTGTAGTGTTCCTTACATGAAGTGACTAAGGCATCAAAGAGCAACACCTATAGCCTTGAATACAGGAAACTGAGCTGTGATCCCCCCACTGGGTCTCGTGCCGCTGTCAGATTCAGACACTGATGGAACTGACAGACGGAACCTAACGGGGCAGAAGCAGCTGACAATGGGGGGGAGTGGCGTGTAGCTGCTGCATAAGGGCCGGTGTGCAAAGCGGACCCCCCCCCCCCCCCCCCCCCCCCCCCCCCCCCCTACCCCC
>UFQX01000779.1:234408-246478 GCA_900497675.1 Arapaima gigas
AAAACGGCCCCCCCCCCCCCCCCCCAGTCCGTCACCAAAGGCCACGCTGGCTTCGCTCCACCAGAAAGGAGAAAGGAAGCCGTGGTGCAGCGCCGGTGTGGAGAGCAGCCACAGCCTCGACATCGGCAACGTCCACAACGCCGCAACACATGTCCACATATAGGTGGGGTTACTGATCCCATCCTGCTGAGGGTTTAAAATGCCCCTCAGCTGCTCTCTATGCTTCAAGGCATGTCAAGGGCTTATTAAGGGCGGGTGTAGGTGAGGAGGGGGGTTAATAAAACAGCAGACAAAAATATCTGTGGGTGAGGGCCGACTCTCGTTTCAGTCCTGCCTGAACGTTTTTGCACAACATCCTTTTATATTATTGTGCGAGCAGGTTGAAGGGGACAGTGAGGGACGTGATTGTTGGTGTGAACTGGTGTGTTGCTCTCCACCTCACAGGGTCTCTCCGCTCACAGGACGCATAAAGCCTCGCGTGGCGTTGTGGCTTTGCTGGCTAAGGCTTCACTACCACAGTGATATTTCACTCCATGTTATTAAACTGCCACTTAGCTGCTGCTTTTACCCAAATACAGCACAGTTTGTAGTGTTTAACAGAGGCAGGAATAGATGAGTACCTTCGTCGCAGGTACAACAGAAGGGCCCCTCTGGAGACCTCCAACTTACAAATTTGTCTTTAAATCCCACATTACCTTGCGCAAATAACTCATGCGGGCTGAATTATAAACATTTTATGTCACTCGTGCCCAAGAACGCTGGATTAAATGACGGTGAGCGAGACCTGCTTTTATTCCAGGGTTCATACAGACGCAGAAAGGACTGTTCTGCATTATCAGTCTGTCTCCTGAACCAGCAGCCTCACACCCCACCGTTCCCTCCCTCCCTCACTTCCCTTCATGGACAAATAGCGCCGCATAAGAACCATACATCAGTATTCAAAGTGCTCCTCGAACAGCAAACTGCGATAAAATGCCATTTCCAGCCCTACACCCCCTCGCATCACACGTGCGCTCACCCCGACAGATCAAACACATTTCCTTTAACACGTCCCATTTAATCTCATGGTGTGTGTCCTGGCCAAGGAAATATCAGTAGAAAATAATTGAAGAAATAAAACTGTGCCACAAGTAACTTGAACAAAGCAAAAAGGAAACAAGCTTTTCATTAAATGGTGTCATTCTGACGTCTGCTTTTTCTTTTCAACCTTTAAATATTTGACAGGTCCAGTTACAGTCTCCCGCATGGACAGAAAATAATGATGCAAGATGAGAACTTTGTCTGCATAAAAAAGGTACATCAGTTCTCAATTTCAACGCTGTTCCTTCACTGCTTCCAGCTGTCCCTCTCAGCCTGCTTTGTAGGAGCAACCACCTCCCCATCTTCAGAAAGGGCCCATCTTGGGAAGCGGAGAAACGGAGGACCTGCTGATGAACCTCTTTAAGCAGAACACAGTCAGAGTTTTGGACCCTCAGGCCTGTTGCCAAGCTGCACGTTTCCAAAAACATGTTTTTTGCCAAGTGTGATGCAGCTGGTGGAGCTTAGGCCTCAGAGCCTGCGCTGCTCATTGAGATGTGGCTTCGCATCTGGCTTAGCGGGCGCAGAGTCTGAAGTTCTGCTCACGTTTGCATGGGTTTCTCTGGGTGCTCTGGTTTCCTCTCACAGTCCAGGCATGTTTGAGGGGGACTGGTGACTAAATAGAGCACCTGCAGAGAAGTGTGTGAGTGTGAACCACTGTGTCACGCTGCACGGCTGTAGAGGCGACATGGTTTACCTGGTGGGGGGTTCGAGCCCAGCTGAGGGTGTGAGGAGTTTGCACCCCTCAAACATGCAGAGAAGAAGATGACGCTCCCTGCAGACCGGGTCCGTTCCTTCTCCCCTCGGACAAAAGGGTCCGGTTGGAGAGGAGGAGCGGAGGCCGACGGATCAGGCCTCTCCAGCACCTGGACACACCGAGGAAAGACACGCTAATTCAAACCATCTGCTTCCACTGCTGCAAGTTGAGCGGTTGGGGTCCTTCTTGTGGAAGCCGTGAGGAAGGTCAGGCTAATTCAATTAATGCCACACTTATCGGCACAAATTAAAAGCATTAATTATAGTTACGACTCGCCGTCCGCTGCTTGTGCAGGCGGCGGGGGCAGAAATGTGACAGAAAGAAAAAATGTTAAAAAAAACCCCCAATTCGTCGATGTTGGTGTAATTGGGTAACGTGCCTGTTCATTAGCAACAACCATTGCAACCAGTGTTAAAAAAATGGAGGCTTATAGCGCACATTGGTCTCATCTGTAATGTAAGAAACACAGCCGTTGTGCTCTACGTTTGTTGGATAAGCGTTTTTTGATATTTGTGTCTGTATGTTATGAGGACACTTTCAGTAGCAGCATCGCGACGTGTGTATTTGATGAATGATAGTGACGCTCTGCTCTGTGGTCCCTGCCCTTCTCGCCATATTTAACATTCTGTTATCTCACATCTCAGAGGACGATAAGGTGCCGTAAAGGAAAAAAATCACACAGTTTCTGACCTTATTGGGAGAGGAGCACATGTTGGGATCTTTTATCTCCTCCACTGGGAACAAATGAAAGTGGTGTGAAAAGTAGATGTGTTGGCTGGCGATGTGACACATGACAGCTCCTGGTTTCAGGTGAGTAAAAATCGAGTCCCTGGTTGTTGCGCCTCCTGCTGTCCCTCTTGTTCACTCACAGTTGCGCGTTTGATGCAGCATGTCGGAGAAGCCTGGGCTGAACAAAGAGTGATGACTGGGACCACTTGACAGCAGCACCAACTGTCCTGGAGCAGACACATCTCCTTGCTCCGGCTGACCTTTCCAAAAAAGGCTGAGGCCTCCGGGCCTGTAAGCGGGATCCAGGGAGCCAGCGCGGCATGAACAGTGCAGGTCTACAGCAGACTGGGGGACAGCAGGTGCGCTAAATCTGAGAAGACACTTTCCCCTCTGTTAGCGAGTCAGTGGGGAGAAGGGGATGGGGTGGGGGAAACAAGCAATGGCGTCGTATTACAGCAATGAAATCCGGCCAGCAGTGGCATCCCGAGCCGCGCAGCACTACCTGATCTCACCCCTCAAGTAGGAACAGGGAGACCACAGCAGGTGACGGGGGAATGTGAAGCGGGTGTTAAGTTCGATGGCATTGGGTGGCAGCCAGTACTGACAGCCCACGATCCAGCAGCCGCATCACTTACACACCCGCACACCATAGATGTGCACAGTTTCTCCCGCTCTCTGGACACCTCAATCGGTCCCAGCACTTCTCATCCCCAATCTGAGGCCCTAACCCCTCAGCACCTGCACACTTTTCATATCGGAGGCATGCTGTTGATATGACTTAGCGCTAAAACAATGTCCTTTGCTGACATTTGTTCGCCAGCAATATTAATTTGTCTGACATTAGTTCTAGTACTGAAAGTAGCACAGGAGCATCTAAAGGACAAAGTTTGCAGAATTTTGATTAGAGGTCGAGGAATTTATTACTGTCCTCGTATCGGCTTCTTCCGACTGACACCTCGTAAAAATCTCAAAAATCCTCAGAATACTTTGCTTTCGGAGAAGCAAATGCAACACAAAAGTGAATTCGACTTTATCAGGCAGCCCTAAAAACACGCACAAATTTATCAGTCTTTCTTTTTAAATTAAGCCTGAAAATACGTCAATTTGACCAGCAAAGCCAGTAAAACCTGAGATTTGTTGTAGCTCTTGAATGTTTGCAGGATTCCACTTACCAACTCGGTGGAAACAGGGATGCCAAGGTCTCTGGAAAGGTCTTGTAGCCTTTCGCATGTTTATGTTTGGTGATAACAAAACATACGTTTGGTTTCTCTGATGGTCTCAGGGCAGCTCTGTCATCTTCACTGTCAAAAAAGAACAGTGAACAAAAGGTCACAATTCCACACAGTCTAATTTCACTGCAGTGAAAATCTGGCTTTTCTGATCAAACAGATCTGAATTGTTCCAAACGCCCAGTAATTGCACCATTGCTTCTTTTCGGTTTTTATTGTAGTTCCACACTTGTCCTTTTGAAGCTGTTACTGGTTTAACCAGTGCTGCTCTGCAGCAAACAAATTAGTGCTTATAGACTAAAGCTGTTTCACTGCCCAATTTGGTCAGGAGATCCTGTGCATGATATATCTAAAATGACAGGTCAACAATGTTGACCAGAAGTGTATATATTTGTGCATCTGTATGTAGGTATGTTCACATTTATTTATTCCCAAATTTCATCTTCAGAAGCTGTGACATCAAATCACACAAAGAACACACAGCTTTACATTTTTTATTAAGCCCATTATTTTCAAATGGCAACCAAAAAACTGAGTGGGATCTCAGTTAGGAAGCGCTGATATTAATATGTTATCTGTGTTCTCTAGAGTATTTAAAAGTGAGTTTAGCCGAAGGTATTATGGGGTAATTGGTGGCTCGGGGCTTAAGGAGAAGAAAACCAAGACGAAATGAGACTAAATTCCTATTTATTTTTGCAGTATTTATGCGTCAGACCAGAATGAAACACTTCATATTACTGGAGTACTTTGGCCTGCAATTAAACTGGCCCAGCAACTACATCCATAAGTGACACTTAACACAGACCAGGCCAGAGGCACCAGACCTCCAACTGATCCAAACTTTCCTGCAAAAAGACGGAGCACATTGTTGTCACGTGAAATCGCTTTGTGTTTCTAAAACATGAAGCGCTTGGTAACGATATTAACTGCAGCCAGGGGGACGTCTCGGGGTGGCTGGCGAGGTGGTGCCAGAGCGCATCAGTCGCAGGCATTAACATTCTGGCGAGAGGGGACCACGGAAGGTCTGGTATTAGTCAAGCTGTCCTCTTCATGCCTGGCTGCTCCACCGGGATGGGGCTGAATGGGAACCTGATGTAAAATACAATGGGAGATGCACAGCCCTGACAGCAGTGCCCACGCGGGGAGAAGGAGTCAATTTAACAGCAATCAGCTCCCGAATCACGGAGCGCTGTAACCTGGCGTCTCCATAACGGCTTTATCAGCGCCCGCTCCGTCTTCCTTTCTCTCCCACTCGCCCGGGATTGGGATCACTGGGATGTCAGTGCTGAGTTTTGCATCGTCCTCCCAGACACACTTGACCCTCTTTCAGAGACCCTTCGCCCGGCAGCAGCGCGGCTCCGTCTTCCTTTCGGCCGCGTCACACACAAAGAGCGCCAAACAATCCAACCTGTTTTCACAACGCGAGTAGACTTTCGAAAGGAGGAATAGTTCTGCTTCACAGAGATGTAAAAATATTGACTTACACTACTGCTTTATGTCGGGCTTTTAGGATGAGATAAAAACAAGTGCCACCTGGTTGTAAAAGGCAAACAGGTTATTTATGGGAACATACAACCCTGTACAGTATTCATTCAGTATAAGAGCAAAAAAAAAAAAAAGACACCGGCAACAGAACAAGTGTATGCGATTCATAGGAGAAGCTCGCTTGCGCACAACCACTGAGCCGAACCTCTTATCAGCAGGCCCAAGTGGCCTGGGCTACCAGTGTATGTCGGAGGGGATTAGGGGCAGCACACACACACACACACACACACACACACACACACACACACACACACACACACACACAGTCAAGGAGCAGAGGGCTATTTCAGGCTCCTGTGGAAGTTCAGTAAACTCAGCTGGTCCTCTCAGGCTGAGACAGAGGCTTCCTTCTCCACCACATGGCCCACATCCCCCAGCCGTCCTGCCTGCACATGGGCAGCTAAATCACATCCTGACAGGGGCCTTGCCATTTATAGCTGCCCCCAATGATAACCAGCCCAGAAAAGGGAAGAGGGATAGAGAACGGCCACCATCTTCTGCTGGTGCATGTGCACACACGCTCAAGCCAGCACACACATACACACAGTGTCACAGACATACACACCCTGTACATTCAAAATGCATTCACAGGCATACACTCACACAGGCATGTGCATGACACACACAGGTACATAGAGGGAAACAACACAGTTAGAGCTGCAGCCTGACTCTGACACACCTCCACAGTCTTGGAAGACGTCTGTTCAACACACACAGCTGCGGACAAACGGGGAACGCAGGGAGATTTCCACCCTCAGCGTTGAGCCAAGCAAGGACAACAAACGGACGCTCTGCAGAGAGCGGAGAGCTGCATTTTTATTAGCTATTAGTAGTTGCACCATTGCTGACAGTAGCTGTAATAGTTCTCATTTACTGTCACTTTAACTGTGATTATTATGATGCTCATTTCCATAATTAGCATAAAAATTATGGACCAGCAATAGTAATGTTACAACAACAAAATAAAATATTAATCCATTAAAATGGTGTTTCCTGTATTAAAAGAAAAGCATTCTGAGCTTAAGGGTGCTGGGCAAATAATGGCTTTAAATACACCCAAGCAGGAGTATAAGACCACTGTGTGACAGCGAGAGCTGAAGGACAACTGATTAAGAAGTAAAAGGCATCTCTTGTTTCAAGGAAAACCAGCAACGCAGAGGGAAAAATGACTCCTCGCATGATCTCCGGAGATGAATTTTTTCACATGTGGCAAACGTCAATATTAAGCCAGGACCTGCAATGAATTTCGCACTGAAAACCACACAGAGACCGCAGTGGCGCATGCTGCACGGTCTGGCTGCCGTGGGTTTTGGGAGAAAGTCTGTTACACATCAGCGGTACTTTAAGAAATGAAGGTCACAGAGCCTTGAGGAGGTGTCCATGTGTCAATGTGTCATTTTTCACCAGCAATGTCCCCGTGAGGTCAAACGCCTTTGGGCTCCATTTATTAACCCCAGAGTATGGCTGGCAGGCACCTGGCTCTGTGTACGGAGGCCGTTTGTGTCACTTTGCGTAATGGAAAGCCCCCCCAGCACCCTGCCAACGCCCTCACTGGCAGCGTAACAGCCACCCAAAATTTAAACAAACTCAATCTGCTCATGCTGTCAATAAACATTAGCCAGACCATCACGGAAGCACCTGTGTGTCCAGTATGTCCTGCATTGTGCTTAAAAATTAAAAATGAGAGATAAATCATGTCTCTACATGCTGAGTTGTGGGCCAGTTTAGGGCTGTGATGTAATACAGGGAATGAGGAGAGAACTGACCCAGTCAGAAAGAAACCAAACCTCACCATTCTACCGAGAAAAAAACCAAGGGTAACGGCGGTACAAAGTAAATGGTGCTAACCCCTTTCCAGCAGTTTCTACATATTTACAATTATTTACAAGAACGATAGGATCGAAAGACTGTTTTCACTGTTTGCGAAGATTCGACACCACTCACACTAGTGGCAGCTGAGCACACGAACGCTGAAGACAGACAGATGAGCAGCTAGTGCCGACAAACACACACACCTCACAGCTCCTTTTGGCTCAGGCCTCCTCCCGAAAACCCTTGTGCTGCCGTAGCTGAGCAGCGCTGTACAACACAAACAAACGTTAAAAAAAAAAAAAAAATCACAATTACATTCAATTCATAACAGGGACCTGTTAGAACTGGGATGTCAGTGATCCCTTAGTTCCCTGTCATCCTGTGGCTCTCCAAACTTCAGTCTCCACCAGACAGCTGAGGTCAGAGAAACTACCTTAAACACGCCTTATAACTGTCTATTCACAAAGCAACCAGAACATTTTCTACTGTACTGAACATCCAGGGGGAGCTTGAGACTGATTTAAAGTTCACCGCTACACAGTCAGTTATTGAACTGAGCGATGAGGACAACTGACAGCCACTGGTCAGTCCAAGACACCTGTACTGCTGTATTCAGAGTAACGCAAATGAAGGGACGGGTAATAAGCTGCTCAGCCATCGGTGACCTTTGAAGTCTCTGAATATATTTGTTTCGATCATTTTCCTGTGACACTCAGATCTGTGGAAGTCAGAATGTCATTTTCACTGGTCAATACTAGTAAGGTGGCTGTGGAGATCTTGCTGAAGGACAACAGGACCTTCTGTGGGTCGTGTCATCACAGCACAGCACAGAGGCCGTCTTCTACAATCCAGGTTCACTGTCATCCCCACCGTCGTCCAACAAGCCTGTTGTGATTTTGCTGAACACTGCAGAACCCCAAAGTGTTGTGGAGTCAAGGAGAGCCCCTCCGCCGCCGACCCATCTCATCCTCCACCCTCCGCCCCACACAACCCCTGCCATAGCCAGCAGTGGCCACTGAGCACGGAGCAGAGAGCCTGCAGCTATATTTAAGCTCCTGTGGTAGTAAAGTGACCCAGCGATGTGCTGCCCCCCTCGTGAACCCTGTGCACAGGTCATTCCCTCTCGGAGTGAACCCTCCTTCATAAGAGAGAGAGAAACATAAAGGCTATGATGGATTCCTTTCCCTTTTCTACTTCACAATGACTGTGAACAGGCAGATTGAAGAGAGGAGGTTGAGTGTGTCACTGAAGAGATGAATCCGGGGAGATTGTAGCCTGTCCTTCAGATGGAGAACCCCTTTTGTTTCTAGCAATGCACCTTCCCTTGCCTCCCCCCCACAGCCTTACCTTCTCCCTTCTGTCAGTGATCTTTCCTAGTTACTGCTGTACTCCTCCTGGCGTGGGGGGGAAATTGGCTGCTCCAGTATTCTCCACACTGCCCAGTACGGCTGTCAATGCGGAATGATTCCCCATCACAGAGAACATCTGTTAAAACTCTAATGGCTTTACAAGGCCCTAATATGGCATGAATGGACACATTTGAACCTTTTTGCATGTTAGGTTTTTCCTTAAAGTGTGTAAACGTCTCTACGTTGTCATGTGTGTTCAAGCTGCATCGGGTTGCATAAACGGTGCTGCGCCAAGGGCAATAGCAGGGGCAGGAAAGTCACCAGGGGTTTATCCTCTCTGTTCCGCCTGCTATTAGCATTGTTCCTAACAGTGCATGCGACTCCTACGGATCCAACCTCAACTGACTCCTTAAATATGGCATCTCCTTGTCCTCCCTGCATTCTGCCGGCCCCGAGATGCTGTAGGATTTTTCTTCAGCTTCACTTCTCTTCATGCAGACATGTCTCTCTCAGAACTTGGGCAATGATAAGAATATTCATAGGCTATTGATTGATTCAGTCAGCAAACTGGGAAGCTCATCCTTCTCCCTCTATACATGCATATTACATAAACAGTATATAGACAGAGACCATTCGTGCATTACACATATTACTGTCATATTACCTGAACGCAGGGTTTGTGTTACACTCTCTACCGCATCCCCACCCATTTCTCCCCACACTTCATCGCAGCAAGTGCTTCAACACCCACAAAATATCTTTAAATTGTTATTTGATTCCCCATAATGAATATAATCTTCTCCTCTTCTTACATGTACAAAGACCTAAATAATTCATGGTATAATATTTGAATTAACTTTTCATTAAACATTATTTATAACATTACAGGGACCGAGTCCTTGCAAAGTGCCCAAAGCAATTTTTCAATTCAAGTGCTTCATGAAAAACACTGAAATCCAGAATATATATTTGAATGGAATTGCTGGGTCAATACTGAGCATATTAGTTTGTTTCAGCTCAGCGAGGCTGGTTTTAACCCGCTGCCCTTAAATATCTTATTACATCACTTTCCTGTCCCATTTTTAAACATTTGGTTTAATATTTACAGTACATTCACATTGTATGGTCCAGTCTGGTGGTTATAAAGGCAAACAACCAAATCTATTGACTCATCTGTATTACGGTGAGCTGGACTGAAGTAACAATGGGTATCTGACCCATATCGTGCCAACACAGACTACTATTAGAAACCAGACAATTTTTTGCATACTGACCGTTTCAGCTGCGCTATCCGGCTGTTATCAAGCCTCCTCCTGGTGATGGATATGTGGGATTTAATTCCCACATCCTGAAACGGGTAACAAAAACATTTAGCCCATTTTCAGGAAAACTTGCACTCCTTACAGTGAGATGCAGCCGAACGTCTTTAGGAAGCAGGGCTGTCGTGCAAAACGTCAACAGTGTTCTTCAGCTGTTACTCACCTTGTTTATGACGCCACAGTATTATACTGGTCAGCAAAATGTTTCATTCACATGCAGTTAAAGTTGCATCTATTCCAGGACATGTTCACGTAGACAAGTCAAGCACACTGTTTCTGTTGACAAGAAATGAGTAAAATTCATATTCATATGTTAATTTTTATTGTAGGAAGGCGACCTTGGTGCAGCAGACAGTGACAGAACTGAAGGCCGGCAGCCAATCTGCCAGTGTGTTTGTCTCCACAGATCAGAGCACAGCTTGAGATGAAATGTGACAAACACAACCGGCAGAGGCCATGCAAAGATAGTCACCATACGGCCGCAACAAGCCGTTGTAACAGAGCTTGAGTTACGTGTCTGACAGGATCACATTTCCTTAAGAGACAGAGGAGAGCCAGTCAGGGATCCTGAAAATACTCGCTGTTTTTACAAGAGGAAGCAGGCATGATGGGCCCTTACAGAACTCACTTTTCTACACCAAACACACACAGAGAAAGAGAGAGAGAGAGCATTATGCAGATCAGTTTATTTATTTACATCATGATTTCTTTAAAAAACCTTCAACGATGGCTTACATCCAAAATCTGGGCTCGCTAAAAGCTCAGCAGTCTTCTGGAATAAGCAGAGGAAGCCAAAATGGTGATGTCACAGTCAAACAATTGAGGAGCAAAGTCACTTCACGCCTGCAACCTTATTTACAACTCAAGTGTTCAAGCTGCTGAATTAGACAAACACGTGAAAAATGAAATCCAGCAGATAGTCAACTATAGAGTTTCTTTGACCGACTGGTAAATCAGCAAAGAAATCGTGGGAAATGTGCCAGTTGGCTTCCAAATGAGCAGAAGGAGGATGTGAGCTTAAAGGTGAAATCCTAGACTTCAGCATCCAGTGATGGGGTCACATGTAGCTCAAACCCATAATCCTAAGGGCCACAGGGTTGCGAATTTGCACAATTTCCCCCGTTTTTTAGCCGCGGATTAAACCGGCATGACAAACCCATACAAAGTGAGCTCTGAAAACACAGCTTCCAAGTGTCAACCTTCAAAAGCAACCTGTAATAAAACCTTTTCATTATCAAAATTGCTTATGATGGGAAATATGAATATAAGTGGCATTGATCACCTTTTCATTTACACCATTTGGTTCTTATTTGCAGAGGATCCAGTAAAGACCTTAACTTGTCCACAAACAAGCATTACAATTCTGTCACGTATAGCAATTAGACCAGCTTTCACAAAAAGGTCAGCATTTTTTACTTGTTTACTTTCACTACAGCTGATTAGTGTTATTTATAATACATGATATTAATGTAGAAAACACACATTGCAGTTATTTATTTACTGATTTGGGATATTTTCTTCGAGAGCGGAATCATTAAGGTACCTCTGCATGGTGATACATTTACTTTAATGTGCTGAGATATGTTTAATTCATAGGGGGTATTTGTGCTGTAAATTTGCTTTTGTTGTGTAACACACCAAAGCTTTCTGAGTCCATGAACAGCTCTGTCTATGTCTCTGAGAGAATATATAATGAATATATTGTGAGGGGTGTGTGTGTGTGTGTGTGTGTGTGTGTATATATAATATATAATTTTTTGTTAAAACGTTTATACTTTCAGGATAAACTTATGTATACACTGTTGCATGTATAAATATTTACTAATCTAAAATGACAGTGACAGTTTAATCTGACACTGGTATTCTTTACAGTAGCCAAATGTCCCCAGATTACATTTGTATCATAAAAACTCCCAAAAAGGAAGGCAAAACCTGCAGCATAAATACGTACATCATTAAGAAGATGAAAGGAACGAGAAAGCTAGGGGAGGTTTCTGTGGCTTGTGGTGATAAATCACAGCATTCGGCAAACTCCTAACTATTGGACGCTGCACTCCTAGGCTGTGGCAGCAGGGAACTTTAGCCATTTTTCTGTACCGTTCACCTCTGAGCCGGAACCTTTCCTAAAAACTCCAGAGAAATGACTAATACTGTAGTGCCTGTCTTACCAATCCAGCTAGAATGCCTGGGCAGCGTGAGGGTGTGTGTGTGTATTTGAAGGAGTGTGTGGAGAGGGGGGGGGGGGGGGGGGGG
>UFQX01000779.1:246491-258349 GCA_900497675.1 Arapaima gigas
GGGGGGGGTGGGGGGGGGGGGGGGGGGGGGGGGGGGGGGGGGGGGGGGGGGGGTTGGGCTGCAGTTTGGCAGTAATCCCTCCTATAAAGTGTTGGTTGTACTGCAGCTGAGGACAACAGTTTATAAAGAGAAACACCTGCACTTCATTTCCTCCACAGGGGAGTTACAGGTACTACTACAGTCTACTTCTACTCTCGTCTTCTCTCCATGTGCTCCCCCGATGTGCAAAATCCAGTACTGGATGCAATGTTGTGAGTGTGAACACCTCTGCTGACCTGCAGTGTTTCCTCCAGCAGAACAGCCCATTCTGCTCAAGCTCCATTTATGCACTTTCCTGTCACTCTCTCCCACAGCAGCCACAAAACTGCAGGCCTTCCTTTCCACTAACAGTGCTTCATCATCAATAACAAGGCACGAAACGGGTGTGGTGAAAGCACTGAACACATATAAATAAAACATAATCAAATAATAATACTGCTCCCCACAATATCAGCAAGCTTTCAGCTCAACATATTTTTTGGTCCCCCATTTCCATCCTGCATGGCTTTTCTCACTAATTCCTGGACCTTGAATAAAATGTTAGTGATAAATCAAACCTGTCACTACAAAAATACACACGAATTCATCACAGGATTAGCGCTCTAGTTTTATTCATTTTTCTTTCTCCTTCTGTCCCCACCTCCCTCACTCCCTCTCCCCCATTTAAAAAAGGCTTGGGGCCCCCTCCCCCTGGACCTCAAGAACAATGGCATGCCCTTACCTCACCTACCCCAATTTTTCTTATAAAACAGCTTTTATCATAGAAATATTATGTATTTTATGGACAGTGCTTAAAGCTGAGCTCAGTGGAAGTAGGGGAATTTAGTAAAAGGTGGTCATATTTTGAGGGCTTTTTAAAAATAAATTTTTCAATATAATATTTATTATTATTCCCCCCTATGTACATACAGCTTTACCAATGGAAGAGAGTCAGATAAGGACAATAATGACTGTTTACGTTGCCTGCAGTAGAACCGTCTGCAAAAACAATTCAGACTGCGCACATTCCTAACACAGTGTCAAGCTGGATTTCTGGGCCCGACTGCATCTTTGCACTTTGTCACGGTTAAAATCCTTCAGTTTTACCGCATTCAGTTTCAATGCGAACCCTTAGTTTACTCCAGTCCTGAAAAGCTGGGCCGTATTGAGTTTCCTCTCTACATCAGCTGTTACTGAGGTCCTCTGCGTACTGGGTTACTTCAGACAGTGCCAGGAATGTCCTCAACTCCTGGAGGAATAAGAAGATGCATAAGCGGGAGAAAGGGAGTGTCAGCCTTGAGAACACGAACAGCAGAGCTGCAGTCCCCTGGCTAAATATCCTATGCAGATGAGCAAACAGATGGGATTGACAACAGACTATGCTAATGTAAGGTGTGAAATCCTAACTGGTCTGTGATGATTAAAACTGGGGAAATCTAGTGGATTTTCTCTGCCCTTCCCAGAAAGGATGACAACCCAGCAGTCCCTCCATCGCCAATCCTCGAGTGGCCAAGCAAATGATTATGCAAGCTGAGAGCAAGATTCATCAATGTGTCACACTCGTGGTTCCTAGACCTCATAGGAATCTCTCCCTTCTGACCAACAATGTATTTGCTTAAAGAAAACCACTAATAACACTCAAGTCGTGGCTTTATCATAATTTGCAAGCTGACTGAGAATAATTTTTAAGTGAAAGAAATAAACAGTTTATGAAGGCCAGATATGGCCTTGTTACTGATCTGCTAAACAACAAACTGTGTGTTTGAAAAAAATAACAAAAACAGTTTTCAAGACTCTTTAGTCAGTAAAGCACATCTTCAAATAGTTCTTCTGCAATCTACCTTCCCATCTGGTATTTTCCCAGTCCGAAAATACCAGATCCACTGAAATGTGGATTCTGTCACATAAACACATTATCTAACATCCTACTGGATGAAGTGGTTCAATGACAAGTTGGGAAGAAAATGTTAATAAAAAAAATCTGTTTTCATTGTCACCAACAATGTGGGAGGCAAGATGCTGCAGTGAGAATGTTGTTTTCCACATGTCTGTGTCTTTCCTCCCACTGTCCAAAGGGTTTGGGGGCAGACTGGGGGCTGACAACCTCACCCCATAAAAATACAAGTGTAACTGTACTTTGCTCCTCACAGAAAGACAAACCAGCCAGACGTGCTACAGAGTAGAGAAAATAGGATGCTGATCTTTAGGGAGGACTGCAGTTGGCTCACGTCAATGCCAGCATCCTCAGCTGGAAACAGTGGGAGACCAGTGCACCATGGCTGGGATCCCAGTCTCAGTGAGGGCACATCACACCCTGATAGTCACACAATCACACACGAAGGAAAAGTTAGTCACCAATTCACCTGAAACTTTAGCCTTTGCATTGCAAGATAAAAGCCGAGGACCAGGAGGAAACGCACGCAGACACAGGGAGAACATGCAACTGCGCGTGGACAGAATCAAACGTGTCACCTCTACACATCAAAAATATATATCCATCTATCTAACTGTCCATCATCCCAAAACCACTTATCCTGGTCAGGGTTATGGTGGTCTGGAGCCCATCCTGGAATCACTGGGTGCTGGGCTACAGAACTACACCTTAAAGGGACCCCAGAGTGTGTGTGTGTATGTATTTTGGCATCCCATCCAAAGTGTAGTTTTAAATGATTAATTTATACTGTATATGTGGCATATCTGTTCAACATATAAGCATAAAAACACAAATAAATACTTGTTGGTGAAAATATATACCGTGTCTCAACTACTTGCAGCTTTTGGAAGACAAAGTCAAAGACAAGTAAAAAGAATTTTGCACAAGCTTAACAAGATATTTTGAATAATAAGAGAGCTTAACAAGATTTGCTGTTATATGAATCAGAACAAATATTATCCTGTCATGCAAGCGGTGAACAATAAACTTGACCCGATTAATGAGCAAAGGTTTAACAGTGCAGAGCTCCAAATGTTCTTCCAATAGTGCCGTTCACAGGCACTCTTACAGGGTGGGAGTGGTAGTAATGGATGACTGCGGAGGTGTGAATAATAGTGAATCTTGGGGCCATTGTTGCTCCACGGGGAATGCCCTGAAGCAGTGTGGAGAGGGAGAGGTAACAGGCTGGAACGCTCATTTGAAATATTACAACAGATTTGTAGCAATAAGTGCGACTGGTTACAGGCCCAGTAGAAATAAACTTCAGCAGGAATAAAAATGGTAGGAGGAAGACTGCTAACCAGCAGACGCCACAGTTAACTGAATAAGCCTGACAAAGTCTATTCAAAACCCTAGGTCAACGGAAATACCGTAGTATTATCTGATATGAAGTAAACCAGGTAAAGATGAAGCCTGTAATGTAAGGTGCTCCTGCAAGATATGAAGACAAATAGAAATGCAGTACTTTGATACTGTTGTTCTGTAAGGCTAAGGGGTTATGGTTGCATCGGTGTGAAATTACAACTGTGTTTTTTCAAGTACTCAGATGTCACTATCTTGCTTGCACTTCATGACTCCTGATGTTAAAATAAAACACATTTTGTTTACCAGCATTGGTCACACTGGACACAGGAACAACTTCTTGTGGTTATTTAAACAAACCCAATGAAAAAGCATTTTTTTTAGTTCTATTACAAGAATGATGGACTAAAGATGTGCATATTATTAAATGCATGCAGATTTATGCTGTCCTTTGAATATAGCCATACATGATGGAATACCATGAATTATGGAATATACAGCCCCTTTGCATCCACCAGCTTATGGGACCGCACATATCGAGTTACTCAGAGGAGGAGGTTTCGAGGGGGAGAATAACTTCTGACCATGTACCCCTATCCAACCCAAATATGCACCTCTCACACGGACACAATCCAGTCTTTCATGTGAAAACTTGTTCAGGTCACACAGCCGCTCCACTCTACATACTGTATGTTTGGTGCATAAGATCACTATGATGACCTCTAAAAGAATTGTCCAGTGCCCCCTTCTACAATTACAACCTGACAGTGTATTCATAGAAAAAGGGTTATTTCTTTCTCTGTTTTTTTCAGCAGACAAGTTTATATTTAGAGCTCTTTATTGATTCTGTGCTGACACACTATTCCACCATTGTCTGGGAGCTATAATTCAGATCCAGTCACAAGATTGTCATTACATCACAGTGATGGTAAACAGCAAACACACTGTTGGTAAAAGCACTGCAGAGGATAACATCAGAAGGGGTGGCTGCCCCGATATTTGCAACACCCTCAGGATGCTAGTAACATCATGTCCAGTGACACGAGGTAGCAGGTATTTGAGTATTTTTACTTGTGTATGTTACAGCAAGGTGTGTGTTTGTTCCGCACCATCGGTGAAAAATGGTGCGGTCTAAATTCAGGGAACAAAGTGGTCAGCTGAATTAGCTACTTTACAAAATAACTGTCTTTCCAGTTATTAAATAAAGCGGTGTGAGCTGGAGGGCAGTGCTACCCTGACAGGGGCGGGGTCACCATGATGGACAGCTCCCTGTTGCCCACCCCTCCATATCTCTAAATTGGCATCATGATGTCCAGGTGATGAAGCCAATAAAAGACAATAGTTCAGCAACTGGTCTGAGGACTGGAGAGCTGTGGGTGGTTTTGAAGCAGTGCTGTGGTGCTTCCTAGCATTTTGGTGGTTGGATTACAGGTTGTCGGCTTTATTAAAGCGGTTTTCTGTTGGAAACCTATTGTCTGGTGTCATTTGTCCTGCCTCTGCCCCACAACTAACCAAAACACAAACTGTAATGGGGTCCAGCCTAAATGAAATGAAACTGGAACCCAAGTGAAGAAATGCACAATGAAAGTGGGTTTGTGAGTTGGGAAGCTAGAGAACAATCACCACAAACCACCAAAGGGCAAAACAACTGGGAACTGGAAACCATTTTTATCAAGACCACTTAACCTTCTGTGTTCTACAGTCAGCCACAATACAAATACCATCTGGTTTCCATGATCCCTGTGCCAATACTGGAGACCGTATTAGAGGGGCCAGTTGCTAAATTAAGATCATACTTGAAAGAATATTCCCGCAGTGTAAAAATGACACGTTTTATCACCATATACAAATTATCTTTTACTTTTCACATTTAATCGCCGGTCGTCATTTAATCGTCCTTGCAATTTTTTTTTTATCCATAACAGTACCTAGTGTTTAATTTTTTGGCTGGAATCACAAAGGTTTGCTTTTCCGATGTAGAAATGCTGGACTAAAAATAAAAATACAAAACAAACATTTTGCTTCCACTCTTTTGCAGACTGACTGGTGGGAGTCAGCAGATACCGCTGGGCAGATCAAGGTATCATAAGCGACATGCAGGCACCAACAGGACCGAGAGACACTCCATTCTGCGAGTGACAAACAGGAAGGAGAAGAAAAGAAAAATGAAGTTTTGCAGGAAATAGTGAAAAAAGCACATATGTCACCTGTTGTGCAGGGATCAATTAAGGGATCGTATGACACTGGTGTCACACTCTCATGACAGTGACATTTCCCTGGTTGTCAATCCGAGGAGCGATCGATCGAGTGGGGTGGTTATAGATGGAACTGTACATACAAATTAAGAGGAAATGAAACAAAACCATTTTGGTGCTGCTCTGTTATGGGCCTTACTGTTCGCTCTGCTTAGCGGAAATGGGAATTAGTCAATGGCCTTATTAGCTCATTTCAGCAGAGCAGCTGGTCTACGGAGTAATACAAATAGGTGCCTGCCTGGTGTGGGAGCCCAAGCAGCCCTGCTCCAGACCCCATCCCCCACCCACAGCAAGAGCACAGCAGAGATCCACACAAGGGACAGCGAATGTTGTCACCTCCAGCTTTTCCTCCCTGGCGCTGTTGCGCAAACTGTGGCTCGTGCACTGCGGAGACACGGGGTGGCATTCATTAAACATTAAGGTCATTACAATTTATCATCTGTTGGGTGGATTTGCTTTGACATTTTTTGTAACACAGTAAAAAAGACACTATCTCATACATTTATAAGGACTGTGACGATGTACAAAATGAGGGCCCTACTGCTGTTGATTCACCTCTTGCTGTCACGCCATGTGCAGAGAACAGAAGCAGCTCTTCATCATGTGCTTTAACAGAATCAATCATTCTCAGCAGACTTTGTCCTTCCAGGATTTCATGGCATACTTCTTCACAACCCTCGTGAGGTGACACAAGCCGTCTCATTTCTTCAGAAGCGCTAGGTGTTACCGTGCGATCCCAGCGATCCCCCCCATCAATACACAAACGAAACACACTGCACTCTTTCCCAAACCCCGCTGCCCCCTGCCACCTTAGCTGACTGGAGGTGTGGAAAGGCCCAGGACTGGCTCACAGGGGCCTTGCATAAGTGCTGGTCTTGTTCTGAGAGGATGGTGCAGGGAAGACCCAGTGGGCAGGTCACACTGGCGTAGCCTGTGGCTTGGATACTGTAAGTGAGCACAATTAGAACAAGATCGTTCCCCTCACTTGCCACGTCTCTCTGCACACACCACACTGCTGGTATTATTAGCTTTTACTCAAGGGCCCAGTCACGCCATCTGATAAGGCCAGCTTGTCCTGCAATTGTGTCCTTCAGTCTTTTTCACTTTTGTGGGCTGTCTTGGGTTGTTTTTAAATCGCTGCTTGTGAATTTATTTGCAAGTATCTGACTTTACTAAATGAGACTAAAAAAGAACACTTGTCCTAACAGCCACTCTTGGAATACCACAGGGCCAAAACTGTCTACATACCGGGTCAAGTCAAAGCGATTATGAGGATTTAACTTGAGTTCCTGAACCCACCTTAAAAAAGGCATTTACAGAAAGCTACAGTGAATAAGTGTCAGTCAAAATGCAAACTCAACCTTCAATATCCCTATGTGTGTGACTCTTACACGTGGCGTGTGAACCCAGTTTACTTTCAGGAGTTGGGCTCTCTTACATTCAACAGTAAGAAGTGCATCTATCTAACACACATGTAGTACCGCTCCACCCTGTCGGGCTAATCTTCTCTGTCTCATGCACGCGCGCACACACACACACACACACACACACACACACACACACACACACACACACACCTGTCAACTTGTCAGTACAAATCCATCTCTCTTTCACTCATACAGAAACACCTAGAAGCTTTTTAGCCCTAGCTGAGGACTCTCTTACTCCAAGAGCTGGCAAACTGTCGATCTAAGCCCAGCTCTCTCTCCCACATACAAAATAACCCACTAAAAACAGATACCCTGTGACCCAGGACTTTATCAGGCTGAACACACCTTTTCTGCAACACAGAAACCCAGCAATCAGAAAGTCCGTCCTTCTCTCTCACAAAAACACTGCAAAGAGACGGGGCTATTGGTGTGTCTTCAGATAACTTTGTCACTTACAAGGGAAGTCACATTCAAACACTAATTGCTTTTTAACATCCAGGTTTCCCCGGTACTCAGCGTATTACATTTTATTTCTCCACCAATTAATATTTTTAACAGAAGCCAAAAAAGTTTTTTGTTAATATGGAAGTTAAAATGAAACGTGAATTACTGGCATCAAAACACATTGTTAAATTAACAAGTAAATCTTCCATAAAACCCTTCAAGCTGCAAGACACCCTAAACAGGGCTGAAGACTTTCAGGCAATGAAGGTGATGCTGCAGCCAACGGGTTTACAGCTTCCCGTTCTAACTAACCTTTAAGTACATCATCACAAAGCGATTGGGCACAGAAGCGGGGGATGACAGAGAAATATGTTCAATATGAGAGGATACATAAAAGGAAGTCCTACAACAATGCAGCAGATTATGATGACAACCTTATACGGCACACTCCTTTTTCCCCAGGAGCTCCGGAGAGGTTGAGATTGCCTCTTTATGGTGGAAATCAATAGCTTTTCTTTTCTCATCCCCACTCCACTTCCCGTCCTCCCAATTCCCTCCTTGCACGCTGTCTCTCTCAAGACATGGTCCCTCTTTGGAAACTTCCTGGTTGGTTTCATGACATACAAGTATTCGAGGTACCAAAACACACTGTGAAGACAGACAGTGAGAGACGCAACGTAATATAAGGAGTCGTGGAGAAACAAACAGAGACAAATACAAACAGAGCTCCAGTAGTCACTCTGGTGTAGAGTCTCCTCTGCTTTCCCCCAACTGTGGTTTATCACTCCTGACCATACATAGAGTAGGACCCTATGTATGTCACCCAATCTCACCCTGCTACCATGCCAGGGTGAAGGGGCCAAAGGCTGGGGCACCAGACAAGTCGTAGCGGGGTGGGGGAGGGTGCCACCCGTGTGGAAGAAAGGACACCTCTTTATTTGGGATGTCTAAAAATAATCGGGGCCATCTTAGTTATAGGGATGGTGGTGTGCAATGTGTGTGTTTGTGTGGGCCATGGAGAGGGAGGAGACCTCCGATGTCAGTCAGGGGCGATGACAGCCATCAGGACTGGGGTGGGCAGCAGAGGGGAGACTAGTCAATTGGCCGAGAGCACGACTGGAACTCCCTCTGATCAAACCTTGCCCCACCCACCCCTTTGCTCGGTGATCTACAAAAGCTATTTTTTGCTGTACTTCACTAAATATGGCCAGGGAGGGACCCAGGGTGGCTGAGAGTGTGAGCGGTGTGAGCGAGGAGGGGTAGTAGGCAGCCCAGGGGTGTGTGTGTCTCTCATGCCTGCCTAGGTATATAAGCCTTGGGAAGGTGGTGGTTATTCTGATTACAGTTCTGTCCCAGTTACCTTTGAGCCCGTTTTCTTTGTGTATTTTAGTCTTATTTTATATTCGTTTCATATTTATCGCTTATAAACCTATTCGCTGCTCCACGCAGTATATATGCGGTGTCTTTACGTATTTTTGAAATATTTTCATTCTGCCATTATCTCCCTTCTGCGGGATAGATTATTATTTTTCATTTTTTAAAATTTTATTTTGTCCAAGCTCACATCCGTGGGTTCATTTTGGACCTTCAGTTTTCCGGCAGAGGCCTGAAGATGCGGAGTGCAGGGGGAGACTGTGGCCACCTGGAGGGCTGCTGTGGATGCGGAAAGGGACGGACAGGACAGAGAAAGGAGAGACGGGGGGCTCTATCCCAACAAACCCCCTCGCTGTGCTGCGTCTCTGTTGCTCTCTCACCCTGAAGCTCCAGAGACAGCAGCCTCTCTCTCCCTTGCTCTCTCTCTCTCTCTCGCTCCTGCTCCATCTCTCTCTCAGCTTTGTCCTTCAGCTCTGCATACCTTCCACCATCACAGTCTCCCATCAGTTAATTTCTATTTTTTCTTGCTTTAATTAGATGAATTTTCACTGGATAGAAGGGAGGAAGAGAATGAGATAATAGTCATTAAATTTTCACATAAATTTAACTATGTTCAATTTTTTAGGCGCTAAGGAGTCCTTTTTTGGACAGGCCCTCGTTCCCTTCCTCTCCACCTTTCCCTTCTCCCTTCTTGCTCCTCTGGCTGTGGGGGGCGGGACACGCAGCCAAGCTATCTCCTCGCGATTCCCTGACCCTCCTCTCTGCATCCCTAACTCTCAAGAGCTGATTCAGCTCCAGCGAACGGACTCTCTGCAAACTGCTCCACATGGGCTGCTGCAGCTGGATCCCCGTCACACTGGTACGTGTGTGTGTGTGTGTGTGTACCTGGATGTGCTCGTAGTTCTGGCAGTTTTCCTGATCCTTCAGTGATTCTTACACTTTTCCACAGTGACAGTGCAGAGCAGCTCCGCTGTCACACAGCATCCTGCGCTTGTCAAAGTTCCTCTCACTTGGAAGGGAAGGACATGAGCAGCACTGCACAGTAACCAGCAAATGTGGCGCATTATAAAGAGCTCGAAGGGCCTTTCTTAAACACTGTGTTTCAGGACAGTTGTGAAACGCGGTTTTGTACAGCAGTATTATTTCTTTTCTTTTCAGATTTACATTTTTTCTTAACTCTTTCTTGGATTAAAAAAAACACTGAGCAATATTCTAGTAGGTTATACTAAGGTTTATTTTGGTTGCCTCTGATAAATCGCGTTCCCTTGTTCTTTCCTTGTCTTTTCTATATTGCGTGCCACATAAAAAATTGCAGCGCTAGCAGTCCCTGTTGGAATGATCTACATTGAAACATTAGACCTTTGACACACGATCGCTTTGCAAGGTGAGAGAGAGCCTTTTAAAAGCAGTCCGAAGGAAAAAATAAAGGCATTACAATGGGTGCAGGATGAAAATAATGAGCTAGAAAATGGGAAAGTACTTGTCGCCATGTTTTAACTGGTGTCTTCTGCAGTCAGGATTAAAACAGTAAGTTAAGAAACAGGAAGTAACTTCTGCACTGAACATCTAATTTTTAAATACCACCTTTAAGCATTTTTTCCATCTATTTAATAACGTCTGAGCAAAAAGTGTCACCAAATCTGCCTTCACTTTAGTTATAATCATAGTTTCATTTCATTTTTGTAATTGATTCAATCTTTAAAAAAAAGTCTATTTTTACAAGGCTATATATGTACTGCAGTGATGAGTGGAGTTTGGCATCCAGCAGATGCTGAAAGGCAGCGGGTGGGTGAAACCTGACTCTGGATTACGGATTTAGGGGTGTATTGAGAGATGCCCACTCTGGGGAGACGTGTCTGTATGTACTGTACATAGGGGGCTGTTAGGGAAGATGGGATAGTTATATCCATGTATAGACTGAGAAGCGCACACGTGTCTTGCAGGACATTCGGTAGGCAAAGGCCTGGAGAAGGTCAGGGCCTCTGAAGGCCGGGGGGTTTAAGGGGCCATGTGGCACCTCCACTGGGAACAAGTGCAGTGGCCTCTGCTGCACTGGACTTTTCTGTCCATCTACCTTTAGTCCATCTGTTGGTTTCCAACTCTAAAACACATCTTTACCACAAGTGCTTATCTTTCCTAACTTACAACATGTAAAAAGTGCAAAATCATAAAAAATACATTTGTGATCACCAACAACAAGAGACATTAATAGACAAAATTAGCTTCAAAGCCATTTAATTAACTGCTACGCAAATGTAGCAAAGGCTATGAGGCAAACTACCTGAAATGGAAGTTTATTCTGTAAGGTTGCAGCTGGACACCTCCAATGAATGGAGCTGAGCTAAAACTTCCACAGGGAAGCTGAGTTTATCTCAGCACTTCTCCACTGCGGCTGTACATGTTCTCCCAGATAACCAAACAATGTGGCGGACGGCTGGCAGCTAAAGTGGGACAGGGAGCCGTTAATTTGTGATAATGGGCCAATGGCAGGTGATTGTGGACTTGTCTAGGTTGTGTGTTGCGTTGTTGTCATGCGGTCTGTGATTTACACAAACCCACTTCTCACTGACAGTGGCCAGGGAGAGACGGAATGAAACCACTTTGATTTATGAGAAGGACTTTTAGTTTAATTACTCGCTACACACGTGAGTATATGCAGTGCTGGGTTGGTGAGCTGTGGGAAGAAGGTGAGAACGGTGTGGAAATCTTTTTTTTTTTTTTTTTTTTTTTTTTCCTGCAGGAATAAAANACACGTGAGTATATGCAGTGCTGGGTTGGTGAGCTGTGGGAAGAAGGTGAGAACGGTGTGGAAATCTTTTTTTTTTTTTTTTTTTTTGTTTTCCTGCAGGTATCAAATAACTGACTTTAACGTGAGCGTGTATATTAAACATGAAAACACTGAGCCCTCCCCTTCTTGCCAGCTCACTCTCTCTCCCTTGCACCAGGCCGACTGTCGCATTTGTGTCGCATTTCCACCTGATTTGAAAACCGTGTTAGTAAAGCGATGTGTATCTCATCGCTTTTTTCCTGTGGCACAATTGTGTGTAAAGTCTTTCTATTCCATTGAGCAAAGCCATATTCTCCAATGTTGGGGGGGGGGGG
>UFQX01000779.1:258422-328330 GCA_900497675.1 Arapaima gigas
CCATATTCTCCAATTTGGGGGGGGGGGGGAGATTGCCTGGGAGGCACATTTGCCTACTAAGACCAAACAAACATCAATTCATTGCAATTTCACTCTGTTAAAAAGTGACCACGTCTGAATACATCCCACTGGAAGAGTCTGCTGTATTTGTGTGTATAGCCGTGATGATTGCGGTCACTGTCTGGTTGGGCAGCTCATCACTTGTGCAGCACAGGCCTTGGCGTGTGCTGGTCTGTGTCCCAGAGGTGCTTGCCGTCTCCTTGCTCCTCATTTGCACTAGAAACAACCCACAGACAGGCGGACTCCTCCATCAGAGCAGAATCAAACTGCCAGGAGTGAGGGCTAAACAGGCCTCTAGGGAGAACCCGGAAGGTGCTGCCGCTGTGGCCTCCCGGCTCACTTCACCACCCAGCACCTACTCTTTCAGTTTACTTAAAACCCCCTTCAAAGTATTCATTAAGGACTTGACGGGAGACAATTCAGTCAAATTAATTAAAAACACGAGACAGCCATTGCACATTTGCCTATAAATTAGTATTGATCTACTGGGACAGGGGTGGTGGGAGGAGCTCCAGGTCAGAAACAAGGGCTCCATGTGTGGGAAGGGGGGGGGGGCTGCTGTGCATCCTCAGCCAAGTGAATTTTCATCACTATGACAACTAGGGAACCCTTACTGTACCTTACATACAGTACACACCTTACGCCACCACTGTGCCAACAAACATGCACACATATAAATCCAACAGCCTAAATAAAGTCCGTCCTGGGCACCGGAGCGTGAAAGCTGTCCATTCAACGTGGCCTTCCCTGTCTGTGCATTCAGCCCACTGATAAAACAGCTTATGGGAAGAGGGGGCAGAAACTGGGAGCCAGGCTGTGCCGACAGAGTAACGCAGAGCAAAGTATAGAGGGATACTGAGCAAGAGAAGTCGCAGGAGAAGAAAAGAGGGGCTACCGCTCTCACGCTTCGTAGTCCTGTTACACGTAACATTCACTCTCCTCTCAGCTGGCTAGATCTGGTGAGCAAGAGAACTGGAGCAGTTCCAATATGGAGTAAAAGTTTATTTTTTTTGCAGCGAGAGGGAGAAAGAGAGAGGAGAGGGAGGACTGGGAGAGAGAGGGAGGCAGCGAGGGGGGTTGTGGGAGAGAGAGAGAGAGAGAGAGAGATAGAGAGAGGGACCCACTGAGAACGACTGCAGTGGCAACCTGAGGGATTAAAGGAAGAGGAGAGAACACAGAGGTGTTTCTTCCATGTCTTATTTCCTCGTGGTGTGTTGGTCCCTCAGAAGAGACTGAGAAAGAACTTGACAGCTGTCCAGTAGGTAAGCGCCAGTCTTTCTGCATCTTCCTCCTCTGTTGCAGCTGCATCTCTTGGCTTGACACTCAAGGTGAATGGTGTGCTGCTCTGTGTAACTTGTATGATGAAGCACCGTCCTTCAGGACAACTGTCTGCCTGTTATATGCAATTTTAATATACGCTGGTGTAAAGTGTGAAGAAGAGTACTGACAATCAAACTGGCGATTCTTACAAAAAAGGTAAATGCACAGTTTGGTCTCTTTAAAAAATTCTCGTCTTTATAAAATCAGTCAAATTTAACTGACACCGTTTTTAATTTAATTACTTCTGCACAAGGTTTTAGGTTTACAGCAAAAAAAGTTATTCGTGAGGTGGAAAATACCGCTGACAGTTTTGCGCAGATGCTTTACCTACAAAACGCTGTCTGATGAGCGCATTAAACCATAAAACCCTTATAACCGTAATTTTATCTTTCATAAAACTTCCAGACCAAATTGTTTAAAAAAGGGTAATTATGCAAGTGCAGTAATAAGATAGAAGCTTAGCGGTAATGGCCATTCATTCTAAATATAGTTGAATCGATAAGTTTGTCCCTGGGGGTGGGAGCGACGGCCTGTGGGCCCTCAGGGGCCGGGGCCCTGAATCGGCATTTTGTTCTTGGAGGAGAAATACGCAGTAAAAGACCCTGCTTGGGAGACATACTTCTTTATATGCCCATATGAACAAGAGCAGCTATGGAATGTAAAGAAGTATGTATCCCAGGTGGGGGGAACCAGCACACTGTGACAAAAACACAAGGACACATGAGCTGGATGGATGGACAGAAAGACCAGACAGACAACGGACCAAGTCTCAGGCTACGTAGGCAGACGGCACACGGTGCAGGTGCACGCAGTGACACATGGCAAATTTACACACGTCACCTAAGTAACAGAGGACAAAGGACTGCAGGGTCCCAGGAAGATCAAGAGGATATTTTCCCTTTACAGTTAAACTATAACTTATAGCTTTTTAAATTATTATGACAAAACGTTTATCAAAACATATTCTATTTGGAATCGTCAGAATCCGCACAGCAACGCAAGCAACCCAGCTGATGGCGCTTATTGCAAAACAAACTAAGGTATTTTACTGTAACTTCACCAGCCGGATAAAATACCTACAGACAAAAGGTTGCAATAGCTGGCTGATGCACTTTTGTTTACCAGCGTAAAATGTACCAAATACGTGAAAGGAACAGCAGCTGAGGAAGAGTGTAGGATGCTGTGGCAGCACAGAGAGAAAACCTCTGTTAAATGCGAGCAAAAGAAGCATATTGATGGTGACCTCAAGTTTATTGGAATAGGACGCCGGAGAGCACCACGTGCACGCGTTACTCGTCCAGTGCTGTTGTGCAGCTCGGAAAAGCACGGGATGGCCTACTAATAAACCCTATTTTCTCCACCAGCAAAGGGAGTGAAAAGCTGCGAAAGGAGGTGAGCGACAGATCCAAAGAGAGGAGGACAGAGTGGGGTTGCAGGGGAGAGATAGGTAGAGACAACAGGACAGGGAGAGCCACGAGACCAGAGAGAAGACTCGGCAGAGAGAGGGAAAGCGGGGGGAATGGGAGATGTGTTGGGAGGGGGGAGGGGAGGGGTTGGACTGGATTGATGATGGTGTTCCGGGCAGGAGTTGGGGGGTGGGGGTGGGGTGTATTGTTCTGTCACTTTGCCTGTGTCAGCAGGTGGAAGCGCTCATCAGGACATTAAATATGCAACAATGCTGACTGCGGCACGGTGCTGAGGCGGGCAGAGCCACCGGACTCGCTGGCCTGACCACGATCCATTGCACGGTCCTGTACTGGAACCCAATTGGGGGGCGGTTGTTGTAGTTGGGCACGTGTGTAGTCCAGATGATAGCAAAGAGTAAGCAGCGTGCACCCGGACGTGGTTCCAGGTGGGGCTCTGCGGTGTGGAATATGTGGGACAGCAGGTGAGAACAGCGCCTAGTGAAGTTTTAACTGCAGTTCACTGGAACCCGTAACTACGCACTGGAGCAGAGTACTGAGCAGAGTGAAATGCAGGCTACTAGAGCATTTAGCAATGCAGTAATACCCATGGGTCCATGGTGTGTTTGAGCAGTACACGTGGAAAGTGGACGCTGCTGTGCTTTTGTGCAAATTGCCCGATTTGCTGCAGTGACAATAAAACGCGTTTTTTTTTTCCTTTCTGGAAAACACAATTTGCTTTTTTGTCACCGTCAAAATTGTGGGTTTTTGACAACAGCTGCATGTGAACTGATATAAGACAGTTAGAATTAAAGCAAACAGTCTCCCATCACTAGAGCTGCCATACAGCAGTGCAGCAGCTGAGCAGTTTTTACACAGTCGAACCTGATAAATGACAGGAGAGGGTGTGCATGGCCACACAGGGGGGTCAGTGGGAGCGATATGGCAAATGGGTGCTGCAGGGGTGTGTGACTCTCTGCACTTCACAACCTTCATACTACCCGCATCCTGTGTTCATGCCCTCACAAATCTGCCTCTTCAGAGTCTGGGGCAGAGCCCACGCACCATCTCCACACGTATACTGAGGCCACAGAGAAAGGCTACTTTCCCCACATCAGAGTCACACCTTTCATAGGTTCCCCAGGACACACAATACAGGAAACACTGGAATTCCACAAGTTAATGCCATCAGTGCCAACACTTATTCATAACAATAAACAGAGATACAGAACACTTTTTCTTTAGTAAGGTGCACTGCAATAAATTTAATCCTTTTTTATTTGCTTATAAATTTGTGTTCTGAAGGAAATAAATTTACACTGTAGAGCAGAAAACTTTCAAATCGTCCTTTTATCATCTACACTCCAACTGTATACATAAGCTCAAAATAATTGTCATATATACATATAATATATAAAAAACAAAGAGAAAGAAAATTATGGGCGCTAACTTCTGTGCACTGTGCTCTGCCGGATCAAAAGAAGCCCTTAGACTGTAACTGAAGGGGCAGCCATACATTTTCCGCGTTGACACCGTTTGTCACGGCAATAGACACACTGGTCCAGCTCAAACAGCCTTCAGGTGACACAACCTGCTCCTAGCATGTTCCCTCTTTGAGTACTAATCAATCAATTATTTAGCAATAAAAGGACATGTAGCATTTTTATATTTCTGCAAGAAAAGTGAGGACATCTTGTAATATGTAATAAATCATACAATGCATTCCATAAGAAAAACAAAAGCATTATGCAACATTATGACGAAAACAAAAACGATACAGGGGAAAAATTGAACATTGAATGAACATTAATGAAGTTATGTCACTGCAGGAAAAGAAAACCAAGAGCAGTCGAAATATTTTTTCCAGTGCAAGAACTAAAATTTGTGACCCCTTTAGCTTCCAAAACACCATGTTCATTCAAGCAATGCTGCCAGTTCAACTCCAGTTTAACTTCAGAGCAGAACCTCTTGCTCAAATTATTCTATATTTCCCCTTAGACATGTTTCAGATGAAACAACAAAACAAAAATCAATAAACTTGTAATTTGCTTCAATCAATTAAAGAGACACCTGCTTGCAGTTGAAATTCAATAAGTCCCAATTTAACACAGCGGAACGCTATACAGTAAATCCAATGAAAGCATCTAAAGTATCTAAAAATATTATTTTTGTTAGATTCACAAAGTTTATATTAACAGGGATATCGCCGTTTTAAATTCACAACAAAAAAAGGCATGAATTGCAGTAGCATTAACCATCCTTTAACCACTTCATCCTGAAACGACTACCTTTACAGGATGCCAGTCCATCATATGGCAGCCACACAAACACACACACACACACACACTGGGAAATTTAGAAAGACCAAAATTATTTTGAAATGCATGTATTTGGACTGTAGGAGGAAACTCACACAGCCACAGGGAGACCAACCAAACTCCACGCGGACTGAGCTGCATTTGAACCCACACCCATCCAGCCCAGGCACTGAGCTGGCAGCACTAGCCTCTGCACCATCATTCCACCCTTCAGCAGCATTAGTAAGCGGAAAGCCCACATTAAAATATATGTTTCCGCGTTAAACTTTTTCCTTACGGGGGGGAAAAAAAAAAAAAAATCACAAGGTTTAAAACATTCATTTTTTCAAATTATTTTGCTTCTACACGCTGCATTTTGTAAGCAATACAGTTTGAGAAAAACATGACAAATCATTAGCTACAACTCCATTACTAAACCGCATACTTTAAATGTAGAGAAAGTGAGCAAAAAGGGAATTTGGGCTTTATTTTTTGTGACTGTGATTTTATAGCAATGTTATATAGCGAATGACTGAAAGAAACTGTTTTAGATACAACCCCACTTACTTGCGAGCCCTTAAACGACTACAATACGGAGCTGATACACATTCAGAAATAACCAAGTTGGGTGATTAAAATTCAGCAGAGCTGTAAACCAGCGGGATGTAATTAAAAGAACAAGGGCAGTCAGACGACAGCATTTCTCATGTCACTGTCGCAAAAAATCTCTCATTTGCCATTTCCACTCTGCTGTACTTTCAGGATTATTATAGCTGCAGCCTGAAGAACTGAGATTACTTCAAATATTTACTTCAGATTATGAAAAATCATTCACTAGGAAAATGTATGATGTAACTAATCTATTATTATAAACGGTATTGATTTGAACACGCATTGTTGTACATCTGGGGGGAAAAAAAAAAGTGTCTGCCAAATGCGTGTAGCTCACACGTTTGTCCGAAGGAACTTAAAGTTTGGTTTGCATATTAAGCTACTTACAATTATTTACCCATTTGCACAGCTGGCCAATTCTCCCCGGAGCAATTCAGGGTAAGTATGTTGATCATGGTACTACAGCGGGGGCAGGCATTCAATTCTGGGACCCTCCCACTGCAAAGCAATTCCTATAACTGCTACAGCAACCACTGTCCAGATCTAATGTCTCTCATAAAGTTATGGAACCGCATACATGGCAAGATATGGAGATATTTGTTAAGGGTTTTTGCCTGATCATTTTAGCAATAAATACAGTAATGCCTCGCAATTCGAATCTAATTCATTCCTGAAAACGTACCGGATAGCAAATTTTTCAAACCGGTGTGTATGTAACTTGCTACGCATGTGCGTGTACGTGTGCGCGAGCGTGTTTTCCCACCACGCTCTTCCAAACGTGCCCTGTTCACACGCCAGAGGAGGCAGCGGTGTGGCCTGTGCCGTGATCAGCCCGACTCCATTAATCGCACGTATATTCTCAAGAATGCAGAGTCAGTGCAAAGCTTGTCAGCATTCCAGACCTGCGGTGGTGTTTGGATGAAAAGCAGAAAGTTAGGAGAGTGAATAAGGCAGATGGCTATAAATCCAAACAGATATTGAAAATTAATTACTCATACATATATAATATACAGTTTCACCCTTTGTATCGCACTGAAGTGTTTTATTGACTGCTCAGCATTTGCAATATATTTTTACGGTGACACAACTACTATAATTACCAGTCTTGTACATATTAATAATTTTACAGTAAAAGAATATTGTAATGGCGCCCGCTTACGAGAGGGAGATATATTGATGTATTGACGAAAGTGTATAATTGACATGGTGGTCTTCTAGACAAGTGGTTAAGCAGGATTACAGAGGCATCGGTGAAGTTTGGACTTGAACTTGACACAATAACAGATCCCAGAGCACATCGTTCTGGAGAGAAGTCTTGTTCACTGGTACAACCAAGTCGGTGTGTCCGTGTGAAATGACTTTTGCTCAGCCTGCTGCGGTGTCCTGTGGATTGTTAGCATGTGCAGCACATGCAGTGTGTACACGCCTGCTTGAGTTTGGCTGAAAACGTGTGTGCAAAACCCACCAGTATCAATGGATCATAAGTACCATTGAGTCATAGCTCAGAACAAGTAGCCGCACTTAAATGGACAGAAACCGAGGCAACTCTGAAGGCTGCAGTGTTGATGTGAGTGAAGCCACATCGCACGCCGTGTCTTGCATTCAGCAAGATTCGTCGCCGTTACATTTACAAGGCAGTTCGTGAAAGAAGGGTATGGAGCTCATCTTTTCTTTAGCTGTTTTCTACCATTTTCACCAAGACACCAAAAGGAATTCTAGGTGGATGCACACAAGTTTCAGGGATCTTTCATTGATATGCTTGGTCCCTTGGCTCTGTCTCCCCTCCTTCATTCACTTTCAGGTTTCAACTAATAAGGCCTAAACTAGTGAAGTTAGGCAGTGGGTATCAGCAGGCCTGCTGACCAGGACCACCTTACGTGACTGTGACCTGCTGTGGTTTTTTACCTGGTACCAACCAAAAGCATGCAGATAATACTTTCGTACTGTTGTATTTCAGAAATTCACCAATCCCATATGTCCCACAGTTATATAGTCAACTCTCGTCACAATTGTCAGCCGCAAATTTTGGAAGAACAGAAAATAAAATAAACACTTACAAGGACTCTGAATTTTAAGTAATATTATGCAAAAAAGTCTTTCCTTTAAAAATATCATAAAGGTTTGTTTGTTTAGTTGTTTTTAAATCATATTTTAAACATTTACATCATATAGCGTACAAAATTAATTTAAACATGAAAAATTTTTTTCTAAAAAGTTAAGACACGACTGACGAAATTTTAATACACCAAATTGAAATGAATTACAACAAACATAGTAAAACAAATGTAAAAATTCAGATGGTAACAAAGTTCTACATAGAGACAGCTAGGATGAGGTGTTCTTTCCTTACATGTGTTTAAACAAGTAAAGTTTACACTGTTTGAAGTTTGCTCCTTCTGCTGCCCAGACAGTAAGGAATGCGCAGTGAAAAGAGGGAGTGGGCTGGGCCATAGGGGCCGTGCAACAGCAGCTGCTGATCTGACAGTAGGCGCAGCGAGAGGATCACAGAAAACGCACACGTGTGAGCAGACACTCACACAGGCTTGGATAGTGATGGAAAAAGGTGCTAATTCTGGGAAACTTATAGAAGAAGAAATCTCTGAAATTCAGCTGTGATCTTCTCTGCTCTAGGTGGCTTTTGATACAATTTTTTTTTTTTTTTACTGTAGTTGTCCTATCTGACTTTTTATTTACTTTTCCTCCCCTTTATCCTTTTCCCTGTACAGCAATCCCTCAATATCTGAACTCTCTATATCCAAATTTTCACTGCAACAGCTGCAAATTAATACCTATATATCCAAACTGAAACTTTTGCTATAACAAATTTTTTTTCTGGAGCTTATCATAAACAAAAAAGCATATCCATCCAAAAAAAACAAACATGAATAAAACTGAAAATAAATAAAACAGTCAACAAGCATGCAGTACCATACAGTGTGCTGTAATAAAAAATAATACTGTATGTATTGTAATAAATTATTGTGAACTACTACAGATTTCTACCTTTCCAAATGCGCACGTGCATCCTATCAGCTGCTTCCGCATGTCCGGTCATGCTCGCAAAGTGCTCCATACTCGCTTTCCCTGACTGCGTTTGCATAGCATCACCGCATTTACTGTGATTTAAGTTGGATAATTCAGGTGGACGCCCATCGATCCACAGAGGAAAAGGAGGAAGAAGGATTTTAGGTTGCTGAACACAGAAACTGAACAAGCTTTAAAAGAAGTTTAGAGCCTGCAAATACAGTGATCTCACTAGTTATGGTGCATGACATGAACAGGCATCTTGCTTTCAATAACACAACTGAAGATGCTGTCACAAGTTATAGAGAGATTTACATAAGAAAATTATGTGAAGGCAAACAAAGTTCCCAAAGCCCCACATCCACCCCCCAATCTCTTCCAATCGTTTTACACCTCCGACAGAAACAACTGACGTAGTCGCCTCCCTCCACACAGCAAACCCCACAAGGCTCTCTTCTACACTTTATTCCATGAGTACACAGTAAAAGATTTTAGCCTTGTTTGTTTAAATTACCTGCAATTTTTTAGCCAAATTTTATTTTTCAATAAACCTATTTATTTAAATACCCGTGGCAGCACGAGTGCCAGATATGCTGTACTGTACACACTGCACCACACGCTATAAACATGCACATTCATGACAAGTATTTTCTAATTAAGTAACTGATGTTTACAGTGTTTTACTCTACCAAACCCATACGTTGATAGGAATATAGATGTTTTCCATTGGGCTGGCAGCACATTTTTTATTTATTTTTCCTCATTTAAAATAACGGGAAATAGACGCCTTGCTGTCCAAAAAAATTCAGCATCCAATGCGTTTTCAGGGAAATTAGATTCAGTTACAGAAGAATCACAGTATATGTTCTTTTTACCGCTGCCTGAAATAGGTTGCCATTAGGCGCATTAAGTGGCAAATAAATTCATTAATTCCATTCTACAGCGGAAGCAACAACTGGGCCGCAAGCTGAAGTGGCGGGGGGTTTAAGAGCGCTCTCTCCCGTCTGCCGCTGTAAACCATTTTACAGCACAGGAAGCTAACAGTGCAGGTCGGCATCAGTAAAAGCATTATGGGGGCTCGGGAATCTCATTTGAAACTGTTGGGCACAACAAGAAAAACGCTGCACTGAAGACCAAACTGCTATTAAGTAAGATTGCATTGACCCAAAGGAGGTTCTTCAACTGCAGTAACATCATGGCATCTTCAGACAATAAAGTCAATTGTATTTTCAGAGTTACATTATATAAAAATAAACAAATCAATTCAGTCTTAATGACAGTTAATTTACTTATGCCTTCTTGTATCTAGACAGTAAGGAAATGTATAATCTCAGAATATTTTAAATATGGCTCAAAATTCAAATGGCATGCCTCATTAAAAGGAAACATTACACAAAAAAATTTGTAAAAACGGTTAGCTTAACTCTGCCAGTAGAAGATAAACAGTTAAAAGCAGTAGTAGTACTTTTTTGTGTAATTTAGCAAACGTAAAAGCTGAGCACAACTGGATGACACAGTGGTCTCTGGCTCTGCCCTCATCAGGCAATGAGAGGGGAGGGTGGTGGTGCTGAGTCAGGGCCAGGGTGCCGCTCACGTCCGCATGCAGGGGAGCAGCGTCGGCACTGCACTGCAGCAGGGCCCCCCTCTCCCCTGACACTGGGGGCCTGAGCTGGGTGCCAGCCACACTCCCAGCCCCAGGTCTTTTACAGCTGTAGGCCTTGGTCAGCCCCATCGTTCTCCTCCTCAACCCTCCACCCCATCACAAAGTGCTTTCCAATATATTGATATCAAAGATAGATAAAGTCCTTTCCAAAGCCACTCATTGTCACCCATAGACATTAAAATATACGACCAGATCAAAGGTCAACCTTTTTTCTTTACACACAGTGATCTAAAGCGATTAGGTAACCAATTAATTCAAATTTATCGCAGACTTTGCATTGAAGCTGTTTCCATTGTTTTAAAATTCACGCAGTCAGAAATCACAAAACCATCTTGTAAAGTTCTACACCACAATAACCCCTTCAGCAGTTCCTATGCTGCTCAAAGAAAAATCCTAACCTGATTTTCATTAAAAAACTACAAGTTCATAACTTTTCACTTCGTAGAAATCAGTTTATAAGAACAAGTCTTCTACACGGAGCTATTAAGCATTTTGTGCTGAAACAGAAAAAAACCTAGAGTGACTTTGCCACTGGAAATTAATTTGATATGCGACTGAACACCCCTTGCCCCCAGCCAGCAGCCTGCATGAATCTTGCATGCCAACAGACTGGTAGTTTTGGTCTTCTTAAGAGAAGCTGAGGTACTAAACATCACAGAAGGTGATCAGGGCAGCACAGCATGGCTCTGGAAGGGTAGCAGTGGCTTGCATGAGCAGATAGTGTCCCATGTGCTACCACGTCCCAAAAAAGGACACAGACAGATAGAGAGCACACAGCACCACCATAGACAGCTGGAAAAAGTCAGTGTGTTGTGGAATGAGAGTCAGGGTGGCAGCCCACCTCAGGGTTATTCCTGGTACTGTCATGACCATTCCCAACAACACCTGTGCACCCCTCTCCTGGGAAGTGGTGAGGGGTCCGCCTCTCCCCAGAGCACATCCGTCCATCACTTCTCAATAAGGCAGAGAATGTGGGACCGGAGCTGGCCAATGTCCCAGAATAGCTGTGCCATGCGGTCTCCCACCTGCCAGTCAGGCTGACACAGAGGGCATAATTCCCCTCTCCCACCTGCCCCTCCTTCCCCATAAACATAACCAGTTCACCTCTAACTCTCTCAGGATTCTTGACATAATATTCAGCCAGTCAATGTAGTTGCTAAAGATACGGATTTATTTCTGCACTGTTACAGCACAGACCGTGTTGTGTAGCTGAGCAAAGTGCTCCAACCTAAGCGCCTTCCATAAACACCCAGCTGTATAAACAGAACAAGTGTAACACTGTCCTCTGTGTAGCTTGTTTCACATATATAACTACTAGTTTCCTGCATTTGTGCATGGACGTAATAATAATAATAATAATAATAATAATAATAGTAAGGGATTTACCATCAATACAATGAATATCCTGAAGGAGAGGGCACTTGGTCTCACTGTGAGGAGGACTTCCAGAGTGACCGAAACATGTCACAATTAACCCTCATCTCAACCTCTAGTAAAGAGTTGATATAAATTAGGTTTGCTGTACAAGAGGTAACCTCTGCAGCTGCCGCCTTAGTCAATTTCCTTTCTTTATTAGCAGCTTTATTGTCCTCTTAACATTGTTCTCAAGTACACTTGTGTTCCTCTTATAACAAAGACAGTAAAATGTAGAGGAAAAAAACAGATTAACAAAATTCAGGGCAGCTGCTTCTGCCCTTTATACTAGATTCCCATTCCGTGCCACTTCACAATGCGCCTGGCAGCGGACCCTCATCAATTTACTTTGCTCTCTGACGACAAGTTTATTAAGTATCGAGACCAGAAATGGAACCCCATTTTTCCTCCTAAGCATATTAAGCTTTTCCCTCCTTTTATTTAATTCACGTTGCGTTGCATATAGTAAATGGCTAAGGAAAGGATGCAAAGATGTGCCCTCCTTTCCTCCTGGTGTTGTTCTATTCCAGGGTAAAACCACACTCGGACAGCGTATTTCACCCGCAGTGCGTTCTGCAGAAATCTACACTACAATTTTTGTTGTGTCAGCAGAGAAAAATACACTAACAAATGCAGGCATTATTCTTCAATCTCCTTCATCACACAAATGCTCTATTTTAGGATTAGGATCCATTCTGAAAACTGCTCACATTTTGATGGATGATACAGTTGGCGACTACAAGATGTGCTTCATATTTCTGATTCTGCTTTGTTTACTGCGACTAAGCGCACGTGTGATGTTTCAGTGCAACTGGGACATTTCCATCCCTCTTTGCTACTGCCTGGGTTCTTGGGGACGTGTTAAAGCGCGCTTAGCAGTGCACTAAAATGCTGCTCCGCTGCAAACACAAACGCAATAGTTTTCCAAGGCTACAGTGGAGCAGAGGGAAATGGAGACTGACCCACAAAAACTACCTTACAATGATCACAGCTCTATAAAAGAGGTCTCTTCTGCCCTTTCCCTGTCCTAAAATCACAGCATATACAGGGATACATAAAGAAATATAGACACCTCTGACCTATACATATAGGTTAGCTTACTGTCACTGCAAATAACGTGTTAAAGTAATTCAAAGACCACAAAATGGACAAAAACTGAACACACGGTGTGTATAAGAAAGAAAAAAATGACAGAAACAGAGAGAACTAACAGAGGTAATGAGGGAAGAAAAAGGGAGCGGGAGATAGAGGTCAATGGGAGTTAATTCCTGCAGTGTCAGAGCTTCCTGCTTCATTAGCAATATTGACAAAGCTGTGATAAATTCTTTGTTTTCACAAGTTTGTCTGCAGCCATCATTAATAAAAGCTGCCCTATCAGCTGCTAGAGCTCCTGCTTTTCTCCTTCAGGGTGCTCCGCTCTTCTCCGCACTGCCTCAGACCTGTTCTTATTGAAAGGAGAAGGTTCTCTGAAGCTTTGAGAGACCAAAATTGTGGGATTCCTCACAGCAACATAGGAAAAAGCAATGTCCCGTAACAAAGGGCATCCTTTATTTATTTAACATGAATTTTATTCACTGCTAAGGGAAGTGCAATGGTGCAGTGGGTAGTACTGCTGCCTCACAGGGCTGTTCAGGAGTAATTTCTCAATATGTGTACAGTTTGCATGAGTTTCTGTGTGTTTCCACCCACAGCCCAAAGAAATCTGCGTCACGTTAATTGGGGACTGTAAATTGCCCGTAGAAGGAGATCGAAACCGTGCCCCTCCTAGCCCAGCGCCCACTGATTCCAGGACAGGCGCTGACAAAGACGAGTGGTTATTGCGCGTGTTTGTCTGTGTGTGAATGAGTTTTATTCACTGCTGAAGTGATCATCACTCAAGAACATCTTATGTGTGTTTACACTCATCAGTGTGGTCTGTAAAAGGCATATAATTCTACCTTAAAAATTTTGTTGTGTAGAGTACTTTTATGAATATAAAACTGCACTTGACTCCTGTCATGACTGAAATATTAACAAAAACTGCCACACCAATGTAACTATTAGTACTATGTTTACTTCCAGGACCTTCTTCAGCATAGAAAGCCTAGAAAAGATCTCATTATAAAGTAATTTGGCAGCCACTACTTGTTACATTAAAATTCATTCAAAAGCATCTTCCTGTAAATATAGTCAAAATGCAGCTTACTGATAGTTTTACACCTCTGGGAATTGTTGTCATTGCAGGTTAGAAGCAAAGGTGCATTGACAAGGTTCCTTTTTTCTCTCATTCTTCTATCACAGATTCCACCTTTCTCAACCAGAGAAGCCCCGGTACCAAGGCTAAAATGAACCCCTCAAAAATGCTTTGCTAAAGCTGGTAAAATGGAACCAAATCAACTGTTCAATGGATTTGGTCCCCTTCAACCAGCTGTAGCTGTGCATTGATCACCCCAGATGTGGATGAAAACAGGTCCAGGGAAACCGCAGTGACACAAACCTACAGCTTCCATGGCCCATGAATAGTGACCCATGAGGAGAGGAAGCTGAGGAGACGGCCCTCAACCTTCTCCACGTCTCACCAACATAAAGCTCATGCTGAAGATTTTACCTTCATAATCATTGCACTTGTATACAAGATATGGCTGAAGGGTAATACCAGCTATGTAAGCAACTTTATGATCAAGGTGGGTACTCAGTTTATTAATGCTATTATGATTTTTATTGTCATTATGGCATGGTCCAATTATAATTTATTGCCAGTAATTGATTTTTTTCTTCATGGTGGGGAGAGGCAGCAAAATGTGGCTATTCTCACATAAGTAAGGCAGTAATTCTTTAACTGAGATTCTTAATGCACAATTCTGATCAATAAACCTCATCCTGAAGTTCATATACTGCTGAAGTGGTTTTTGCTTTAAAGTATGACATTGGTGAGAAGGGAAATTGATGGGGGTGGGAATACTGGTGGACGGAGGGGGGTGGGGTGCAAATCCAGAATGAAGGACCCAAATACGACTACAAAACAAACCTGGAAATCCTTTAACTTGAACCAAAAGCCGCTGGTCATGTGATGCCTCAATATGGATGCAATCGTTCATTTTTGTATTAGAAATAAATTAACACAAATCACAGAATAATTTATAATGTTTTATAACTGTATTACACTTAGGCCTGGAAACTTAGCCATTTTTTAAAAAATATTTTAGGAACGGGGACTCCTATTCCTATTACAGCTGCTGTAGATCGTACTAGTGTTCCGCAAAATGTTTTAGACAGTATACCTTTATATACAGTAAAAATGTATGTTAAAGGTGGGGCTCCTATCTGAGACCCCTTGAGGTTAATATTTGTAACCATTACTAGTTAGTAATGATTGAACACTATTTGCAGAACTGAAAATTAGCAGAACTCTCTCTAGAAACAAGTAAACAGTTTGGTCCTTTGTGAGAAGGAAAAAAAAAAAAAAAAACTCCACCCCCTTGGAGGAGCAAAACTAAGTCACCTTTTCTGCAACAGTGGGGATCTTCACGAAGTCAAGCACAGGTCCTGCAGCAGATAAAAGAAAGATAACTTGTTAAAAGCCAAAACCAGACTTATGTCTGAAATTTCAGATATCTGTCAGGCACCTGATCAGATTAAACTTATCAGCGTCAAACATTAATTTTAGTTACCAGTATCAGTTTACACAGGTCTGTACCAATGTCCTGTCACAGGAAAATGTAGTATTTAATGACAGCAAACTATTAACATGCAAGACTCAATAGTTAAGCATTCATAGATTAATACTTTTTTTAAGGAAAAATAATAAACTGGCTATGATGACTTTACCAAGCAGCAATCAATACAAAAAGCAAACTATTTTTTTAACTATTATTTGATAAGGGGAACAAATATCAAATACTTTAAAACATTTAACAAAACACCACATGCATAGTGTTCATATCCAAACCTGTCCTCTGTTAAATTTCCACAGATTTTTATAAATTTTGTCTTATGGCTTGTTAATGTTTTACAGCTTACAGAAAACAACATAAAATGAAACCGCAAGGTGTCATTTAAGATATAATAAAAGAGTTTAATGAAACCAAAAGTGGATAGGTTAATGTATTGGAAAAGAAATGCATCTTTAATTAGTCATTCTTAAAACAATAACCACCTCCCACAGCTTAGAATAATACCCAGAGGGAACCTGACGCTGGAAACTAATACATTTTTCCTCCATCCATTATCATTAACCATTCATCCTAAGGAGAGTCAGGGCTGTAAGTAGCCAATCCCAGGATCTGTGCTCTGGGCAACAAAACCACCCCTGGATGGGACACTAATGTCTAACCCATCTCTAACCCAGACCTTTTTTCCTTTTACTTTTAAATCCTCATTCAATCTGTGTGGTGTTTGCATGTTCTCCCCATGTTCACATAGAGTCTCTCCATGCACTCCAGGTTCCTCCCACACCACTGTATGACTGTGTGATTGAATGTATATGACTACCCTATGATGGACTGGAATCCCTTCCATGGTTCACCTTGCCTCACGTCCTGCGTTTCCAGGAGAGTTTCTAGATCAGAGAAACCTTGAATTGGATAAAAAGTTATTGATCAGTCAGTTGGTGAGAGTTCAAATATAGAAGGCTAACTGGCACTGTAACAGGCATAGTTACAGGGGGAAATCCCGGGCCGTGACAGTACAGCAGAGTACGCAACAGAAAGGGTTTCCGTAAAAACATTTTGATTTACTTCTCTTTCCAGCTTGCTCTCTTAATAACTCCTTCCTCAATGGAGAAGAAAAAGAGCAGGGACTCTTCATCCCAAGTGTCATAAATAAGGATTCTGCAGATATTCCATTGACTGGTAAACTGGCATTTGTATCAAGCAAAGTGAAAGTCAATATAGTTCTGCAGGGCAGCCTTGTTCAGTATGGACTACACACACACACAAAAAAAACCCAACACAAACACTCCCTATGGAAGGAACGCTTTAATGGCAATATCACAATTCTTAAAATTTATTTTTGAGGTTTTTCACTCACTACAGACAACCTCTTGTCCTACGAAGGGTTCTGAAGTTATTTTGCTTCTACTTACTGAGACTCGGAGGTGAAACGGCTCCAAAAATGTTTAAGTTGTAAATGGAATGTAACTGAATTTCCACTGGTGAAACACTAAGCAATGTATAACACCACTAAGGCAGCATAGTGGGTAAACATTCAGGTTTTTGACCTGAAGACTGCTGGTGCAAAAAGGAAAACTAAGCTGTGTAAAGAAACTGTACATCTGGCTATTTAAATGGCAAAATAAGTACATTCTGAAATGGATGACTCACACTTGCTGTACTTGGGCCCCTCACCTTGAGCCAACTTCCCCTTTCCCTTTTCAGCAAGCCAAACCAAGTCACTGAGATTAACTCATTTGTTCACACAGGGGAAAAAAGACCCTTAGCAGAAGAGGACTTCATAAGCACCTACAGAGGGCAAACCCAAGAGCTTGGGGCTGTTCTCTGAGATACATAAAGCCCAAGAATAGTGCTGGGTTGGATGTGATAAACATTTATCATCCAAGTTTTCCAAAGGCTGTCCTCTAGATAGTTCCCTGGTATCACTATCAAGCAACGGCCCCATGCGTGCCCTGACTTCTTCCACCAAGCTTTTCATAGACAGTCTTGCATGGTATACATTGACCATTAATGTAAAGTGAATCAGCTAAAGATTTTCCATTTTCTTGTACAGTGCATTGCAACACAGGGACATCATTCATGCTGTTCCCAGTTTTTTCTTTACGTACTCCATTTATCCAATTGCTAGTATGTGTTCGAAGAACTAGCCATCTCTGTCCTTTTTTTATATGAATTTATTCCTTCTATTTTCTCTTCATGGCTATGCACACATTTATCAGCCTTGTCAAATGATTAAGGCCTAGGCTTTCATGGATGAGAACATCCTAAATGTATAGTGCCTTTCACAACCAGATGTTCCTGGGAGCTGCAAAGCACAATCCCATTAGCCACATCATCTGTCCCTCTCCCTGGCAGCAGTGCTTCCCCATCTCAATATGAATCCATTTTTAAAGAGGAATAAAAACATTGGGAAACACTCATCACTCTTCTGGGACAGGCCCCTGACGGCCCCTCAATAAAAATGAGCAATAGGAAGACAGGGCTAGCTGCCACTCCCGGTGACTGAACAACATCCGACACGTGGCCCCAGACCATGGGTCACTACCTCTCTCCCCCGTCTGACCCCCTGGTCCCAGTCCCTCCATGAGCTGCAGCAGCAGACACTAAGCTCACTGCTCAGCTATCCTTTAGGTAAAGCATAGTTTACCTGAAAGGTGTTCCCTTCTACTTGATTTAGATGGATGGAATTGAAAAGTTTGGCCTGGAGGAGACATTTCATATCCTTGGGAAAAAAAAAAAAAAAACTTCCCATCAAACCTGACAAAAAAACCATCCTTTGAGAAGTGGCCATTTCTTTACTTTCAAGTCAAGTTTTTCATGGTTATACATACACTACCCAGATTTAAGTGAAGGACTAAAATGTTTATACTAGAAATAAATACACTCAAATATTTTAATTTACATTTTAAGCATTCACCCATTATCAGTAACAGTTAATACAAAGCAGGGGTCTTGGGAGCATAGGGCATGAGGCAGTGTACACCCTGGACGGACAACAATGATAAATTACATACACTCATTCAGTCACAAATACACACACTAAGGGCAATTTAGAGCCACTAATTCACCCCAAAACATGTCTTTGGAACTTTGAGGAAACCCCACCCAACCATGGGGAGAACTCAGCCCACATAGACTGAGGTGGGTTTGAAACCATATCCAGTCTCTCAGTCCTGTCAGGTGCCACTGCAATGCTATTATAATCAATAATGCATAAAGATTAACATGTAAGCAACACTGAAAAAAAGTAATTTGTCTTCAGTCTCAGTTTTTGGTTTGTCAAGGCTCATTCAGAGGGCCTGAATATTTTACTGGACATACTTGTGCAGAGTACTAGAACCTGGGACTTCAGGTTTCAAGATTGCATCCTTCATTACATGGCTACCTGCTGCCCTACTGCTGCAGTCTGAAGTAAAGACACTGTCACCTTCATCCAACCTCTCTTGTTCCACCTAATATCCCAGATTATTTCAGTCTTCCTTCCTGAGTGCGCTTTATAGTCTAGCATTCAGTAACAACACAACAATTCACAATACTTCATGAAGTCCACATTAAAGGCTTTCAAACATCTGACATCTAGAAATTTTGTAAAACATAACAAACCAAAACACTGAATTCCTTAAGTCTAAATATGTCATTTTATAGGGTATGTGATTACATTCCTCTCTCTGCAAGTCATACTTAAGGAAAAAAAAAAGGATTCACACAAGTGCAACTGAGTCACTTCACGCCTCCTCCCCTCGATATCTTTTAATGACTGTCATTCATGTGTTTTTAAGCTTTGCTAATTAATACTTAACCTCATTTAGCCTTCAAATATGGAAGAGCTAAGCGTGTGAGGTTTAAGCTGGAGGTTTTCGTGTGGACTGGTAACTGAACGATAATTTAAGCTAGTGAGGCATTAAGAAACTAAAAAGTAGTAAATAGCAAAAATGAAACTGAAACATTATTAATGTTCCCTAACAACAAACTCAAAATGAAAACAAGTGCTTGTAACCTCATACACATGGCATTCACAGTATATTCTCATATTGCAAACCAATGACGGTTTCAAACTAGCAGCATTTGACTTTGGCTATTCATTTCAGCAAACTAATACAGTAACTGTCAATCAAACACATCCCATATTTCATGTAGTCAGAAAAATTGTCTTCTACTAATCTAACCTATGCATGTGGCAACTGCTTGTTTTTAAAGATTTTTTTCCCCAAAGGTATATTTTGAAAAACCGCACAATAAAACTCATGTAGTTGAGGAGGGAAAGGAGTTATATTTACACAAAGTAATTGAATTTAACTAATGAAAAACGGATGTAACATGCATTCAAATACCCAAAAGTAATGCAACATGACAAAATATCGGTAAAAAAATCCACAAATAATATAGGAAGGATATCAAACTACAAAAAGACAAAAAAGGAAAACAGGAAAACATATTGTAACAAAAAACAAGAAAGTGAGAAAGAACTGCAAAAATTGTCAGACTATCCAATAGTTTTGGTTACAAGTACGACAGCAGTATATCTCTTCGGCAGCACGTGGACCAAGGCAGAGTGGCTCACTGCCCCACTCAAACTTTAAAGGTCCAGCAGGGGTGTCCAGTGAGATCTGTGATAATGAGTTCCCTTATCCTGGCCATGAGGGCAAGGGGAGCTATTCATAGATCCACCGTCCCAGCGTGCCTGCATTACTGTGGCTGCCGATAAGGTCCTGGTGACTCTCGCTTCCACAAACACAGGCAGATGGCCAGGCAAACAGGTACATCTACAAACACCACGACGAGGACAAACAGGTAAACAGCAAGAAAGGGAAACGGAGATGCACTCACAATTTCTCATTATGCATTTGACTTGCCTGTTTTAGTTTCACTGTTTGTTCTGTACATTTCTCTTTAGACTTTTTTTCATATACATTTCACATTACCAATTTAAAATGATAGAAAAAATAGACATTACAGTTTAACGTGAACCTGTCTGACCCCAGCAGACAGCTGAGAGCAAAGATCTCAAAGCATGTTCTCTTAATATGTCCACAGTTAAAGGACAAAGGGCAGTGCAACATAAACCCACTGAGCTAAAAAAGCAGGTACGGCCAGCTCTATACATCTCGGCAAGACGACAGCCGCAAGAGGGGTGTTGTGTCCTTGAGCTGACTGTGCACTGGAACCTCCGAGAAACAGAGGGGGTGGGGCGGGGAGTGGGCGACAGGAGCGATATGAATGGCACGGATTCGCATTTCCGAGTCACTCACGCATTTTACTAATAAACAGCACGGGACTCTGCAGAGAAGCAAATCTGTGCCCACAGGTGGATGCCACATGAATAACATGAATAACCCGGTTTGGGATCATTTATGTTTCCGATTTCGCCGGATTCTGTGCTCAGTGAGAATTTGTTCTTCTCAAAATTTGCTGTTCGTTCCACATACACTTCACATTGCACTGTTCACCAGTATCAAACCAGGAAACACAAATATGACTGCATCCCTGCTTAAACTGAGCTTGCTGCAGAATTTTATCTCAAACGGCTTGCATTAAATATACTAGTTAACATAAAAGATACAGGCCTCTTTCTGAAAATGCAAAAATACAGAAAGATGGTGGGGTATGTGTTATATGAATGGAAAACAAGTTCTGCAAAATCTGAATGGTAGGTGCAGAGGACTTGAATTTAGGAACACTGAAATAATCATAGTGCATTTGGTGGTTTTCACACACCAGAATGTATAATGATAGACACAGACACGCAGACACACACCCCTGCCCAAACTGAGTCCCACAGACATTTTCAGTGTCAAAGAGAAAAAAAGATTCAGTTCTCTCTCCTATGCACTTGTCCTCCGCTGTCCTGTACCTGTACCTTGGGTCAGACCCAGCTCCTCCTTACTCCTTCCCCCAGGGAGCAGCAGGAGTAACGGAGCGCTAAATTCCACTGCTTCTCTCTAGAGCGCTCCTCCTTCACACACGACCTGCCTTCTGCCATGCAGCATACCTCCGTAGAGCATGCAGCTCGCATTTGTCCCTCTAAGCAAGGCTGCGCCACCTCCGGTTCGTGTCCAGAGCTCAGCTTTGCACTCAGGAGGGACCCTGAGAAACACTACACATCACTCCTAATACTCTCCATTTCTTTATCTTGACGGGAGCCATGTCTCCATACTGTACTGTCTTTTCCCTCTTTCTTCTAAAACCAAATTATTCACCTTGTATAGAAAAAAAAATTGGAGGTAAATCGACTCCTGTGCTGTCCTAGTAGCCTGAGATGAACTCTAAGATTTAATTTAGCTTTACTAATTTTACATTCTACTGTTCTGATTACATTGTGTACTTTCAACATAGTCACTTATTTAATGTCATTGTGTAAGCTGTCCATGCTGCTGATGGGTTTCCTGGGAAAACCTAAGTGAAGCTGCCGTCTATCCCAGTCAACATGCCAACACATGGGTTAGAAAATGTAAAGGCTTTTCAGAATATATCCCTCAAAGCAGGAGGACAGGATGGTGCAGGAGATGCAGTGCGCTGCCCCCCCACAGACTGACAAGGGAAGGCAAGTGAGATCTAAGGAGCCCCAGTTTAGCGTTTCAAAACAACCATTAACAAACAACGCAAGCAGATCTCTAGAATTAATAGTAAGTGACATTAGCCATGACTGCTAAAAGGGGGGGGGGATCAATACAGAAAATGTATCAAGAACAAGTATTAACAGAAGGCTAAGAAATAAAAGCTAGCTAGGCTGTTTCATAAAACTCTCCCTGATGCAAGACATACATGGAGAGTAAGGCAGAATTGCAGGCTTGAGGCATCAAAAACATAAACCACTAAGGTAAAGACTGCCACCTCTTATGGCAACCAGTGCACATGAGTGTGTGGCAAGGGGATCAACGTGATCCATTTAGTTATTTAAAAAAATCATTTTTCATCTGAAATAAATGCTTATTAGTAAATTAAGGGTTCAAGAACAGTGATGCTAAAGAATTCAACTATCCAATGGCAGGATTACATACAAACGTATCTGATTTGAGTTTGAGCAAAACTCAAAATGTGCATATTTTATAAAACATACAAATTTCACTTTCCTTTTTGTTTTGATATGGTCTACAGTTGGAAGGTCTGCGGCACACACTGGGTGCTGATTCCGCAAGCAAATAATTAAAGAGGAGGAATAAATCTGCATTGGCCACTTGTTCTCAGGCCAGACCAGGAGAAGCAGACACTTGCCACTTTTGGTGTTTATTTCCCCAGTTAATATTAAGGAGGCCCAGAGGGAAAATAAGTTCCACAGGCTATATCTTTACTTTATAACCATGTCGAGAAATGGAGAAATAGGAGAAACAATTGAGCCGAGAAGGTAATGATAATGACTTAAAAAAGATGAAGTACTTTTAAAGTGGCTGTTCAACCTCTCTTGTGAAGATACTGAAATCAATTCACTATTATTCCGGATCCACAAAATTTTGACCACCCCGTCAATATTACATGTAGAGCTGAAGACACAGATCAGCCGACAGCAAGGAATCTGACACACACACACACACACACACACACACACACACACACCTTAGGACCGCTGCACAGCCAACGTAATTCCCCTGCCTGCTTTTGGCTGCTGAAAATAAGCCCACTTAGAATGAGCTTTCTGGCAGGTCTCCTGGTGGGTGAGGGTCATTCCATATGACAATTAAAGCTGTAAATAAAGTTAATGCTCACATTCATACTGTCTTTAAAGCACTGGCATAATTAACTGTATTGTTTCTTGCAGCTGATAGCAGAGAGGAGGAAAATAAGGGACTGCTTTACCGACATCATTGCCCATGCACTGTTTCCCAGTCTAAATGTATGGAAGAGGGATTTCTGTCCTTCCTCCTCAGGCATCTCCACGGGTGTCATGTCACAAATAAAAACGCCATTTTAACAATTATCAAAGCGTCACACAACAGCAGAGAATAGTCTGTGTCCGTGGTATTGCAAACTGCACACTCTGAAACCAATTTCACTGGCCTGCAACTCCTTACGAAACTGGAATGAAGACAATGCAGCCAGTAGGCAGAGCACCACACAAATAACCTGGATGCTATCACGGTGGTAGCACTGAGCAGGTTCTTGCTGAATCAATCCAGTGACACATCCAGCTGTATAAATTCGGTAACTCTGCAAGTCTTGATAGTCAAATGGTTCGTAAGAAACAGCAAAATAATAGCAATAGCAGCGCAAATTGTTTCCATATACAACACAGGAATTAATCCCCCATAAAGGTCAGTGTGCTTGTTTCTGTGCCTGTGCCGTAGATCTACTCCTGTCCTCTCAGAACATGGATCCCAGGGCACGCTCCGACAGCTGAGCCTGGAAGGAGCACCGGAAAAGGAAATCGATGCAGCGCTAAAGTGGAGAATCACTCCCCATTACTTTCCCCTCACTCTGCTGTGCCTGACACGGCAGCTCCCACAGCTGGACCTCCTCTTGCAGCTCTTTTCATTCAGTGTGTAGACCCATCTTTCAAATGGACCTTTGGTATAAATCAACAACCAGGAGCCAAAACATTGCAGTCAGTCTATTATTACGTGAAAAATGTGTTATATCATCACACGTAAATAAAATGAACTCAAAGGGCTATTTAAGAATTTAGTATTCATTTACGCATCATCCATAACCATGTGTCTAGTACTAGGCTGAGGAGGTCTGGAGCCAGTCCTGGGTAAAGAGAGCACCAGGCTTGGCTTCAGTCATAAAGAGCCACCTATTCACCTGAAACATGTTTTTAGACTCCACAATCACACCTAGAGGACACCATGCAAATGGAGACTGTTTATGCATTCAGTCATATAGCTGGCTACCCCCTGTACCACCATGACACTCTTCTTAAGAATTCAGGCTATCAACAATTAACTTCTTAATGCCCTTCTGAGCTGAGTTTTGTCCTACAAAGCCAGCTTTGCATGACACTGCAGTGAACGTTTCTAACGCATCCGTAGACAGCAGGATGTCCCCATCATACTATTATTCATATTAGTATTAAATTTAAGCCACGTTAGAGAAAAAAAAAAACTAGGAGTTGAAAGAGAGAGGGAGGAAAAAAGAGGCTTTAAAATCTGCACTGTACCTGGTGACCATTCTGCTTTATGCAGTATCATTCATCTTGTGAGAAGCTCAGAATACAAAAACGGCCAGCTGAAATGTGCACCAAGAAGTTATTGGTCCTCGTGGGAAAGACACAGCATTGTGTGGCCTGAGGGCCAGAGGGCTGTCTTCCCATTCTCTGCCAAGGCTGGCAAGACAGGCTCCCAAACACACAGAAAATAATCTAATTACCAACCTGCCATCCGTAACTGTTCCGGAAGAGATCTGTGAGGGCCTTTCTTTGACCAGCCCACCCTGCGTCGCCGATCCCCATCATGTGTACTTTCATCTTATTATCGCAGCTCATTATTGTTTGTTCTGCAAGAGCGTGTAAATCATTGTATTGACTAAAGCCACAGAAAATACTCACAACCAGAGAGTGAAGGAAGAGGCACAGTGAGGGAGAAAAAAAAGCTGAGAAAAAGGCAGGGATAAGGTTACTTGTTTGACTTATTTTCATTTTCTGTAATGTATTTCAAGTGAACCTGCCTTTCATTACTGTACTCTGATCACATCAGGCCTGCCTGTGATGGAAGTTTGGAGTGAGGATTCATGATTTGTGACTGTGAGGATGGGCAGGAAAAACCTGGTGGGCGGAACCAAATCAAGGCCAATTTCTTGGAACTGTTTCTCAGAAAAATACATGCTCCATTTGGGACACTGTGTGGAGAAATTTTGGATCTAAAAGTTCTGGTCAGCATTATTGGCACCCTTTCAGGGATTCAGGTTTATCGTGTCCAGCATCTTCAGAAATAACTACAAATTTACCAACTTTTGATCATCAGAATAATTAACTGGATATCCAGAGTCATACAACATAAAAGATGTCTATTCACCTTACATGTACTTTTTTCACAGAAGAGGGGGAATAAAAAAAATAAATAAATAATCAGACAGTATTATAGGCCCCTTCCCTAAAACCTGCACAGCTCTTGACAATGATAACGCCTCCAAACATTTCTTGCAGCATCGATAAATTCCTTGCCCCTTTCTGGTAGTAGTTTCTCCTATTTCCCATTTACAGTTTGTTCTAATTCTTGAATTTTCCTTTACCAACAGCAGATTTCTGCTCCTTCCAAAGGTTTTCAATGAGACCCGTTTAACACTGTCCACTTTTTCCTTGTTCACCATTCTTTTGTGGTTTTGGATGTGTGTTTTGGACCACGGGTGGGGGGGGGGTGTCACTGTTTTGTGACCCTGGGTACCACATTTCACTCTAAAATGCCTTGGTGATCCTCTAATTTCATGATTCCTAAAGCACCCCCCACAACAATATTGAACATCCACCATTTTTAACCTGTGAGTGAACTTTCACCTTGGATGTCCTGTACTGAGCAAACAGATCAGATCCAACGTAGTGATGAAAAACAACCCTGTCTGTTTCTTGGGCGTAAAGCATACAACAACATCTCGCATTAACCTGACATTTTAATGATGCAGTGTTTTCATCTGCAACTTGCAAAATGTGTGATGGGACTATGAGTTGTAAACTGAACAAATCATGACACTGTAAGAAGTATGGCAGTGCCACTAGGGTCCCCTTTATTCCATCACCAGTCTAATTGTCTACATCTGTGCCAAAAGTTTTATGTGAACCCCTTTCTGCTGAGAAAATGTTATAGTGAATCCACAAGACACTTCCTTCCATATTAAGATTACTGCAATAAATATTAAACTTTTACAGTACACATCCCTCCACAAGGGCAAGACAAAAGCACATATATTCACCACTTACACATTCCACATATAAAAACACTTTCTCCTTACAGTGAATCAGGGAGCAAAAGCTCTGACAGTAGTTCAGATTAATATGTAGGGAGGAAAATGGATTAGCATTACAGGGATCGATTATCCTCGGTGTGTTATAATTAAAACAAGTCAGAGAGGGGGACTCCATTGACTTGTGCTGAGGGCCTAGAACTTACTGTCTTGTAGTCAGCAATATGGCACACCACACACTTGCTGCACGGACGCCAGGTCCTGACACACCCCGCCTTTGCTGTGCGCCAGGTGCCGACACACTCCGCCTTCTTTACAAATGAAATCCCAGCACAACCAGCAATTTCTCAGAACCAAGTTGTCCCAAAACGCTGCATCAGAACTAACATCAAAAAAACCAGCTCCCTCTGTAATCGGTGTCCCAACATTTATGGAACTGAATCCAGATGGTACTGGTTTTTACCGGAGCCCCTGGATTTGTGGAGTTGTGGCTCCATCAGTTATTACAAAGAGAACAATACACAGAACAGTAAACAAAAACACTGAAATTTATGTCAGCCACAAAAAAGTGAAGTACTGTAATGTGTCTGAGGATGTCCTCAAACTGTATTTAAAACTCTAGCTGTGAATTGGATCAAAAATTTAAATAAGTTTAACCTGTGCGCCAGTTGTAGTCCTGAGACCTGCAGGAGTCATGGAGAAATTTCTACAGCTGGTCCTGCTAAGATCAATACGCCTCTGTTCAGGGGAGACAAAAGAAGAAACAAAGCAAATCAGCTCAAGCACTTGTCGGTCTTCATATAAATGTGAGTTTATGTTTGTGCCTGTGTTTCCATAAATGTGTGTATGCTTGTCATTCTGAGTGCTGTTTTCTTTCGCATAATGATCTTTACACTCTTCCACAATGTAACCTCTTCATTTGTTGGATTGACCCCACTTAATTCAATGAAACAGAAACATTGTGGCAGCAGCACTGGATGGTTCAATGCATGGTACCTGCTCTAATAAGTTCACCGATAACCTCCCTCCTACAGAAGGTTTGGGATGGAGAGACAGTCTGCAAGCGTCACACTAACGCCCTCACAGGACCTGGCAGACCCCCCCCAACAATCCAGAAAATCCCACAAACAGACACATGGAGATAAAGTATATGGTTACACTGCAAACAAACACTTCCAGAAAAGACACACATATAACATAAATCTTGCGAAAAACACCCTTTCACACTCTCACGCCCAACAAATCTCTAACTGGTCTGTGTGTATTCTAAAAAATGCCAGAAGAAGCCAGGCTTCAGAAAGGCCACAGATCAGTTTCCTTTCAATAGCATTGGTAAAACTCGGTAAAACAGAAAAAAAATAGTATTTATAACATTTGCAAGAGAAAACAAGGAAAGTCTAGAAATGTTATATGACATTAAATTACAGCTTACATCATGCCAACACCCTACCTCCTTACAGTCAAGTTATGAAAAATTTCTAGGGGAAACACTGCAAACAAGCACAAATGTGCACATCCTGGTATATAGAGAAAAAGGAAACCAAGAGCAGCAGCATTACACGGTGGTGTAAGACAAGGCCACAGTGTGTGCTTTCTGAGGTCCCCGAACAACTTTACACACTCAGCATCACTGAGGTGGCAGAACAGAGAGGCTTGCTGAGTTGGGGTAAAGGTGCTCATGGTCCTGACACACTGGCTGCACACAAAGTTCAGCCTGAAGACTCTGTGCCAAGAATCCCTTCCAGTGCCCAGATTTCTAAAACAAGTTGTATTTTTTACTCATTTACACCACTGGATGTTGTATGGAATGAGACAGGTTAGATGCCACACTCAAGCAAACAACAGCAAAGTTCTTCCTGTTCTTGGAGTAACAACCTTCAGGTTATAAATCCAAGTTCTTAACCACAGTGCTATCTTCAGTAGAGGACTGTGCAGTTTTATGCATAACCCATTTACAACAATTATTTTTAACTGAAGGGAAGACTCCTTGTGATGGTGTCCAGGGTCCACTGCTCTATCTGCAACGCTTTGCAGCCACTCTTTCGGCCCCTGTGACACACTGAGATGTGCCTCTGGGCCTCACAGACCAACTACACTTTGTCTGCTTGTCCTCATTCAAGTGTCCCAGCTATACTGATGAATAGCATTTGTCCATTTATACAAGGACAAACCCAGTGTTTACCAGTGCAGCTCTGGTCGACACATATATTTCTCTTCCTTATTTTCCGGTTTATTCACAGAGGTGAGTCTATAGGTAATGGAAATGCTGCTGCATGATGTATAACATAAAATCACTTGAGAAAGGACTCTAATTGGAACTATCTGGAGACATGCCAAAGAACGTTGCTTCCTCTAGTGGCCAAGAAGCACAACAACATAAGAGGAATTTAAAAAAATGTCTTAATGAAAGAAACAGATGTATTGACAGAAATGTTTGTTAAATATTACAAACAGGTAAAGAACACCTGAGAAATTATCAATAGACCACCAATGTCATAATAAAGAGATCCTTTAGATGTACAGGCAACATCTTGCCTCAGCATCTACAGTCAGGGGAAGCAGCAATACATCAGTTTAATATAAGACATCTTCTCACATCAGTGAGATGCATGCGAAAGCCCAGGACTCGTAAAAGCAGACTTGTAATCCCTCTTTGTCTCCCCCGTTTCATTTTACACCCCTTTAACGGCAGCAAGAAACAATAACCAAAGTGGCCATCACCTTTCTTAAGCATAAATTCATGCTGCGATCAGCTCTCTTCAACTCAGCTTGCCTGGCTGCTGCTTTTGTGTGTGTGTGCGTGTGTGCGCGCGCGTGTACACCATTTGCCATCAATCTCAGCACAAAGGCTTAATTTTTCTTTTAAATATAAAAGCCAGTTAAGACAAGCTAACACTCCATCTAAAGCCAGTGCTGCTGGAACATTTTTTTTGTATGCTTTCAAGACAAACTTATTTGAAGCACAGTCTTAGTACAGGATCTTTAATATGACTCAATACTTGTCCAAGTCAAGTTGCAGTAATAAAGAAGCTATCCTGGAGGCACTGGGAACAAGCCTGGCTATAGTAAACCCTGGATGGGATGCAAGTTCAGCACACAGTAGCCACAAATACAGTACAGGCAATTTAGATTCCCCAATTCAGTTGAAACGTGTTCAAACACACAGACATAGTGAGAACATATAGGCCAGTTCCACATGGACTGAGATGGATTTGAAGTTACACCCAAACAGCCCAGGAGCTGTAATGCAGCACACTGCCCACTGCACCAGAAGGCCACCGGATTTATTGACAAGTTTTTTAATTGTACAGCTTATGACAGTCTTTCAGCATCTTTATTAACACTAAAGTACGTGACATACAGAAGCTACTTCAGGCAAATTTACAGGAAGTGTAGAAAACATATATCCCCATCCAACCATCTATTATCCTTAACTACTTATTAAGGCTGCTGTAGGTTATCCCAGAATCACTGGGCTCTAAACTGAGACTATATCCTGGATGAACACCAGTCCAATACTAGGTAGACACACATTCTGACAAACTACTGGCAACTGAATGACCAGTTAATCTGAAACGTGTCTTTGGACTGTAGGAGGAAATCCATGGGTGCACATACAAACTTCACAAAGACTGAGCTGCTTTTGAACCCACATGCAAACAGCCCAGGCTCTGCGAGGCAGCCACACTACTCACTGCACCACCATATCGCCTGTGTTGAAACCAGTCATATCGTGTTTAAACTTCTCCTTTACTGGTGTGTCCAGTCATTCCCTATGTGGGGTTATGGGGGTTTGGCCAGCACACCTTTGTGGTTGTATATTATGCAGAACAGTGCGGCCGACCCTCATTCTTTTACAACCGGCTCTTTGACTTTTTGTAAGGAGAATGGCAGCCCCGAAGCCTACTGTTAAAAAAGCCAGCTCATTAATTTTGCTGCCGCCTCCTCCACGGAAAGACTCTATAATGCAGAAGGACCGGCCTAACTGCTGAGAACAGCCTTTCCCGCATGCATTGATTTCTCTGCCTTCTTTTCTCTCTTTCTCTCAATGTGGAATTTGCCCAATATTGAATCATCTAAATATCATAATGCAACACTGATGAATACTAACTCGACAGGGCCTCTCTGTTTGATTAATGAAGATGCAATTGCAGTTTGCTACAATAAATTGGTGGCCTCACCACTAAAGTCTTTCCTAACTAGTGATAGGATATTAATCAAACCTAAACGGGATTGAAAATGTGTAATACAAACATACGAGGTGATTTTTTTTTTTTGCAAAAAGATTAGTCAAGATCCCAAGGGAAACCTGAACTCAATGACAATGACTTCAAATTGTGTAATTAACTTGAATTATTCACCTTTTTAAAATGTATAATCCACATATAGTCTTAAACAGATCTACACTTTTTGCATTACAATGCACATCTAGCCTTTAAAAATGATATTAACAAAACAGGACTGCTAAATCAGCTCACTGTAACACTGCGCATTTCTTTTAAATCGAGCTCTATTTAATTCTCAAAGACAAAATATGGTTCATGCAATGAAAATTAACTCCAGTCAAAGTTGATTTAAGTCTTTCTGAGATGGCGTGCTGCCGATTTTACTGTAAAGATCTGTAGGAAACAGGATAACAACAGTGCCAAGACTTTAACCTTTTACGCGCAAAATAATAATCTATCTATTCATTATTATTAACCACATATCCTGAGGAGGGTCACAACAGTGCACAACCCACCCTGGAATCAGCAGGTGTTAGGCTATGAAGCAGGCCCCAGACTTGATGCCAGTCCATCCTGGAAAATAATGACTTAAAATGTTAATTTTTTTATTATTGTAATAAACTGGACTCGCAGATGTGATAAGCACATAGTCCATGAGAAGCAGGGTTGTGTGGGCTTGACTGCCTTCTAGTGGGGGCAGAAGAGCTGTTCCAGTTACACCACATAACAGAGCTAAGGCCTCCTGTGAAAACACCTGCTAAGGAAAATTCTAAGAGGGGCTTATTAACATCATTTCTTATGGACATGCAGAACACTCTATATAATATTTGAATTAATTTTAGTGGTTTTAAAGTTTTGTTATATACAACACAATAATAAGACTTTGGAATTTTGACTCTAATGTTGCATTTTCATTCATTGCCTGTAACCACTTGTTCAAGCCCTTTCACAACAAAGTCCAATAAGTGGTGTGGTGTGAGATGACTCTCTGCACACCAGCGTTGAATTTGGATGTAATTTGCCTGGTTGAGGCCCATCTTTTTGCTTGCATGATTCTTGCCATTCTTCTTTGACCCCTCTCATCCACAGCCCCCCTCCACAAGGTCACCGATCACTGGTTTTTTTTTTGCTTTCCACAACATTCTTAGTAAACCCTCGAAAGGGTTGTGCGAGAAAAGCCCAGAACGGCAGCTGTCTGGGAGATGCTAGCACCTAGCACCAACTAGAATGCCAAAAACCCAAATTCACTAAGGTCACTTGTTTTGCCTAGTTGAACACTCTGCTAGTTGAACATCAACTGATAGCAGAAATTCTGGTTTACTTGATTTACACCACATACCAGTCATGTGATATGCAATTTGATGGAATGTACTTGTGTGAAGATTCGCAGGGTGTACCAAATAAACTGGCAAGCCAGTGAATCAAAATCATTATAACCCTGCCAGCTAAAAAATTCATATGGACAAAATTAAGCATGACCCCTCAAACTGACAACCTTAATCTGATACCCATAATTTTGGCAAAATCTTTCTCTGAACCATGATATCATCTTCATTAATATTTTAATCATACTTAAGCTTCGATTTATCACTTCCTGTAGCTTCAGTGGCTGTTTAACGTAATTACCTATGAAATTGAGCTTGCAGACTGGGTTCGCCAGGCCCGTGTATACAGGCACCAGTTAAAAAGATATTTCTCATGAGAAAACTGTTTATATCAAGCTTTTAAAGCTATACAGGAAAGGTCTGAACCAGAATTTCACAAGACAGAAGTATTTCAAGACTCTACAGAGGAGGTTTGGTGTAGAAATTCAAGACCGTACAGAAATTTGATGCAGAACTTTGGGACTGTTATACTGTGGACTGGTTGCAAAACACACGTGGGTCAAACTAAGGCTCTCCCTGGAAGCTCAAAGGCACTGACTTTTATACACTGGATATATTATAGGGAAAGAAAGATCATTCATGCTTGGCAAAGTTGAAGGTCAACAGAAAAGAGGAAGACCTGCAATGTGGTGGAGTGAGACAATAACTGCAGCTATGGACACTCCTCCATCAAGGATTAGCAATCCGCCTGAAGACAGAACACAACTCAGGTTGACTATCTATAGTCACCGTAAAATGACATGGACTCGATGGCACTTAACAATAAAAGAGGTCTGATCCAGAACTTCAGGACAGAACAGGGGATGTTTGATCTGGTCATTAAGGATGGCACAAGAGTGTTGTTCTAAACATGTAGAACAGGACTGTGTACAAGAGATCTGATCCAGTTTTGGAACCGGACAGTTTGCTGGCTAACATATCTCCTGCCCCCGGAAAACTTCTCTGCATTTTCAGTTTTCCTGTCCACATAGGAGGACATTTTGCTGATTTCCAGATGCACAAAATGGACTTCGCGGCTGTGAACATGGTTCACACTTTACGCACGTTAGTGTTTGCTCAGGCGGACCACATTTAAACAGGACTTTCTCACCTGACAGTGAAGACCACCTGAAGGCGCACAGTTAGCGCCGCAGCTGCTTCACGGGGTTAAACGCATAGACTCCAGTTCTACTGCTAATGTCTACCTTCGCACAGTGATTGGTTGATTGATTGATTGATTGATGATGCCTTGCGTACATCGGGTCTTCGTTCGGTAAAGGAGGTGAGATGCGCTCCGCTTCCCTCGTTTGTCCTTAAGTTATCCTCATAATTTATTATAATAAATGTATAGTAAATACGCTCTCTACAGTGTTCCTGGAGCCCACAAGGTCGGGTGCTTCCTGAGGGGACTTGTCACTCTCCCCTCCAGCCACACCTAATATTTATTTTATTCTTAATATTTCAGCGCAGCTTCACTGAGCCGCAACTTGAAGGCGTTTCTAACTAGAAGCAGACAGAAAACTGTCTTTAAAATGGAATCTTCGGGGATTCTCTTCCGAGAGGCAGGGGTTTCGGAAGTTGTGACTTGTACAGGATTACAATTTACATGATAAATATAATTCCGAGACCTAGAAAAGTGCCGTTTAAACGTTCTTCTTGAAAACCCTAAACACACAGGCTTGACGACTCACGGCGTCGCAGGCGCAACCCTGGACGTCACGAAAGACGCAAACGTCACAAACCGCCACAGTCGAGTGACGTCACACACCGCGCCACTTGCCGTGCAGCTCACGCATCTTTAGACAGGAGAGAATTTCCGTCTTAGTCGAGCTGGTGCTTCTTATTTTCAATCGATCAATCGACCATTAAAACAACTATTGGTTTTCGTGGATTTTTATGCGTGACACTTAGGTCTGTTATCGAAAAACTCATGGCCTCCGTACATGAAGCTTCGCCTTGCAGAAATTCAAAAGTTACTTTTAATAAAAGAAATATTTGCTTTCTTTCCACTCTGGCATGTACTGTACACGACGAAGTGCGCGGCGAGTGACACAAGCTGTAATGTGGGAAGGGGGTCATCGCCCCCTATCGACGGGATAGCGGTACAGACAGATACACTCTGCGTTCCCGTCAAATTTTAATTCGATTTTGGATATAATTATATATACTGGAATCGAACATAACTCATAATTGTGTTTATTGGGATGTTAGGTTTTTTATTTTAACATTGATTTAATGGGGAAACTTCAGGATTTCTAAGCACCTATAAAGAGTTTAATCTGTAGACACAGTTGGTGAGATTCAGTCCTGATGTTTCACTAGTTTAGAGCTCAGCTTCGGCCCCAGCAAGTTCCAGTACTCAGCATCATTCTCATGGTGACTGGGTGACAGTGAGGAGGGGTTCAGTAAAGTCGAACCTCTGCCACCGATTCCTGGTAGTCCCATTCGGACTCTAAAATATATATATTTGGCTCTTAGCGGTTCATTTACTGATAATATATTACAGTAGTCTAGTGTCCTTTAAAAGTTGGTTAGCAGTGTGGTGCCAGTCTAATTGTATTCTTTTGTTAATAATCAGGACAATTTCTGGCCGGGAGTTTCCAGCCACAATGCTGTATGGTCTTAGAATTTGGCCTGTAAGTTGCAAGATTGAGTCATCCTGGGTTCATCTGTAATGCTCCAGTGTGTTGGTGGGTCTGTGAACAGTAGTCAGTTTCAGCGTGATGGGGTATCTTGTGCTTTGCCCAGCGTGAGCCTTCATACTATGAATAAAAGTGGTCATTACTGTCATAAAATAAAGACTATTATACTTACACACTATACAACATAGCATTTAACTAGGTTTAGCACATGCTGTTAATTTAAAATTTATTATACAAAAACTCAGCTTCCTATAGTGGTCTGATCTCTTCTTTCTTACCCAAACCTGGCTTGGTAACTCCCATAACTGAAATCTTTCTTCTGTTAGAAGTCTGTAACTTCTGTTCCCCTTTTTCTACCTAGAATCCCCAGGCAGTGGGGGGGGGGCACTTGGCATCTGGACCCCCAGAGGTTGGGAGTTTTTTTGTTTCTCTCTCTTCAGTTGCCATCTGGATTAAACAGTAATGTACAGCTAAGCTTTTATCTGTCGGCTTACTTCATGTATTATATTTGATCAGTGATTTGTATCACTGTGTGACAAAAATGCTCTATAAAAATAAGTTGAATTGAATTTAAGAATCAATGAAAGAACATCATTTGAGTGAAACAGTTCGTAATACTTTGATAAAAGAGAACAACTTCACTAACCCCATGCCCGCTAAGCAGCAGTCCACACTGCTTAGCTATCCCATCTACATCTCATATCTCAAAAACTACATGAATCCAGCTACTGTAACCTTAATTTAGGAGTAAACCTTCTTTGGAGCCATCTATAGGGCTTGTTTTTTTCCTGTCCCACAGCACCTGTTTCCCTGTACTGACAGCAGCTCAAATCCTCTAGTACTGCCTTACCGCCCAGTGCTTCCCCAGCCAGTAACAGACCTTACGTTAAAATGCTCCCAAATTCCCACCATACCTCACTATCCCAACCTATAAACTTCTAGCACCTTGACACCCCCAGAGGGCAGGCGCTGCAGTTTTAACCTCACCACAACCCTGCAGACTCACAGAACACCACAAAACACAGATGAGTTCTCACCTGAAGTTGAACTTCTTGCCACCAACCAGTTGAAATCAAACTCCCACATCTCCTGAATCAGCGGCTGTTTGGGCCAAACCACCCAACCCATCCTCCTCTGTCCCACCCCTGCTTCTTCCCCCACGTTCCTGCCGGCACCTCTCACTGCAGCAACCTCTCACTCTCCTTCAGCTGAAGCCCTGAGGGCCAAAGCACTCGTGGCTGAACCTCTTGTAGTGCCATGACCCCCAATCTGAGCACAGGGTCAAGGCCCCAAAGGTTCTGCTTTCGATGAAGCAAAGCCAAGCAATACCTTCCACAAAAGTACATTTTATGCATTCCTCCCCCATCTTAATTTTTATAAATGAGTTAGAAATCATACCTATAAAAGCTGTAGGAAAGCTCCTCACGTTCAAGGAGACGTCATGAACATCCTGCCCTCCATCTTCCTCCGATGTGATTCAGGTAAGTACTGACGGCCCCCCCACACACATAAATATAACACACGTCTCTGCCCAAAGTCGCCTTCAGAATGTATAAAATTTCAAGAAGTAGATACACAGATACAAAAACGTCAAACATTTCTAATGGCCTCACACATCAAAAGGCCAACACTGGACAGGAACTGTCCTGCATCAAGACTCATGGATGGACAACAGAGATAATAGGTGGCAACACAAATTATTATTGTCCTGGTGGCTCCTGGTGGGGCAGAGCCAGTGGGGGGGCTCATCCTGGGCAGGATGCCAGTCCACAGCAAATAAAACCCAGCCTCACAAATGAGAGAACAGGCATCACATACTGTCATAATAAAGTATGCTGGTAGGTCGCAAAGTGTTAATAATGTAGAGTGTTATTCACATAAAATAAATGTCTGTCTACCCCAAAAATGATTTAGCTCGTTTTTACATTAGACGCGTTGTACACAAACTGCAGTCTTTCCTGTAAGACACGATGTGTGACGATTCCTGACCAGTGACGGACTTTGTCTTCTGACATCATTAGAGTCATATAACGTAGATTGTTTTCTATTTGCGTGCGTGTTTTCCGTGATATTCCACCATGTTCCACAGACGGCAAAGAGCGATAACTGCCTGAATGCGAAGGTGATAAGAGTCTAATGTTGCAATAAATGTATCTACCATTGCGATTATATTTTACTCCACTCGTTTTGGGAGGACCCAGTACTCCTTATAATACTTTTTCACTTGCTTACGGTAAATATAATAAAACGAGGAAATGCGTGACGCAATGACCCACGTAAAAAAAAAAGTCTAAACTCTGTACACGGATGAACCCGAACTCTTATTGGAAAAGATAACATGCGGAGCGATTAACGAATATTATAGCTGTGGATCTTCGTAAGTTTTTTGACCTTCTGTAGAAGTGCTGCCTTGATAAGATTCTTCCTACAAAGGGATCCTAGGTCAGTAGACATCTCACACCATCATTAGTCACGCAAATATTTTTATCATGTGCAGCGGGGATGAACCTGCTGACTGGAAACGTGCTTCTGCTCGGGGTGAAGACAGGTGCCGTGCGGGGACAGGAGACATCGCGAGGGGACGTGGTGGACGCCCTCAGACAGGAGCAGCAGAAACAGCTAAATGATCCTGTCCTGGTCAGAGGAGGGAGGGAGAAGAAGCGGGGTGGAGACCACCGTCGTCAGGTAACCGGAGGATGTTAGGAAAAAAAACCCTTTATCACGAAAAAGATCAAAGGAGGACGCAGAAATAGGAAGAGGATCTGATACATGTGAGATTGTGAACATGTGACAGACAAAGTAATATTAGTGGTTGGTAATAATGGACGGATGGTTGGAGAGCATCTTGTGACAGTGCACGTGAGGAGCAGATTAATAACGGTCAAGTTTGGTCCCAGGCTGGTCTTGTAGGGTTGCTAACAGTTTAGGACAAGACTAGACATAGTCAGAGGACCTTGTAAGCACTTTTTGCCTTGTTTTAACCTGACCCCCCCCCCCCAGGTACTAAATAAACGCTTAAATAAGTAAGTAAAAAAATATTTATATGGAAGAAAAGTGGTCGTTGGGGTTTTGCGGGCGAGCAAAAATATTAGCGTCCTTACGGTTACATACAAATTTGGCTTGCTAAAACATTGGGGCCGTATAATAATAATAATAATAATAATAATAGGCGGATCTATAATCGTTGTTTCATTTTAGATGTATGATATTGATTTCATGTAAGTTAGTCCATAGTTGTCATATTATATGTAATACGGGTTTCTGGCCGCTATTAGCTCGTGAATGAGCCGCATGAACCTGCGCTGGAAAGGATGCGGTTACATCGTTGTACGTCATTGGCTGGAGAACATAGCGCCACCGAGGGGCCGGGCTCGCGGGGGACACGCCACGCCGCTCCTGTCGTTCTCACTATGACTGACATGGGCCGCGGAAGCTGATGGTTCAGTTCAGATTTTATTTTACATCAGTGATGGAGCGGAGAGAAGCGACGGCGCCGCGGGGACCTCGACACGTGAGTAGGACAGCGCGAGGAGCCGTGTTGCCGTGATCCCGGGCTTTCCGTAGTAAAAACGTTTATTATTATTATTATTATTATTATTATTATTATTATTAATAACAACAATAATAATGCTAACGGTGATGTGATGATAATAGCAGCAATGTGATAGCTTTCCAATGGTCACGGAGGGTCGGTAACACACATGCAGTCGTGGGTGGGCTGACAGCGCGCGGCACGGAGAATGGGGTGACGCGCTTCCGCGTGAACCTGTCAGACGATCATAACGTAGAAAAAACAAATGTACACTACAAATCGAACATGTAAATAACAGGGGTGGCTACAACGACCATGCTTTCTCTGCTGCGGTGCGTATGTGTGCGTGCGTGCGTGCGGGCATGCACGCGCGCGCGCGCTTGTGTGTGTAATTCACTGACGAAAGATGTTTTCTTTTTGTCGAAATTTACATAAAAGGATCGGTTTTGATTTTACATTGTTGTCGTGGCTGCTGGTCCGCGGTGAACTAGAGCAGATGGAGCGGCGCTCGCCGGGTCTCTCAGAAATAACACCAGGGTGTGTCACATTCCGTTGTTAATACTCTGTACAAGATACTGTGAAAATGTTCCTTTTAACCAACGCCGAAAACCCCTGAGGACAACTTCCCTTCTGTGTGAAGCGAAGTGGTCAATTCCCTGTGCACTTGCAGCAGATGGAACAAATCCAGCATCTATCTTGGGTTTTGAACCTTCGCAGATATATGGGGCTCTGGACAAGTTGAAACCAGTAAGGTTCATCTTTACTGCCTGGTTGCTGTTGTGTCTAAGTGAGACAGATGAACAGGTGGAACAAACTGAACGTTTGCTTTGATTTTTCAGGTGCCCGTTGAAGAAGTGGACATTCATAATGTTTTGTGTGTCTTGTCTGTTCCCTCTTGCGATCTCAGTAGCTGAGGTGGAATAAACCCAACGTTCTCCCTGGTTTCTGAACCACGTCGGTTATGTGGGAGCCTTGGAGAAGTGCAGAGTGGTTAGGTGCTGATCTTTTCCCTCACGTTGTGTCAGTGGATGAGGTGGTGCAGGTGCAACAAAACCAACATCTCCCTGGGCTCCCAGACAATGGTGCCACTTGGAAAAGTAGACAGCAGTAATGCAATGTAGCATGACAAACACTGTAAACAGCAGTTACCTAAGTAGGCAACACTTAATGTGGTCATGAATGTGGTGTTTATACCATGATGCAGTGTGGACGGTACAGCACATTTCACGTTAGTCACTGTGTTGCACACGGGAGGTGAGAGGCTCGCAGCCCCACTTTAGCCCCACTTATGACATGTTGAATAAAGACGTGACAAAGTATTTCACCGTCCGCCTTTTTGTTTCACACAACAAGCAGCAGTTAAATAAATAGGTTTGTTTAAAAAATTGGACTGTGCACTAGACAGGACGCAAACATGTTCAGACAAAGCAATACCAGTGGAAACAGCTGATAAGACACCAGCAGAGGCGCCATATCGAAAACTTTCACGACAGTATCCTGCACAGTTTATTACAACATATACTGCTTTTTTTTTTTTAAATTACAGCGTGGTATTTATTCGTTGAATTTTTGTTTGTGTCACATTTTTTATGGATAAACTTTGGATACAAATTTGTTATTACAAAAGTTTCCATTAGTGCCAAGACAGGAAGAAAAGTACACACTTCCTTTCCAGAGGGTTGTACTCTGTTGTCAGGGACAGGTTGCTATCAGGTTTGCTACAGAAGAGCAGAAGGTTGTATGTTCAAGAAAGAAAGACTTATTTAATTTGCGTTGCATCAGTGAGTGTGTGAATATGTAGGCCGCACCCCCCTGTTGGAGTCAAAGACTCCTTTTTTTCCACTTCCATTATTTCCCCCATATCAGCCCAAACCTTTTTTGTGCAGGTTTCAAAAACTAATCCTGTGTTTGGCATCGTCTTGTCTTTTGTACATAAGCTGCTATGATCCTTACTGGCAAACCTGCTTTCCAGCATTCTACAGTCCAACACTCCACCCTGTCAGATCACTTTTTAACAAACCACATGAAAAATTCATACTACTGATACAGGTGATCAGAGGAAGGCCTCGTGGAATTCAGACGTGCATCATAGCCGACAATTCTGCCTTTAGACTCCCAAATCTATCCCGGAACTTGCATTGTGGTATAAATGACGCTGCACGGGTAGAATCAGCTGTCCCTCAAGATACGAGTCTTTGGCTTACAAGGTTTTACATATAAACAAGTGAAATTAAAACTTTTCCCGAGTTCTAACCAATTATGAGCCAGATTTTCCCTGTTTTCGAATAACAAGAACCAAGTGTGGTATAATGATAATGACGTCACCCACTTATGAGAGTTCACCTTACAGGCCCATTTCCAACACAAATAAGTAGAGGGTTATCTGTACAATTTGCCATTAAAATCAAGACATCATGCTGTTGAAGGGTGAGAAGGCTGCTTCTGGACTACACATTGTATAAAGGTTCAAGAAGAAGTTATAGTATCTGTTCACAGCATGTCAGTCTGAAACATGAGCCAGTATTTAAGAAACAGAAAGGTGCTGTACTCAGTCAGCTCATGTTCTGTGTTCTTATGTTATAGAGGTCTGTAGGTCCGACTGCTGCTTCCGTTTATGCGAACTTGTGTACGTGTAGGATCACGAGGAGGAGAAGTATGTGAATTATTTTGGTGTGGGCACAGGGGAAGGCTGGCAAAGATCATTAAGTCTGAAGGTGCTTCTGGCTCTTGCCCTGTGACAGCTGCTGAATGCCCCTTCTTCCTGAAACACACTCTTTCCTATGCTTGTGGATATCATCTCAGTCGGCTCCAGCTGGCAAGGAGACAGTAGCATCAGCGCTGCCTTCTCCCTGAAGGCTCAGCCACACCCTAGGTGTGTGTATGTAGGTGTGTATATTGTACATTTCCTAAGTTTATTTCGAGGGGTGCTCCTGAAGGATGTGGCCCTAGAAGCATAGTAAAAAAGAGAACATCTTCATAAGACAGAAGATGATTCAGCATTTTCAGAGGCACAAAAATATCTAAAGCATTTCTAATTCAGCCTTTCACTGCTGCTGGTTACACTCAGCCTGCTATACGAGCAACCGCAGTGACTTGAAGGAGTCAGACAGGATGGACCTGTATCAGCACATTTCATGTGTGTCATTAATTTGCATTCACTATTTGCCTTCCTACTATGGCTGTGGGCACAAGTTGCTACATGAAGGATATGAATATCATACAAAGTGTGTAGATTTTCATCTTACATGACATACTTTGGGCTTGTGTATGTGTGTGTGTGCGTGCTGGAGGAAGCTGTAGTATAATTCAGCTCTCCTTCACCAAAAAGGAAACAATGTGTGCACCACAGAGCAGTTATCCTACCTCAGAGAAAACATTAGTGTGACAGTCGACCTTTGTACTGAGTGATTTTCAGCAGACAGTATGCAGTTTTGTAGCGTGAACATCCTCTTTTCTCTTCTGTCATCTCGGTACCAGCTGTTTGAAATGGTGTAGTAATGTAGGGCAAATCCTTGCACCCACTATTTTTTGGGTCCATTGCAGAAGGTGGGTTTTGAGCCCTGCAGACAGTGGTTGAGTTGTAGATGCTATAATGTTATGATGATGCTCTCTTGCATGGCTATGCCACTGTGGCTGGGGGGGGGGGGTGCAAGGATGGATCTGGATGTGCATCATGTTGACTTACAGTCCTGTTTATTGATGTGTTTCGCTGCAGAAACCCCATTGCACAAGTAGGTCAGTAGGTTTGCATATGAAACACGCAGCTCAAATGGTAGTGAAAGTGCCTCAACCTTGTGTAAATGTTGGGGTAGCAGGTGTAGTGGTGGGTAGTTACTTACCCTCAACTGATACGGCAAGAATTAACCAGCTACATAAAAATAAATAACTAAGTACCTTAGTATACAGTTGTGTACATGTTTGGTTACTCCTGGCAAAATGACATTTTGCTGATATTCTACATAAAACAATGTGAGCACAACCTCTGCATCAGACACATCAACCTGACACATTTCTACTCATTTTAATGCACAGTCACTTTGTATTTGCTGCTAAGTCATGTTGCTATGAAGCATCAGGTGGCACCAGAGAATGAAATTTTTGATGAGCAGGGAGAAACATACCTCTATTTATTTGTTTGGTAGTATCTGTTATCTTTGAAAATAACAACAGTAAAAAAAAAAATACTCCGATGGAAATGAGTCAGGGTAGCTGCGCACTCCCACTTGCTGATCCTGTCCCTCTGTAGCGTTACCTGAGTTTCTGTTCTAGCTGCATTTTCCTCCCATCCGATGGCAGCAGGCAGAAATGAAGGCTGCTTTTTGCTCTGCACAAGAAAAATTTTAGAAAAATAAAGGAGTGAAAATCTAATGAGAAGAAAATGTAATGAGGAATTGGTGAATTGGGAAAGGTTTGTATCTTAGGAAATTAGCAACTCAGATGTTTGAAACATGATGCACTAAAGTGATAGTACTGACACACCAGCTAAGAATTTTTCCTCACTTGGCTGTCACGGGGCAAATAAACTCCAGAGGAGGACCTGCAACCAATCTTTCTGAGTTCTGCAAGTCTGTGTGCACAATATGCTGTTTCTGTGCAAGATTTTTAGAGCTGAAAAATAAAGATTAAGTTAAGTGATAGGATGTGACATAAATTATAATATAAAAAGAATCAGCATAAAAAAGGGCATAAAAGAGCCAGTGACATTACAGTGTGCTGGCTTGATGGGAGCAGGCAGCCACCACTACATTTGAACAGACTGTCTGTTCTGATGACGGGAAAATGGATGTTTTATATGTGTTCAGTGTCTGCCATGTGTGTGGTTAATGCACCGTGTAGGTGTGCAAAAGCACAGTTTAGAGGAAATTTTACTTGTAACACTTGACCTCTGGTCCCAAAAGAGCAGGTTCAGTGGCCTAGAAATTGGTGACGGGAGCAAAATACCTCCCGCTGTGTCCTGGGCCAGTTCTTACCTGTGTGTGAAGGTCTGTGAGAGGCCAGTGCCGCTCCAGGCTCCAGGATTCTGTGGCACTGGGAAAGTCCTGTCCCGTCCCAGGTGTGCCAGAAGGCGGTGAGCAGTCAAAGAGCACAGAGAATTCGATACAAAGGAAAGTCAGTGAGGAAAAAAACATGCAAATTGTTCATTTGCATATCCACTGGTCACCTTGTCAATACACTTTGTGAACCTGATCCCCTGACTATGTGACTCAGGTTCTACATGTTATACAGAAGCATAGTCATGCAGTGCTGGTGAAGAAATATGCAGGTGGCTTTGAAAGAACAAAGCTGTTTTATACATAGAAAGTTTTTTTTAATTCCTGTGTTGGTTGGCCAACGCATCAAATAGAGAGAGAGAGCGAGAGAGAGACCACGTCGTGTTTGTAAGATCTATAGTTCTGCATTTTACACATAAAGATCAAGATTAGGAACAGCAGGCTGCTCTAGTTTATCTGCCAATAGGACCGAATTTAAAATGGCAGTTCTGCTTTGAAGAAAGACAAAAATGACAGTTAGGCAGCTAAATTTGACTGTTGATCCCCACCCTCATAAAGATGAGTATCATACCTTTTTTAATCCAGATAAATAAATAGTCCACCTGGCTACAGGTTTAACGCACCCGTGTGACTCATCTCAGCTTGGGAGGAGCCTGCTTACCAGGGATTCACATATCCACGGTATAAAGGTCAGCTCACTTCAGCAGCACTTCACTTCGTAACACTTTTTTGGATTCATCTTCCTGGACTTAGTCATCTCTGTGGTGCTCAGCTGGGGTTTGCAGGAGAAAGGGGCCTCATTATGTGGGCCTCCAAACCATGGAGATGTGGGGCAGGATTCTCACATCTGTGGTCACTAAGGCGAAGAAAAGGTACTGACAATGAAAACAAGCCTTTGGATTCAGGCTGAAATCATTGTTATCTATTTACCAGACAAGTACACTTGCGTGTAGAATAGGATGGCAGTACAGAAGTGTAACCTGTGTGTATTGTTTGTATGCAGAACCTTTGACTGTGTGGGTATGTATGTGTGTGTCTATGTGTATGTGTTGTCAGTGAATTAAGCACACAATTGTTAGAAAACTATACCCATGAAGTTTTCTTATGTTCAGCTTACGAATTCTACCTCTCTGTACTACCTGAGAGATGTCTCTGATAAGCCATCTTGTTTTCTAGAACCCTCCATGAACCTGTAAAGGTGAAAACAAAGTCAACACAGATAAATGTATGTGAAGCTGTGGATTTTTAAGCCGTTTCAGTATCAAGCTCTTTGTATCAAATTAAAATAATGCATGTCTGATTTAGTTATAGCTATAGTTATGCTAATTTTGTATGGAAGAAAAAAAATAGTGAATCAAAAGTTAGAAAAGGACTGAAATGGAAAATAAAAACAAAATTAAAACCTTCACTGTGCTTCCCACATATATTGTGTTTGCACCTGCACTGCAGTTCAGGTTAGTTGGTTGGGGAAAACCACCTGCAGAATTGTAAGGGTGTGTGTGTGTGTGTGTGTGTGTGTGAGAACATGAAATCATAGGACTTTGTGCTTATGTGTGTTATACGTCTGAAATTAACCATTCACATCTGTCACCTGGTGTTTTACATAATATTCAATACAGTTCACGGATAAGCTGTAACGTTGTCATTCGTAGTGTTAAAATATTTTACGGACGTAAAAATAATACATTGATGGGTGTATGTATTGATTTATATGTACGTTTACTTATGAAGTACTTTTCTCTGAAACAAAAAGATGTACAATTCATGGAATTTTCTTGAATTTCATTTTTGGTTTTGAATCTGTGCATGGAAGCCTGACCCTTGAACAATATGTGTAGAGTAGATTTTTTTCCGAATGTAGATTGGAGGAAGTGACCCACTGTGGTTAGAGACACCGATGCGCAACTTGAATGCTTTCATTCTGGGAATGACTCTGGTGTGATACACTAGTCAGGTTAGTGCACCAGAAAAACAGCAATAATTATCTTGGAATCTGCCCTTTTATGAGATATCATTGCTTGTATTTTACTGTCCATGTTTTCATCTTCCCCTTCCCTGCCTTTGTGTGTTTAGAAGGCAGTCGCGACTCGATCCCTGCCCCATCTGTCTTTTCCAGCTGGATGCCAGTTTTGATTTTCTCGATCTTTGTGTGCCAAAAAAAAAATTACAAATTAACCAATGAGTTAATACAAAAAAGCTTGTCGGTGGGACTGTTACACTATATGCTATGCTGGGTGCATTTTCCCAAACAACAATGTAAAGCTAAAACAAATGACGACAGAAGCGTAAGTACATTGTTGGTGTGTTTAGTGTTTGTAGTGTTAAGGAGGTCACACATGTCTTTGAGTGGTTAGTAATGGTTGGCTGATCCCCCCGCCGCCCCCCGCCTCGGGCTTATCTGGCAGGGATGAGACAGGGATGATTAAATTAACCACGCTGTCAGTCACCCCCTGTGTGTATGAATTCGGTTCAGTTATTGGTGGGGGTGGGGGAACAATTTAGTGCAGCGGGGGTTATAGTTAAATATTTAAGCACTGACAGACATGTCCCCTCCTCTTCAGCCAAACCCCAAACAAGAGCCAGAGACAGTGGAGCTCCAGGCTTTTTATAGACCCCCTGTTGCCTGGACTTGATGCCCAGCTGAAGAATACACAATTTGCAGCAATGTTTAGCTTAGTCTGTTGTGTGGGGTGACTTCTAGTGCCATCGGGGCCCAAACACAACGGGGTCTTTTTGAATCGAGGGAACTTTTTTTCTGAATTTGAAAAGTCTCAATGGGTTATGCTAAGAAGAAAGGTATTTCAACATGTTTTCTTCTGTTGCTCTGATCCCCAGAACAGTTAACACAGTCTATTGACAACGGTTGACAATACTCCCATTCAGGATGCTGTTTCTCATGCTGTCCATTTACAGCAGCTTTCTGTGGCACTTTCATTCATGCCATCACCGTGTTCGGTTTCTGTAGTCCTGTGTGTTATTTGCAGATAACAAAAGTTACAGTATGGACAGGTCTTGTTGGGGTTTATGTTCCTTACTGGGAATGTGATTGCCCAGCATTTCATCCCCTTGAATCCCACTATTGTTCTTTTTAAGTTGGATGCACAGAACTGCCCTGTGTGAATCTATGCTGGGCTATGCAGTCAGTCTACATGAATGGCCATTATTTAGTAGTTAAATGTCTTTAGATTGAGGCTGGCAACATGTTATTGGTTTTCTTTAAGGTTCAGAGCCGTTGCGTGGACACTTTCTGTTTCAGTTTGACAGTGCATGGCCTCCAACACTCCCATCCAGACTGCTAGTCACTAGTCAGACAGAAGAGGAAAGAAAGATTCACTTTGTACATAGAATGAACCACTGTGTTGTTATATGTGACATTTTCACTGCTTCTGCTCAAATTTTGCAGTTGCTTTGTTTATTAAGGTGCATAGAATACATATCTGTGAGCTTGTCCCAAAAATTATATTCACAGATCCGTAGGTCATAGTCCACAGCATTTTCCAAAGCTGCAGTAAACCTCAATGTAGTGAAATGATGCAAACACTGCTACTGATTTGCAAGACTTCGTGACTTTTGGTTTTTCTGCACTGTGTGACTCAGAACATCCACATTACAAAGGCCAAGTACAATTGGAAATCATGTGATTTTGAGAATTGTGGATCCTGACTCATTTTTGGCATTCACGGGATCTTGACTAACATTTGTGACATTACACATGGAAATGGGAAGAAAGCCGCTGCATTCAGTCTGAATGTCCTGCACTGAGGTATTCAAAGGTTCACTTTGACCAGGTATATCTGTTAGGCCTTACAATGTAAATTTTAGAATTTTACATAATTACTGTGTCCTCATGAACCTTGGAATCCATTTGGGTCTGATTTTCTTATTGTAATGTGAATATGTGTGAATATTCCAGATCTCAATGTTCCACAAACAATAGACTTGTGTCCAGTTAAAACCTTCATAAATTGCATGCGTGTTAGTTTCCATTTCCAGAACCACTTGGCTCTTTACTTGCGCATGTTAAAATTTGGGAATGTGGCTGTCATCTTCCTGAAATCTCAGAGAAAAGAGCCCATGTAAACATTCAGTTTGTTTTTCCCTGCACGCAGGTAGAGCATATGTGAATGAGAAATTTCCTGGCGGTTATAAGTTTACGCTGATGAAATGAGACAGTCTGGTCCAACTGTGTGGGTGTGAGTGTTTACTACCTGCACTACACGCTCATCTGGTTTGTTTTTGTTCTTCAATTTCAAAACTCATGGCTGCAAACAGGGGTCTTGGGTATCATTGGTGGCCCGTTGCTAATGGACTTTTAGAACATACTGCAAGATTTTATCACCAATGATTACGGTGCTGTAGCAAAATGAATCCTTTTATGATGTTGTAAGTATAGTGTAATCCAAATAATGCAGAAATTGAGGTTTTCTAAAAATTAAATGTTATTATTTAAGTATGGTACCAAACTGCTGGCCACACCCAACACACCATAGATAGCATTCTGGTTAAAGACATTGACATGTAACTTGAACGTTCTTTATTTGAGTTCAAGAAAGGACTGTGCAGAGGTACCATAGTTTAAGTAAACACACTCTAACCTTCTAGGAATTTCCACAATTCTAACTGCCAGCCCACCTCCACTTCTCTTCTGTATGAAGGAGGGCTCAATAACATGGCCTTTAGGGGATATCCTAAGCCAAGATGGAAACTGCCCTGAACAAAGTCTAATACTGTACTTCCAATTCCAGAAATGTATGTTGCTCAGTGCTGCTTTACTTTTTTATTTAAATTAAACTGGGAAGTGATATGTTGCATATAGAGAGTAGATTTGCCTAACGGAGGCCTCATATTTTCTCATGCTTATTGACTTAAACATGACTGCTATGGCAGCCGATTCTAAGACACAAAATTCTTGGCTGGTCTCCCCTGTAACTCAGATGTTCTCATGTGCATCATCTGATCGGAGAGACCCTGCAGCCGGATAGCACCCGCCAGTTTATACTTTACTTCGCTGCGAAATCCGCCTTTCTTAGGTTAGGTCAAAAAGCCTTGTGTCCAATCTTTGTGGTGTTTGTAGTAAAAATAAGTATCAATAGTGGGTCACCGTTCACACAAGCGTCTCAGCTGACCAAACAATGTAAAATAAATCTGGACTTTGAGTGCACTTTTATTAGATGAAAGTAAACTTCGCTTTTAATAACAGCCTTATTCCCCAAGCCGTGCAGTGTCTGAGCACATCAAAAGCCACTTGTTTGCCAAAGGAAAGGAAAGATGTGGAACTCCAATGTAAACACGTCTTCCATGATTGGATGCTTTTGTGGAGCTGGGCTTCCTTACATTTAAACATGGTGAAAAGAAATGAAAGAACGGCAGCGAAGTAACTGGGCTGCCTGTTTTGTCTGATCATGAGCCCTGTTTGTGTTTGGCAACCATGTGCAAATCACACACAAACAAACATGCAGGTCTGGACCTCCGTTTCGCACGCAGGTCCGGAAGTGGCGTGTCGCCCTAGAATCCGTGCCTGATATAAAAAGGTCCTTCTAACCATTGTGAGAAGCTGCAACAGGAAGACGCACTACCAGGATAGGGAGAAAAAACAGGGCACTTTTCCCTGCTCTCCGGGACGCAATTGGAGAACATGCCAACATTATCAAATTTAATAATTCGGTTTTACAGGCATAGTATTGAGAAAGAAAGACATTAAGACATTTTTGCGAGTTGCGTTATGTACAGATTTTACCAGGACCACGGGAAAGAATACAATAAATTTCGGATTAGCATTATCAGTCATTTTCTTGTGAGGATGAAATGTGTTTTATTCTTGTCTTTTTCCTAAAAATTTGTACAGTATCCATGATCAGTTGGTCAGTTTGTGCTATTCTTATTCATTCAAGTGTTGTCTTCAACTGTATCCATGGCTGATTTATATTTTGTGTTTAGCAGCTACAGTGCCCTTCCCTTAAACCATTACTAAGGGTGATGTGGCTGACAGTGTGGCAGTTAGTTTAGGAAATAAATGACTACTTTTCCCCGTATTAGTCAGAATGTACACCAAGCTGCGCAGAACTCACCTCTCAAGCCAAAAGAGCAACGGAGCTTAAACATAATTTTACGAGGATAAATGCTCTGCAAAAAAAATCCACAAAAACAGTGTGAGACTGTCAAGCCAGTATTGCCCTGTGAAGCCTATAGAGTGTCCAGCGCGTTCTGACTGTTTTCAAGGCAAAAGATGTTTCCTTTCAGTCCTTCTAATAAAGTGGTTGTGAGTGACTGTTTAGTTGTGATCAGAGCCCAGATTTCTGTGGGCCTCAGTTTCTCTCACAGATTTCCCATTTCTATGGGCAACAGTATGACACAGTGCAGGGAAATCTTATTAAAATGCAGCTTTTCTATTTATGTCTAAGCTTGTACCTATGCAACTTTGTGAGGTCTTTTCGTTGGCCAGCTTTTCTTCATCAAGGGCTTGAATGTATTTTTTCAATGGTATTATCAAAGTATGAATTTGTTGTAAAAACCCTGAAGTGGTGACGACTGTAGCAAACAGAAATCTAAAGTTTAAGTTATAAGGTATAAAAGCAGAAGTGCAAGAAGTATACACCTGCCTTGGAGTTGTTTCTGAGCTGTGGGAAGGTCTTGTGATGAACTTTCCAAAACTGTATAATTTTGGAAATTTATCACCTTAGATCAGAAGTGACAGTGTCGAGATCATATGACCTGTAGCTAACAGTGAATTTTCAACAGAAACAAACCCACGTATTAATATTTAACTAATAAGGAACAAGGAAATCTTCCACCTTCAACAGAGTTTTCATCCTCCCTGAAATGTTGTAATACTTGTCCTGCACTGTGTGGGACAGGACTGGTCCCACCAGAGGGCTGCCTATTGCACCATTGTGACACCGCCATATTTAAAAGGTGGCTGCTGACCGTGTGTTTCATTTCCCAGTCTAACCCATGAAGATATAGGAAACAGTATTAAACAGTATTGTTATCAGCCCATATTCCCACTCGGGGGTCTGGCTCTTCATTACTCTGGGTCATATGCTTTCCATTGGTTCATTTGTCTTGGACATATGTAGTTTTGAAGAGAGAGCCCAACTATAAATATCAGCTTTGTGAAATAGAGCTTTTGATGAGACTGATTCACTTCTGTGATCATTTTGGCGTCTTTCACGCTGTTAGCCGTCCCTCGGGCTACAGCCAATAGCGTAGTGGTCAGCACCGTCGCCGTGTGAACTGAAGGCCGCTGGTTGTACCTTCGTTCCTGCTCTGATACTCCAGGTTTTTACCCTGAGTTGATATATTTAAAATACCCAGGTGTACAAATGGGTAAATCGTTGTAAGTAGCTTGCTCTTGTATGAAACGTTCATCGTAAGTCTTCCCTGACAAAGGCATCAGCTAAAATCAGGCTGAATAATGTTGCTTTAAAAGCTTGCATGTTCTGTTCTATTGTCACATCTCCATACCAACTGACATATTATTGTCTTTTGGCATCCGCTGCCGTTGTAGCCGCCTCAGCAATTATGATTGCTTTCCATTTGATGCTTCGAAAACTTTGTCCGCCCAGAGTATTTTCTGTTTGTATATAAAGCTTATGAGGAATTATACCATAAATTATGGGTGTGACTCCATTGGAGCTCTTGATAACTATACATTTCATATGAATGCCCTGTTGAGTGATACTAACCCCATTTTAAGTGTGAAACATTTATATTTAGTCTGAGTATTTGTGTATGTTTCTGCTCGCTTCTGTTGCCACCCCAGGGGTTCTCTGTTTGCAGGAAGCTGAGAGAGGTCCAGCAGGTTTTGAAGTCCCTCTCTTTGCTTGCATTTTTGTTTGTTTATCCCAATCGAAGTTTGTCCCGGGACAAACTTTGTTTATTTTAGTTGCTGGTGGTGTCAGGAGTGGGAGCCAGGGTCTCGTCAGGTAGGAGGGACTCTGGTGGTAGGTGTGGTCTTGGTATTTTTGCTGGGTGGAGAATGTCCTCTTGACCAGTGATGCCACTGAAACCACTGGCTTGTGAGCAACAAATGTGACAGGATTCTCAGAGCGGAGTGAAGCAGAGAGACAGAAGGACGTGACCTCCATCCTGCCTGCCTGCACGGGCCCCTCTCCAACCGCTGCTCACCCAACCGGTTCCAAACAATGTCTCCAGCTATCAGGTTTGCCTCATGACTCATTTAAAAAGACTTAACTGTATGTACCTGACCCCCCCCCCGGGTCATTGTTCATTGTTAAAATAGAGGTTCGCGTTTTAGTCGGGAATTTAGTCGGATTAGACGAGAGTTGATCTGTCTGTTATTGGATCTTGTTGTATCAGCTATTGCTGTCAGAAGCTCAATCTGTACTTCTAATAGGCTTCTTGTCTATAAATAATGCCTGAATTAATTATTCCTACTTGACTGACAGTATTTTTTTGCCCACTGCAATAAATTACCATGTAAAATATGAAATATAGGAGTGTGAAAGTCAGGTTGTGTCCCACTGTGAAACAGAGCACTTTCTGTACTGACTTGTTTTTTTTATACATATAAAATATAATGTATATGACATAGTACGTCTTAAAAAGATTTAAAATGAAACAGAAAATTTAGTGCATGGCTACATGTATTTAAAAGTATATTTATAGTTTACACACTGTCACTATCACAACTATTCTCCTGCATTTGGCTGAAATATTTTTAAAGGGGAAAAAGTCCAAAACGGAATCAGTACATATAATGGCATCATCATCTGCATTTATGACGTTTTTTAATTAAATGTAAGAAAATATATATACCTTTTAAGAATAAACGTTAAAATATTGAAGGGTTTTTGTATAGTTTTGATGTTCAGTTCAAATACTAAATGCAGATTATAATTTATTACAGATCTTCAAGGACTTGTGCCTTTGTATTTTGTAGACTGGCATTACCGTTAAGATAAAGAAAGTGAGAGAAGTTTGTAGTGTTTACTTTAAAAGGTGTTGAATTTGTAGTTGATATGGCATCATATTCTTGTTGACATACTGGCACAGGGATATAACTTTCTTATATTAGTACATAACATCAGAAAACCATTTTAAGTCTGCCCTCAAATCCATTGTCAAAATATTTATATACTACAGTAATAAAATCAGAAAATGAGTTAAAATGAATGTAGTTATGTAGTTAAATTACATATACGCATCTAATGGTGCATAATAATAATAATTATTATTATTATTATTATTATTGTTGTTGTTGTTGTTGTTATTGTTGTTGTTGTTGTTGTTTTTATCCTTTCCTTATACCTTTACAGTCACTCCTTCCCACAATACATTTAGAAAAATGCCCACAGTACTTGAGGGATCTGGACTTTCAGCAGGTTCAAGTTCCAGAACAGTAATGCTGCTGCACACTTGAGCACACAGTTTGCAAGACTGGCCAGCAGGTGTCTGAGTTTCCGCAGATGTTTCACAGCATGAAGTGATGTAGTAAATAAATCTGTAAGCTTGTACAGAAGACACTGTTCTCTGTTGTACAAATGCACATTCTGGGTTTTTCTTTGCCAGCGGATAATGCATTACTGTTTGTCCAAATACTGCTATGTCATCTAAACAGAGGGAGGGTGCCTGCTAATGCTTTCGTAGTGTCAGGTGTGACAGGCCGCCTTCACACCCCTACGAACATAGACCCCTGCTGCGCGATGCTGAGCCACCCACACCCCCCAACCCGTCCCAGCAACCAAACCTGCTGCATCCACTGCCCAAAACCATGACATGCGTTTTTATTTTTTAGTTTTAGAACAATTAAAGTGGCAACTTTTGCATAAACAAAATTAATTTTTCAAGTAATGTTATTACTAAAAACTGAGCCTTATGTTGTTACTGAAAACAGTGAACTGTTTTTATTTGAATCGCAAATTAAAAAGAAAAGTAATGTGGGCTGAAGTGCCATAACAGTTCTGTCAGCAAGCTCACCCAAGGTCACAGCCTGTCCAGCACACCCACAGAAGGGATTCAGGAGCCTTTAATATGCCCTTCCAGATGATGCTTCAAAAAAACACAAACACGACTCAGAGGGGGAGAAAAATCAGATTCGACACACCTACAGCTGGTCTAAGGATGAGCGGCTGCACAGCAGAACGTGAGCCATGCGGCCAGCCAGGTTCTCCACCGCTTGCCGGATTTCAACACGTTCTGTTTCTTTACTTGTACCACTTGCTATTTCTGTAGTGCTTATGCTTTCACTACTCTTCTTACATACAACACTGCAGTGCGTCCGATTGATTTGTATTTAAAGACATAATCCAGGATTAGATGGCCAGTCATGTTAAGAATAAGTGCTGAGAAAGCCTTATCCACTCCCACCCTTGCAGTTTTAGACTGTTAGTGTGGAGAAGAATCACGGTGCTTCTTCACACGGAGCAAAGGTATTTTATACTGTTGAACAGCAGGCAAGAGTTTTATCATTTTCGTATGAAAAGGCGAAAGCCTTAGACGTGATTCACACAAGGAAGGAAAAGACTAAATAAAATAAAACCTCTATTCAGCATGTTGTTGAAAGCCATATCAAGGAGTCAAGTCAGATAAACAAAGGTGGTGTGGTGGATCAGCCGGTCGTGCTGGTGTCTCAATGCACCTGGAATGTGTGTGATCTTTGTAGGTTGTGCCTGGCTTTGCGTAGGTCTCCCCCCACAGTTCACAGATACATTTTTTGGGTGAGTTGGTGATTCTAAATTCCCCATACAATGTATGTGTGTGTTACACTGCTTTGGTGTGTAAATGGGTGAATAATAGTTTGCAGTTTGGAGTAGTGTATCTGACATTGTAACCGTGGATAACATGTCAATTGCATGGCAATCTTTGTATGTCCTTTTGGGAAAAAAGCATACATGTAAACGTGAGGAATGAAAGGGAATGCAGTCGAGTTCAGGTAGCACCTCTTGTGACACGGTGTTAAGAGTGGAGATACTCTTATATGTAAAGCAAAGAGGCGATCAGACACACAACCCATGCCTGCTGATGGGTGCTTGTAGAAGCTGAGCAGACCTTACAAGCATGATGCCCTGTGACAGCTTCTGTAAGTGTGGAAAAGAAAACACATTGAAGAAAGTCAGGTCCAACCACCAGGTCTTGAAAATCCCTTCCGCCCGCTACATGGGCATAAGCATGTGATGTGCGATTACATAAGCGCCCAGGCTGCGTAGTAGCTACAGGGCCTGTTAAATCCATCTGGCCAAGGTCTGGCTGACACTGCAACCATGCTTTGTTTGGAGCCCTACAGCCGCTGTGCAGTTCTGGCCACACTGACACCATTTGGTTCTGCTGTCTTGCATCGATGCTGCATCAAATATGTGACACTTGTGAGCGTATGACTACACTGTTTAGTTTGTTTTTGTTCGGCTTTGTTTGATTATGATTTTATCCTTTTGTTGTGCAGGCTGAAGTTTTGGAGGCTTTTTGAGATGAACGTTTCCTTGCTGCTCCACTGATCTAGAGCAGTCGGGATCAGAGAGGGTCAGCGACCAGCAGAGGAACAGCCATCAGTTGTCCCAGCTACACTCCAGCTTCCATCGCTCCTTCAGAAAAAGCCCTGTGTGGGTCATGCCCAACCTCCTCAATGCGGATACCTCTTTTAGCTCCAAACAGGAGCTCCTGGATCTCCGGGATGGGGTAATTCCGGCTGTCCTGGACACCCCCAGTCCAGTGGACATCAAAGACAACTCCCCATTAGATTCTAGCCCTGGCAGATTGGACACGGTCAGCTCCAAGGTGCAAACAAATGGAGCCACACCTTCAGGAGAGCGCTTTGAGCAGGAGAATAACAGCCCCTATGGGATCAAGTTCATCCCTACAGAATCTGAGCAGCTCTGTGGCTGGGGGGCTCTAACACCTCGCTGCATGCAGACCTTTAACACCCCTCGCTGGGTGCTCTTCTTCCTGTGTGTGGCCTCTTTTCTCCAAGGCATGATTGTCAACGGCTTCATCAACACTGTAGTGACATCCATTGAGCGGCGTTTTGACCTGCGCAGTTACCAAGCCGGCCTGATCGCTAGCTCCTATGATATTGCTGCCTGCATCTGTCTGACCTTTGTCAGCTACTTTGGGGGCACCGGCCATAAGCCCAAGTGGCTGGGCTGGGGTGTTCTCATCATGGCCTTAGGCTCACTGGTATTTGCTCTACCACACTTCACCAGCCCACCCTACCAGGTGAGCATACCAGAGCAGACAGGCCTGTGCTCACCCAACAGGACCAGCCCCTGTCAGGAGAGCAGCAGCAGCCTGTCCAGCTACAGGTTCGTCTTTATGCTGGGCCAGTTCCTGCACGGAATGGGGGCTACACCGCTCTACACCTTGGGTGTTACATACCTGGATGAGAATGTCAAATCCAGTTATGCACCAGTCTACATCGGTAAGTTCCCAGGGAGCAAAATCTCCAGAATCCAGCACATTATGAACATTATAATAAGCAATCTGTCTGTCCAGTATCAATATCCAGAGTAGCGCTGTGTTGATAAACTATGAATAATATATTTAAAATGTGTTACATATATGTAGTAATTTAATAATATATTCAATAACGTATTACATTCCGGAGAAGTTCACTTTTTTGCCGTTGAAGACATGAGTACTTTGTATTTTATAAAACTTTATGAGGCCAGAGTGTAGTGCAGGTGAGGTGAAGAACCCCATGACGGTAATGAAGGTCTTCGCAGAGTCCTTTCAGCTTTAGGGCTGCGGTCGTCTTCACCAGTTCTCGTTGCTTCAAGTTTTACCGTTATCCTCATAGGAAAACCACGTTGTAAAATAGCCCATTTTATTTCACAGTTCCATCTAAGGATCACTAAACAACTGGACATTTCATAAAGTGCTCAGTATGTCATCAGATGTATGTCTGTATCAGTCACAGTTTATCTTCTAAGAGCTGCAGAGGAACGTTCCCTTAGCGTAACCTTCCTATCTAAAATAAGCAATATTTTTATTTGAAGGTACAGCACAATTTCTTATGCCCCGAATCCACCTAAGCATACAGTTGCGACATTGCAGTAACTTCCGTTTGAGTGAACAAAAGTAGTAATTCACACAATATTGCAATTCACAGGCAAGCCTGTCTAATATGTCCCGGATAATGTGAAGTGTAAATATGATTTCTGCTCTGTCCATTGTGTTGTGACTTGAAGTACGTCAGTATGCGGGGTCATCAAAAGGTGGTCTCAGGTGAAAACCCGATAGGGCAAAGAAGAGATGAATGTAAGGGTAAACACTGAGTCTACGAATGTTTAAGTTACAAATTTTCAAATATGCAGCACATTTCAAGTGATTTTTCTTCGCTTTTCTATTTCCAAAAGTATGTTTGTCATGGCACAAACTTCACCTGTGCTTTAATGTCCAGATGGGTGAGTAAAATACAGTAATCCCTTGGTATTTGAACTCTCAGTTCTATCCCAGCGGAGCGGTTCATGAAAATCAACACCTAAATATCACTAACAAAAACTTTGTTATAACATTTTTTCAAAGTTTATCCCACATAAAAAATCTAAGTGAAAAAAACTAAATGTTAAACTTCCTTATATTGGGATAAACTTACTTTTATTGATATTTTTGCTGGGTAGAGAATGTCCCATGACAACAGCTAAGTAGTGTACAGTATCATAGCGTACTGCAATAAAAAATAGTGCATGTATTTTAATAAACTGTGTTGAACACTCCTACAAATTTATCCAAAGCTAAAGTTCGAAATGCACGCTGGTGTCTTATTATCTGTTTCCTTGCTTCATCAGGAGTCTTATGCTCACTTTGTCTGAACACGTTTGCACAGCAATTGCTGTGATTTAAGTGCTTATTTGCCGCCTCCCTCCTGCACACAGCAAATCTCCCAAGCCTCCTCACTTCATGCTGTGATACCTGGTAAAAGTTATTGTCCTTGTTTGTGTAAATTGTCATCTGCATTGTTTTTAACCAAATTTTATTTTTTAAAACGCCTAATGATTTAAACGCACATTAATGACAACATTTTTTTCTAACTAGGTAACTGCTGTTTACAGTGTTTATCCCGCCGAAAACGTGGCTTTATACTTATATAAGTATTTTCTAATGGGCTGGAAGCAGAGTATCTTTTCCCCATTTAGAATAATGGGAAATAGGCGCTCATATCTGACGGTATGAGGGACAAATAATAATCGGATGCCGAAGGATGACTGTACATCCAAACAGCGCAGGAATGTAGGACAGAATAGGTGTGTGAGTACAGTCAGGTGTCACATAATGGGTTCTTCTGTATACAAAAAATCCACTACAATGACATGAATATATGCAAACTTTTTTTCACACAGCCAACATAAAGTAAGCGGCATCTGTGAAATTGAGCCCTCTGTGATTTATGTAACTCATTCAAATGATTATAAGGAGGTCAGTCTATACTTAGACCAACGTGATATCGTACCTCTTAATATTTTTTCGTCTGTCTCGGCAGGGCCACCTTCCCCACCCATAACATCAATAACATGTCCTTGAATTGGATTTTCCTGTTCGCAGTTCAAAGGCTATCAAAGACAATTAAGACCTCCTGGCCGCAGCAGGAAGCAAATGCTGAGCAAATGCACTTGATCTGGCCTGAGTGCTATCGATCAAAAATAAAACAACATGAGCGTGCAGACAGGACGAGGCCAACAATGGCACACGGCAGCGCGCCACCCCAGCTGACCCCATTTCTCTCCCCAGGCATTTTCTACACAGCAGCCATTCTGGGACCTGCAGCCGGATACCTGCTGGGAGGACTTTTCCTCAACATGTATACGGAGGTGCAGCAGACGTGAGTGTTCGTCCGGCTTCCTGCTCGCCTTGTCTGACCCCTGACAGCCCCTTGGCCCTGGGAAAGACAGTTCACTCCTCATTAACGTCCCTTCATCCGAAGTCACAGTACAGTATTTACCCAGCTACCTGCCAGATACTACAACAGTAGTAGGGTCTCAACTGGCACCACAACTGCTGCGCTACCTGTCACTGTTTACTTTTTTATAATGTAGAAGAAGAATAGATGCTGAAGCTTGTTGTCCTGCAGGACAGAGCTCACGCCGGAGAACCCCCTGTGGGTGGGTGCCTGGTGGATTGGTTTCATAGCTGGAGGTGTGGCCGCCCTCCTCATCGCGCTGCCCATCCTGGGGTATCCCCGACAGCTGCCAGGTACCTTCACCCAGCTCGAGATGCCCTACAGCCCAGTCCCACATGGCCACTGGCATCTTCTCTGACTTTTCCTTGTGCCCTCAAGTGTGTTCACCTGAGTGCTGGAACTGATTTTCACGGAGGTTTCTGATAAACAAGCACAGAAAACAGTCTACAGATGTATTTCAAAATCATTTTAAAATTTTCAAAATATTGCTGTTATTCCTTACTCAAATGGCTAAAATAAAAGTGCCATCGTGAAACAACACTTCAGCCGGTGCTGCTAATGGTGGCAAGTCTGATGTAGTTAATCTTCTTCATCATGCAAAACTGCTCGAGTCTGCTTAACTCCTTAAGTTAAGACTGCTGCTGCAGTGTTACCCAAAATGACAATTTGATCATTTACATGCATACTTTTCTTATAAGGTCAGTGAGTCAATGTTGAATTGAAACAAATACCCGTGTTTCTAGGCTCCCAGCGGTACGTGGCCATGCGGGTGTCAGAGGCCCACCAGTTGAAAGACGGGAGTCAGCAGACAGCAGCAGACCCTCAGTTTGGGAAGACAGTGAAAGACATGCCCAGGTACGTCTGCCGGGCTGCTTTCTGCTCTCAGTGGTGTCGCAGCCCCAGTTGAGCTGTGCTGATCTTAAGCGCTGCTACACAGTGTTAATTCCAGTTTGCACTTTCATGTACTTCTCATCAGAAATTTTCCAGGAACAGAGAGGAAGACTATTTTAGACCCTAGATGTTCAGTACTGAAATAAACTCCGCATCAGCCTCCCTTCCTCGTACTTCTCTTTCAAACGTATCTTGGTTATTCTGTATTTTGTTGTCCATTTCAGGTGTAGTACTTCAAAATTTACTGTAGTTACTTTTCCACATGCAAGTTTTCGTACCACGTAATGATCCAGATTTTTACACTTCACACACCTGTACAGCTGCGGTACAGCGATCTCTGTGTGGAACCGTGTCAACTGCACATCTGGAACGTCATCTTCTGCATCAGTTCTCTGTGTGCATTTGTCTGTCTAGATCAGTGCTGCTTCTACTGAAGAACCCCACCTTCATCTTCCTGTGCTTCGCCGGAGCCACAGAGGCCACCCTCATCGCCGGCATGTCTACATTCGGACCCAAGTTCTTGGAGTCCCAATTCAGCCTGAGTGCCTCGGAGGCAGCCACCTGGTTTGGTAAGAGATGTTTGCCCCTCGGTACAGAGGGCTGAAGAAAAACTAGTCAAGAGGTCAGGCTGGCAAAACAAACAATAAAGTAATTTAATGGTCTCCCACCCCACCCCACCTCCACTGTTCTCTGTCCAACCCCCTGACAGGTTACATGGTGGTGCCTGCAGGCGGAGGTGGCACCTTCCTGGGTGGGTACATTGTCAAGAAGCTGAACCTGCGTTGCAGAGGCATCATCCGCTTCTGCATGCTGTGTGCCTTCCTCAGTCTGCTGGCCATATTCATCTTCCTGATCCACTGCCCCAACCAGCCCATGGCCGGAGTGACCACCACCTACCAGCCCAGACCTCTCCAGTATCAGCAGCAGTATCTTTTCGACGTCCCCTTCACCCAAAATAGGTGAGACTTCCGGCAACCTTCTAAATTTGTAAGATGAAATCAAGCTGTATCTGAAGTATTTTTCCAAAAACGCTGTTGGGATGTTGACCCTGAGTGACAATGCGGCCAAGTAAAAGTTAGCGTCCTGCTCCCTCGTAGCTCCCAGTCGGCGGTGAACTTGACGGTGGCCTGCAACGCAGACTGTCACTGCCTGCGCGAGCTCTACAACCCCGTTTGCGGAGCTAATGGGATCATGTACTACTCGCCCTGCCATGCTGGCTGCGCGGCGGTCAACAGCACCGTCAGCAGCTCGAGCAGACAGGTAACCTCCCCATGAAGCAGGAGCGGCGTACAGGTGTCTGTGTAAAATGAACGTTATTATAAGATCAGAGAGAGGGTCAGGTACAGAATACTATGTCCGAATTCCTGGCTTTATTCGCAGCGTGTGAGAACAATCAGGCGTCACATAATACATTATATATAAAAATCCACTACAGTGACTTATGAGTATATACAAACCCCTTTATACGCAGCTGGCTTACTGATCAGGACAACACTCTTTTACGCCTACATTTAACTTTATCTTAGATATTTCTATCTAACCCAGACATTTGAGGACAGGCATACACACCTGTTCAAAACCTGAAAAGGTGTTTGTCTCTCATCGATGTCAGTCTGACTGTCCTCCTTCACTATATGACCACAGTCTGACACATTTTTCATAACAAAACCAGCTTTCCACCATGTTCACTATATTATTAACTGACACTTTCTCCGGTTTTAAGCTGCATGCACACATCGCCGTGTTTCTACTAGACCAGTTCAAGCCCCAGTTTACACCTATATTTGTAGTGAAGAACCGATGGCTTTTTCAAACAGGTAAAGATGCATCTGTTTTTGCAGATGCAAATGCAGTCGTGTGGTTTGTGTGTGTGTGTGTGTGTGTGTGTGTGTGTGTGTGGCTTGGGGGGTGGGGTTGTTCCAGACTTACTGACTTATCTCTCCATCTGCCTGTGCCCCTGCGCAGGTGTACTCTGGCTGCAGCTGCATCGTGGGTAACGTGTCCTGGGGGGAGGAGGGATTTGCAGTGGCTGGAAAGTGCAGCTCCTCCTGCCATCATATGCCCGCCTTCCTCACATTTCTCTTCTTCATCATCTTCTTCACCTTCCTCTGCAGCATCCCTGCCCTTACAGCCACCCTCAGGTAATCTTCTAGCGCGTTTTACAAATGACGCTTCTCAGCGGCACCGCTGCCCTGTCGTGATGCTAAGTGGTATATATGTTTAAAAGCTACAACCGTTACAAATTTGCAGCTGTTAAGTGCGTTTAACCAAGTTTGCCGGAAGTTTGGACGTGCAATGACGCCATGTGAAATCTATGCTTTGCCAGTGTGACCACCAGAGGCCAGTAGAACACAGCTGGATAGAGTTTCACAGGCACGCTGACAGAAGCTTCTGTGTGCGGGAGTGTGGTGTCCCGGGGTGATCGGGGGTGATCGGGGGGTATTAGAGTACATCCACATGAGTTTACTTCTGGAACACCCAGCCAGGGTCACGGTGTGTCTGAAGGAGCACTCTGTCGCCCCCCTACAGATGTGTACCCGATAGCCAACGCTCCTTCGCTTTGGGCATCCAGTGGATTGTTGTCCGGACACTTGGTACGAGTTTGAACCCGAAACTTCATTTGGAAAAAGAAGAAAATACAGTACTGTGCAGAAGTGTTAGGCGTGCGACTTGAATGTGTGTTGAGAAGTGCAGGTAGATTCTTATCCACCATCAGCGAAGTTTCTGATTGGTCCCAAACTCATTCTGCTGCCTGAGAATGACCTCAAACACCCAATCTCAGTCATACACAACTATCTTGAGCAAAAAGGAGTCCTGCAACAGATGGTATGGTCCCCACAGAGCCCTGATCTCAACATGATCAAGTCAGTCTGGGAGGACATGCCGAGACAGTCAAAGTCTGCAGAAGAACTGTAGCCAGTTCCTCAAAATGTTTGGAAGAACCTACCAACCTCTACCTTAAACTGCATGCAAGTTTGCATAAGAGAACTGATGGTGTTTTAAAGGCAAAGGGTGGTCCCACCAAATATTGATCTGACTGAGGTTTTTTTTGTCTCCTGCACTTTTTAGAAGGTTTATTGGTTAATAAGTATTCATGGTATTATTTTTGGAACCATCCTCGCTTTATAGCATTTTTCCCCACAGGTGTCTAAGACTTTTGCACAGTACTGTATATAGCATAAAAAGTGAATATTTGAAAACTCATTTTATTTCGTGTAATAGACTCATGCTTAAGTTTGACCTTCCCTTGTCAAAGTCCTTTGGTTGTAGGCCTGTCTGTCTGAACATTGAAAAGCAACAGTAATTTATGTCCTGTGCATTGCTGGCCAGGTGGAATCCCAGGTCCCATAGCCTTTGGATCCGTCATTGACATCTCCTGCCTGCTGTGGCAGGACCAGTGTGGAGACCAGGGCTCCTGCTACCTCTACCAGAACTCTGCCATGAGCCGCTACACCCTTGTAGCCGGCGTCATATACAAGGTGCTTGTCTGAGTCGCTTTTGACAAACATGATGGTCACGCAGGAGTTAACAATAATACACAGTGTGATTATTATTATTAAAATACAGCCTTCTTTACGTCATATACAAGGTGCTTGTCTGAGTCGCTTTTGACAAACATGATGGTCACGCAGGAGTTAACAATAATACACAGTGTGATTATTATTATTAAAATACAGCCTTCTTTACGTCATATACAAGGTGCTTGTCTGAGTCGCTTTTGACAAACATGATGGTCACGCAGGAGTTAACAATAATACACAGTGTGATTATTATTATTAAAATACAGCCTTCTTTATGTAACAAACAGTCATATTACAGCAAGTCACCCTCACAAGGCCATTTCTACACAGAGTGTTACAGAACATTCCCACACTTTCAAAAAAATGCCTTGCAAGGACAGACCTTTCTATTCAAAATTGTAGCCATGGTGACGTTTAAGCATAGTGACTGTTAAACCGTCATCCATCATAATGCCACATCCCGAATAAAGCAGTTTTAAAGAATGTGCTAAAAGAGGGAAATAAGGCAAAGGAAGCCCTTACCTATCAGTTTAAAACTTGTTAAAAGTGGTTAAGTAGACATTTCCAAAGGTCCGAACTAAGTGGCTCTTTTCTGCGTCATTCAGCTTCTGGGGACGGCCTTCTTCCTGCTGGCGTGTGTCCTGTATCAGCCCCCACCAGAGTCTCCACAGAGCAGCTGTGAGAGCACGGACAATGGGCTGGGGGACACCGGGGACCTCCCAGCCAAGGACGCCTTTCCAGAGGTCATCACCAATGTAAACGCAAGGCTCTGACATGATCCCTCCCACCTCATCTTCCCTTCCCATGTTTGACAATCTCCACTGTGTCCTTCCCTCCACTCCTCCGCTGAGACCACCCCCACCACCACAGCTCGATCACGCCTCACTCCACACACCGGTACGGAGACACGCACACCACCTCATCCGCGACAGTCCCGCCCTGCGTCCTGCCACCACGTGGAGGCAGCTTTGCACGGCACTGCCAAACCTGACCAGAAGGCTGCTGGTTGAAGGTCTTTGTCTTGACCACCACACTTGTAGGTTCTGCTGTTCTGCTTGGAGTGTCAAAGATGGAAATTTTACTTCCAAATTTTAAGCGTAATAGTTTCCAAACATGATGCTAATATGTTTTTCACTAACTATGGTAAAGAGGGAATTGTTTGTGGTCTAGTGGTAGGAGCAGATTTAGATGTTGTCGATATAAATATTTATTTTACATTAATGATGGATCCCACACAATCGATATGAAAGTACTGAAAAAGGTCTTTGTGTCCCGTGGTGCAGCCAACACCCTTTATACCAGGGATAATTTTCCCTTTTTCTCACTTGATTTTTCCACTTCACTTTTTCATTAAACGGTCACATTTGCTAGGTTTTCTGCAGCAGTGTAACATTTTTTCGACACGGAAAAAAGGGTGATAATTTGAATGTGAAATGTTAAGGGAGAGGTTAAAAAAGTTACAAAAAAAGCTTTAGATTTCATTTTGTATGTTTGCCTTTTGTTACTTTGGATAAAAACACACAGGTGCCAACTGCACCGGAGCAAAAGACCGACAGGTCTGGCCTCACGCCTCTTTATGTAGCTCTAACATGTTTACAACCTGCAGGTTAACATCCACTTTCAGACCTACACATCTGCTTGCGTTGTTATCCTCAGTGGGACTGAGGGGGGAAAAAGAAAAATGGTGCTTAAGTTAATGAACTGACCCTCATACGGTTTTGCATGAGGAAAGAGCAAACAAGGCGTTTGCCAAAATAAGACCCGTGAACAAAATAAAACTGAAAGAGTGAATTAAAAAGGGAAAATAAGTGAGCTGAGATTGTTTGGGTGCCAAAAACAGACTATTTGGACCTTCCAGTGCCCTTGAACAGTTCATAACTGCAAGACTACATTCTAAAGCATAGTCTATTAAAACTATTAATAACCTCTTAACAACACAAATATATACATATATTTATATCCATGTGTGCACCATACTTGTACCTGTCATGCTACCCTTATGATTGTATATTGAAAAAGGAAAATTTCTAACCAGTATTTAAGAGAATAAAAGTATATAGTGCTTTAAAGACAAGCAGCTGGTGAAATAATGTACACACAGATATTAATACATTATGCAGTTAGTAGATGGATTTATTCAGGTGTTTTTCATCCAGAATTGAGTTGTACAGTTGTGAATTGGTCTGTCTGACTAGGTGCTGCTCTGAAGGACCTGCAGAGACAGAATGCCGTCCAGCAGCTGTCGCCCACGAAACGGCGGCGAGAGAAAGGCAGCAGTAAGGACAGATTTAACTGTTAGGTCTGAGGTTGAATCACTAAACTGCGCTTTGCACTGTTCTCATAGGCGACGATGTTGTGGTTTCGGAACGCTGTGCGGTCCAGCGAATGAGCAGCGTAGCATCTCCGCAACATCTCCCTCCGCTCACCTTCACCCGCCCTCCATCACTTCCTCTAAACCACTGTGGGATGAATGATGATGAATGGGATGAATAATTTAAACTACTATGTTGACAATAAATAATTTAAAGACAAACCAACCTTATCTGAAGTGTTTTAGAAGGAATTTGATGCTAATACTGCTGTACTTGTTGTGGGTGAAGGACACATTTGCACTGGGGACTTCCGCAGCACATATTTCACAAAGAAATTATTATAAACATGTCATACATAGTTCATTCTGTTCCTGTTAAAATGAAGAGAATTTGCTTAATGTCTCTGAAGAAAGTAAAATTATTTATTCTACACTTTTTGACTGAATTAGTCTGTTTTCTAAGCGGCTGCAATTTTAATAAAAAGATTTCATGTGTTTAATTTCCATAAAAGGAAAAAAAATTGTTTGTTGGAATTATTTAGAGGTCTTCAAGGATCAAGTGGATGATGTTAAAGTTCATTTTTAAAGCATGATTTGCATTTCAACCTGCATTTTTGGGGTAAAGGCAAGACAGTATGTTTAATTGTACGTCTTATTTTATACATTTTTTTAACTTCATGTATTTTCACAGATTTAAATGTCATGCATCTGTCTTTAACCTTCATTTTAATTTGTTTTGTTACTTTTTAATATGTGAGTATCTGGACATGTGTAATCTATTCCATATTTGTATTACGTCTTTGTGCTGGTTTGACGTCTAGATTTGTTTGATTGTCTGGTACTTTTTTAATTGAATCAAAGTTTCTGGCCAAAATAAGAATGGATGTTTAAAATGACTTTTTTTTGTTTAAAAGAACAAATGAACAACAGTGCCATTTGTGTAATGAGTTTCTGTCTTGTGCTTTTGCATTGTGTCATTTTTTTCCAGCTCATTCCCACATCGAGAGCCGAGTTGCGAACAACACAGAAGGCATAGGAAGTGCTTCCAGCTCAGCGAAATTACGCTTCTGCACTGGAGCATCCCTGACATAAATAAAATGTTTTCCTCCCATAACTTTATGCTCACATTATGTGAACGAGACACAACGTGCCTAGTTATTACACCCTTATTGCACAACATGCAACATTTAGCTGCAGCCCATGCAAAGCACCTTGTGAACATCTACATCTGTCTTTACCGCCCGTCTCCATCTTCTCCCACCGCCCTGCTTGGGCCTACTAGTCCAAACTCATGTCTTATCTGTGTCCACATGGATGTTTGGCAGTGAATCACAGCACGTTCAGAAGCCTGATGGAGATTCACTCCAGAGAGCAGCTGTGAACAGCTGGAAGGATAGGAAGTCCTCTTGAATGAGGCTGTGACACATCGTGACCCCACACCGCCGCTGCTGATCGCCGGGGACTTGTGGAAAGAGATAAAAGAAGTGTTTGAAATAGGACTATCTTTTCTGAACGGCCTTCAATAGAGACATCAGAGCCTGTGCACAATGGTGTGTGTAAGCAAGCAGCTTCACGGGGCTCTGAGGCCATAAGGAACTGACTCTGCTCAACTCGGCCAAATCACAAAGATAACTGGGCCAGAGGGAGGGATGGATGGATAGACAGATGTACGCGCATTGATAAGAGGGGCAGAAATACGCACCTGATGGCAAAACCGTTTTTGTCCTCCTCTGTTCCATGCTGTGGGTTACGTGGGAAAGTTGTGCGTTTCATATTCAAAGCCGCACGTCAGTTTAACATGAATGTTTGTCTGATTCTTTTCTTCTCCTCTCAAACACTTAGGAGTAAAGAGCCCCATGGAAGGATTGGGAAGGTTTACCGGCACAAGAAGGAAACCTCCAGGGCTGGGAAGCGGGTGGTGGCATTTGGGGACTGTCCAGCAGAGTCCGGTCCTCGGCGAGGGAGAGCCCAGGTCCACAGGAGAAGAGACTGGGCTCAACACAGGACCGCGAACGCGAGGCAGCGACACGTCACTTTGGCAGCCAAAGGTGTTGCTAGGAAGCACATTAAAGCTCACAGACAAAGAAAAGCAGGTATTCGCTGGTATTCACACTTAAACTGTCTTACTCTACATTTGTACATGTTTTTAAAATTAATGCAAAAGTTCATACAAGAAATATACCAACAAATTGAGCTGAATCCTCCTTGTTCTCCTCAGCCAGTCTGAACTGTACAGCAAAAAAGACAAATGTCAGGTTGCCTTAAAATGTTGAGGTGTGAATATAAATGTGTGTGTTGCCTCTGTTGTACGGGAAGAACAGAGAATCCAGGAGGCGTAAAGGTTATGTTGTGCACACAGAAGCACAGAGCATCACCCCCTCTGCACTAATATAAAGAGGAAAACAAATGAAACATTTTAACAGCACATTATTACTACATATTAGCATGCAAGTGCTTTGATTTGCGGAAACGTGTAACACTTTCAAATTGTATCGCAGAATAACTACTGTCCATTGACGTTGAAGTGTCTTGACTCTGGATTTTGACAAACAGCACTTTGGTGTTTTATTCCTCATGAACCACGTCTCTGTCCTGTCTAGCAGCCCTGGTCTTGCGGTAAACTTGTCGGTTCACCTGTATCACAGCAACTAGACAGACTGACGGATCTTTCAGGACAAACCATCCGGTGAGCCGTCAGCAAAGCTATGCCCAACTCAGCTGCTTCAGGAAAAAAGTGCTTAGACACTCTGATGTTCAGACAGTGCAGCTGAAACAAAAGGAAGATCTCGAGGAGTTAAACTCCAGAACTCAACAAGAGGGCAGTTCAAGCCTTAGAAGCAGTCGCTGTGGCGGAGCTCGGCAGCAGGACGTCCCACATCCCTGCACAGCAATACAAGGTGCCATCAAAACATTGTATTCTGTTTAGTTTTGACTGACAAGCTCATATTTTATGTCCTCCTAAGACCCTGCAGAGGTTTTCTTTCCAGGAAGCTGCCTACGGCTCACGGTCCACACATGCAGTATCCCGTAAAAACAGATTTCCTTCTGTAAGATGCACTACAGCCAAGCGCAACTGAGCAGGTCCAGTGTGGGATTTAGACTCACAACCCGTGACCTTCAGTGCACGGAACTGAACGGCTGCCTTTTGGAAAGATCTGTTTTGGAAACAAAAATGAATTTTAATGACTTCAAGTGTTTCGCCACATTTGCATCTATTCATTTCTCTCCAAAGCAACTTACATTGTTAAGCTGCTTGTAGTGATTTATCTACTTATATGGCAGTGATTTTCAGTATATGGAGCAGCACAGCGAGTGGAATTCCGTAATGCAGCTGTTGAGCGAAGGTGACACTTCTAACAGCACACTGGGTGCTGCCCTCACGCTCATTTTACCAACAACACATTTAGTCGCATGAAATTTTATGAAGCCTGTTTCTCAAGAACACATGAAATATTCCACTGAAATCCACTTCACTTTACACAGAAATGCTCAGCAGGAGCTCAACTCCTGCAGACAAGTGTCCCCAAAACTCATCCAACATTTTGATCCCTCAAACTGAGCGTCACTGACTGATCAGTAAAAAAGATTAATCTTGTGTACAATGTGGTTTGATAGCTGGATTTTCCTCTGGTTCTCACTGACTTAGTGCTGTGGGTCTGTGGGAAAGTTCTGACATAGGTATGTGGGACAGATCCGTGTGGGACGGCACATGTTTGAAGTGTGTTCTGCTAACCCCATGAAAACCACATTTTGATGTTACCTTTATAAATATACGTCCAGTTTCCCAATACTTTGTTCAACCTGTTGTGGTCCCATCAGTTCGTAAACACACCCATTGCGCCGCGTCTCGTCTTTCTGTTGTGAAGCGCTGATGTTGGGTGTGATTTTTATAGAGATGCCCTGAAGGAGCCACAGGAATGTGTGGAAAATAACGTTAGAAAGATGGTCTGGATTGCAAAGCGAAAGGAGTTTGGATGCAAGGTCTGAAAAAAGACGCGCGATCAGGTCAGTCGGTTGTGTTAAAGAGGAAATTTTTCAGGTTCAGGTCATTATCTACATGTCAAAGAAATTTTTATCATTAAGAAAGCCTTCATAATGAGACTCTGAATGCGCTGCTGTGGGCAGAAATTCTGTAGCCAAAAATTTAGTGAAGGGCCTTCAGGTATTTTTTGCTTGTCGCAGCAACAGCGACAGAGAAAGTCCTGAAATGTTTACAAAAAAGACAAGTTTACATTTTAGATGTGGCTGAATGCACATTTCACACAGATCTGCATTAAGCACTTTGAGGTGGGAAAGGGGGGACCAGAACAGTGTTGGTCCTGCAAGCTCGTCCATCGCAGGGGGTCTGTGGTCCTGAGGAAGAAGATGAGCTGAGAGCGATACCCCCCCCCCCCACCTGACATCACCCTACCGCCACGAGTCGGGTTCCGACTTGACGCTTTAATGAAAACAATGAACCTCTTCAATACGACGATCTGTAATATTTTGTCCACTGCTCTTGTGGGTGGATTTTTCCACCATGAAACTGACCTTTTGTATCTTAAGCATGAACTGACTGGCATCTTTGTCTCTGAAAACTCCCTTAAAAGAAAAGCACATTCATCTCTATTGCTTATGCAATTTTCCAAAAAAAAGAAAACTATAAAAATGGAAAAATTTTGTACTGAATTGATAAAAAAAAATAAAGACGATAAAGGTGTTTTAATGACATTTGAATATTTCTTTGTCACTTGCATACGTCACAATAATGAACTTTGGAAAACTGTGTGGTTTGTAGATATTCTACACATTCTAGTAATATTCTACTTATCTTTATGTCTATATCTGTAAAACTCAGTCTCTGTTATTTCTTTATACGCAACTTTGCTTTTTAAGCCACACCCTTGAAATTTGTCGGACAGGTACTTCTCACCCTAAATGAGATTTCTGTGTAGTTACACACACACACACACACACACACATACACACACTAATGTACTAAATGCAGAAGGTTTAAAGGTAATAAAGTTTGGTGATATAATTAATTTTTTCCCCCATTTGGCTACAGGTTTCACTCTCGGTGGCATCTGCCTGTCCAACAAACTTATGCACTAAATGCAACCACTTCAATAGCTAAACAGTTTGGTGTTTATATGATCTGATTACTATTTACTTTTCCACCGCTACACCTTTCTGACCCGAGCAGTACCAGGTAAGTCAGCTGATAGCCAATAAAGCATATGCTTTACTTTGTAATAATATACAGTGCTGTGCAAAAGTCTTAGACACCTGTGGGGAAAAATGCTATAAAGCGAGGATGGTTCCAAAAAT